>CM050649.1:63143543-63662484 GCA_027574665.1 Rhynochetos jubatus
AGAAGAAAGAAAGAGAGAAAGGAAAGAAAGAAAGAAGAAAGAAAGAGAGAAAGAAAGAAAGAAAGAAAGAAAGACTGTGAAAGAAAGAAAGAGCGAAAGAAAGAAAGAAAGAAAGAAAGAAAGAAAGAAAGAAAGAAAGAAAGAAAGAAAGAAAGAAAGAAAGAAAGAAAGAAAGAAAGAAAGAAAGAAAGAAGAAAGAAAGAAAGAAAGGAAAGAAAGAAAGAAAGAAAGAAAGAAGAAGAGAGAAAGAGAGAAAGAAAGAGGAGAAAGACGAAGAGAGAAAGAGAGAAAGAAAGAGAGAAAGAAAGAAAAGAAAGAAAGAGAGAAAGAAAGAAGCGAAAGAGCGAAAGAAAGAGAGAAAGAAAGAGAGAAAGAAAGAAAGAAAGAAAGAAGAAAGAAAGAAAGAAAGAAAGAAAGAAAGAAAGAAAGAAAGAAAGAAAGAAAGAAAGAAAGAAAGAAAGAAAGAAAGAAAGAAAGAAAGAAAGAAAGAAAGAAAGAGAGAAAGAGAGAAAGAGAGAGCGAAAAAGCGAAGAGCGAAAGAGCGAAAGAAAGAGCGAAAGAAAGAAAGATTGCGAAAGAAAGAAAGAGCGAAAGAAAGAGCGAAAGAAAGAGCGAAAGAGCGAAAGAGCGAAAGAGCGAAAGAAAGAAAGCGAAAGAGCGAAAGAGCGAAAGAGCGAAAGAAGAGCGAAAGAAGAGCGAAAGAAAGAGCGAAAGAGCGAAAGAAAGAGCGAAAGAGCGAAAGAAGAAAGAGCGAAAGAAAGAAAGAAAGAGGAAAGAGCGAAAGAAAGAGCGAAAGAGCGAAAGAGCGAAAGAGCGAAAGAGCGAAAGAAAGAGCGAAAGAGCGAAAGAAAGAGCGAAAGAGCGAAAGAAAGAGCCTATAGAAGAAAGAGCGAAAGAGCGAAAGACGCGAAAGAAAGAGCGAAAGAGCGAAAGAGCGAAAGAGCGAAAGAGCGAAAGAGCGAAAGAAAGAAGAAAGAAAGAGCGAAAGAAAGAAAGAGCGAAAGAAAGAGCGAAAGAAAGAGCGAAAGAAAGAAGAGCGAAAGAAAGAAAGAGCGAAAGAAAGAAAGAGCGAAAGAGCGAAAGAAAGAAAGAAAGAGCGAAAGAAAGAAAGAGCGAAAGAGCGAAAGAGCGAAAGAGCGAAAGAGCGAAAGAAAGAGCGAAGAGCGAAAGAAAGAGCGAAAGAGCGAAAGAAGAAAGAGCGAAAGAAAGAAAGAAAGAGCGAAAGAGCGAAAGAAAGAGCGAAAGAGCGAAAGAGCGAAAGAGCGAAAGAGCGAAAGAGCGAAAGAAAGAGCGAAAGAAAGAGCGAAAGAGCGAAAGAGCGAAAGAGCGAAAGAAAGAGCGAAAGAAAGAAAGAGCGAAAGAGCGAAAGAGCGAAAGAAAGAGCGAGAAGAAAGAGCGAAAGAGCGAAAGAGCGAAAGAGCGAAAGAGGAAGAAAGAAAGAAAGAGAAAGAAAGAAAAAGCGAAAGAAAGAAAGAGCGAAAGAAAGAGCGAAAGAAAGAGCGAAAGAAAGAAAGAGCGAAAGAGCGAAAGAGCGAAAGAAAGAAGAAAGAAAGAAAGAAAGAAGAAAAGAAAGAAAGAAAGAAGAAAGAAAAGAAAGAAAGAAAGAAAGAAGAAAGAAAGAAAGAAAGAAAGAAAGAAAGAAAGAAAGAAAGAAAGAAAGAAAGAAAGAAAGAAAGAAAGAAAGAAAGAAAGAAAGAAAGAAAAGAAAGAAAGAAAGAAAGAAAGAAAGAAAGAAAGAAAGAAAGAAAGAAGAAGAAAGAAAGAAAGAAAGAAAGAAAGAAAGAAAGAAAGAAAGAAAGAAAGAAAGAAAGAAAGAAAGAAAGAAAGAAAGAATGAATTTCTGGCAGTGTTAATAGTGAGGAAATTTACAACTGGTTAAAATTCCACATTTTCAACTCCAGTGCTGCTGAATGTGTTAGAACTAGTGGGAGCCACAACCACAGTTTTCATTAAACCTATTGGAAAAGCAAAGCAAAGCAAAATGGTGGTAAAAATAGCTACATTCACAGACGTCTTGTCTACCCTGTGGCTCCCACCAGTGGGAATTTTTTTCTTGTTTGCACACTTCTACAAATCAAATCAGGCCTATATGCATGGACATGAGGTATTTTACAACCATGTTAGGAGGGCCAGCCACTTCTTAGAACGGTACATTTCCATGGTTTAGACAAGGCTTAAGGAATTGAACTAGCAATGAAAAAGAATCCCTGGTCGATCGTAATACTTTCTGAAATGGTTCCGAAGAGTTTTGTCTGCTCTGCTGCACTCCTTGTTTTTTTTTCCAACTGGTTCAAGGGAACCTCTGGCTGCAAGAGATTCATCCACGTTTCTTTAAGTGATCCAACTTAGTGTAATTCGATTTAGAGTTTTACCTGAGTAAAACATACTTTACCATTACAACAGTGCCAGCTCCTACTGCCATCACATTTATAAAGCAAAATGATTAAAAATGCATAGACATCTTAGCTTTCATCCATAGTTTCTGCCACTCTGTGGAGGTCTTGATGATTAAACATACAGAAAGATGCAGTGGCTATAGGTCAGGAAATCTGATGGTTAGCGATCATAGAACAAACTACCTTCTCCAACCTGCACAACTACCTACATTTCTTAAAGGAAAATCCACAGCTCTATCTGCCTAATTAGCACTTGCACAAAGGCAAAATACTATTCAGCTCTTCAGCTTACATTAATAACTTGATGGCCAGTACATAAAACATTTATTCCTGTTGCTCCAATTTCTAAGAAACAGAAGTTGAAACTGCTTTTTCTTTTACAGCAATAGAAAAGGATGTCGAGTAGGGATTTTTCCACTAAGTTGTCCAGAGTCTTTAACATGTTAGTGTATCCTGTCTGTTTATATAATGTACTGAACCATATTTCCCCTGGTGTCCTCTTTAAATGTCAGATTAGCTCTATGCTGTGTAACTGCTGGGGAAAAGGAAGGATTAAGAAGCAAAATCTGTCCACAAAAGAAAGCTGGTTACCTCTACTTACATGTGAAGTTTATCTGCTTCAAGCACTAGAGACACCATCCATATCTCAACTGTCTGAGTAGTGCACTGTTTGTATACTTTCACCGAAATGAAGAGCTGCTGCTCCTTTTACAAGGAGATGATTTCTCAATGGAGTATTACTTGTTTACTCCTATTATCTTGTTTATTTTTCTCATAAGAAAACAAGCTGGATCAATGTTACTTTGAAAATTTTTCATGAGTTTCATGAAGACGAATGATGCAGGCAAGTCTTGCAACTCAAACTGTCATCTTGGCACTGTCAGTGCAAGGGAGATTTTGTGTTTGTTGTTAGGAGCTGCAGTATAGTTTTTGGCACCTGGAGAATACATATACACTTCTTGTATGTGCCTCCCTCTCCAGCCTTCTTTGAGTCATAGGGCTCCTCCCATCTGGGACAACCACCAGGCTCCAGACCACTGTCCTGGGTGGGAGGAGTAAAATCTTTACCTCTGCCTCTGTCACAGAACACTCCTTGGTGAAGGTGAAGTGAGAGTATTTCGGGTGACACCAGAGTAGAAAGGTGCAGTCTCCCAGGTGTTGGAAACCTGCATAGCTCCACCATCAGTAGAGCCACAGGCATTTGTACAAGCTGGTGATCACCACTCCGTGGTCCTGTGCTGTCCACCACGTACGCTTTCACTCTGCTTCCACCTCCTCCCAGAAGAGAACTCATCTGCCAGTTGAATACATACTTTCCACCCCCCCTTTAAAATCCTGATTTCTTTCCTCACTTCAGAGCAGTAACAGCTTCAAAGGATTTACACAAGAGACACCAATGATAGGCTCTAGTAGAAGTTGCTGACTTCAGCAAAGACACTGAAGGTCTTAGGGCTTACGTTCTCTGTGCTAATATATTAATGATAATTCAATATTTACAGCGTGAGATCTTGAGCTTCTTTTTTTTTAAGAAAAACAACACGCATTTCTACTGTGCTCCACAGGCTAACATCAAAATATTTCAAGGCTGATTGCAGCTATGTGTTGCCAATATAACTTTGCGAATTTAAGTAATTTTTCTAATATTTTATCATTACTAGGAGAAAGGGCCAAATTCTGTTTGTTTTATGGCAGCCAATGCTCTTCTTGAAGTTAGCAAAACTATTCATTTTAGCCCAGGGAGAGGGTTTGTTCCCCAAACATGAAATCTTATAGTTTATGAGAACTCAAAGGGTTGCAAGTAGGCAAAACAGCTCCTTTGTAAACCGTGTGCCTGCAGGAATGTCTGAGCTAACCAAGCACTCGGGAAAAATGCGCGTTGAGGTGCCCAGCAGCAGGAATGCTCGTTGCCTTCCCGCTGCCTGCAGCGGCGGTGTGACACTGAGGCAGCGATGTGCATTCCACCACATCTCCCACAAGTGCGGCACAGTCGCTGCAGAGGAAAAATACTATTTCCTGTCTCTTTGGTTGACAGCCTTTCAGTCACAGCTGCCGGCAATAACTGGAAGTGTTATGGTGGTTTTAATCGTAACCCCAGAGTCAAAGTGAGTCTGAGTCAGCATGAACTCCCATAGTTACTTATCATCACCACGTAGTCCCCTTCTTTGTGGTTATAATAAGCAAAGTCTTGACAAGGAAGGAGAGAGGGTCCAGAAGTGAGAGTTCTGGAGAAGCCCTCAGAACATCCTTTTTCCATCATCGTTTGTCTGGTTGACTTTGCCTAACCGTCGGCACTGCACTGAAGTAATTCAGGTCACCAGGGCAGAGGGAACCTAAGACTACCTTTCTACAAAGGGGCAGTGGCATTACTAGCTTAAGTGTCTCAGTTAAGCACCTGAAATAGGTGAAATAATTTCAGACCTTAGTGGGCATACACAATTCTCCCTCACTCACTGTTTGATGCTCATATTTAAAATATAGAGAATCAGACTTTGCCACCTTAAAGGGGAATTTTATGTATACCTAGAAGAGGGATGCTGACATGCTTAGGTACTGTAGTAACAGAGACTGCATGAGCATCTTAAAGTCAGGAGTCCAATTAAGTAAGTGCTTATCTTTACACAACCCTGTTGCCATCAACAGCAAAGCAGAAGGTAATTATTAGTTCCCTCTTTATTTTTTTTAATTTAAATTTTAATTCAGGCTTGATTTATTTTTTATTTTTTTTAACCTGACAGTGATCTTTCTTTTTCCCTTTTCCTGCAAAGCTTCCTTAAGACAATAGGAATGTCACAGATCACACTGGGCAGAATTCAAATTGTGGTCTATGAGGCTCTGTGAGCAACATTTAAACTTTGATCATCAGCTTGTGCAACTTCCTTTGTTATTCTGGATTTCACAGTTGGTGAAAGGAATGTATCATGAGTCAAAAAGTGTTTTGTGTAAAATATTTCACAAAACTCCATGTACTATTAAATGATGACTGTCCTAGGCTAACTCTGTTCCTGACCATGCATTGAGTGCTCTGCTGATGGACATTTCTGATATTTGGGAGGAAGAGGCTCCTTGCAAAAGGTTCATGTTATAATTTCATGTTTGGGAGCTAATTACTAGTCATGGGTTAATAATTCATAACAAAAATCATATTTGCTGAATATACCTATCTGTTCACGGATTGTTTCTGAACAAACTGATTTTGTCAAATGTATTCATTATTTAAAAAAGCATTAATTATTCTGCAAGTTCTTGATCAGCATGTAGATTATGCCCTGTTCATCCATACCTAATTCTCAATATATTTGGAGGTGTGAAATGGGGGTTACATGATATACATTCCTGTGTCCTGGCTAGGTGAGAGTCAGCTTAGTTAAGCAAATACTTGCAATTACGAGTTTCTCTCTCCTTCTGTAAATATTCTGTAGTCTGTCTGCATACATGCTTGCTAAATAACCACCAAGACCAACTACAAAATGGCATGAACTTAATTGAACCCTCCCCAGCCCAGAAAACTGCACTTTTTTGATTACTGCAGAACTGAACTAGGGATCGTAACATAAAGCCTTAAAAAAAAAAAAAAAAAAAAAAGAAGGCTATAAGTCAGAGGATAAACAGCAAACACTGTCTTGTTCTGATTATGAATTTCACCACTGCCTTTTTTTTTTTTGTAATCCTGTCAAGGTTTACTTCCATCTCTGACAAAATTAATTATAAACCTACATCACCTTTGTACATTTTGATACATAACTTTAAAATATTGGCCCTGGTTTCTTACAAAGGTATGAAGGAAATAATTTTCCAACATAGACATTCTATAATGTTCATATAACCATCCAAACACCAGGTTTCTGAATAGAAGTCTGAAAGGGAAAGTCCAAGGTTACCAGAGCATAGAGATCTTCAAACTATGCTTAATATTAATATTTTTAAGAATCCCTGATTACTTACATATCAATACTGAGGAATGCACCAATGAGTTTTTCTGAAATTGGAGTTAACTGTGAGACACTCACAATGTGAGTAAGGTGTTGCCCAGGAAAATTTTGCTGAAATGAAGATGATGTGAAAACATCCTCTTTTCGTTAAATGAAATTACCTATGGCATTAGAAAAATACATGCTTTTGTGTTGAGAATTTTTTTGATGTTATCTGTACAATACACAAACCTACATTTTGCTTGCTTAAAGACAACAGATAATTCTTCTTTTGGGTTCATTTATGCACTGTGAATCATATCATATTTGCTATACAGTTATACAGTTCAGGGAAGGGGCAGACAGTGAGACAAGAAGAGTAGGAAATGATCCAGATAATCATTAGTTAGTCCCCAGGTGGAAAAATCAGAAATGCAAAAGTATCAGTTGCATAAGCCAAAACCTGCAGAACAAATAGTGCCAGAGAACTCCTGCTGTTTCATGAAAAGCTAGCAGACCCTGTGGACGTAGAGCTATCAGCACTCATGATGATGTTCTTTGCAAACAGTGAACCACCTACAGTTCTACATAAAAATGGTAATGTTAAGCAAGCACATGTATGATATACCTCAGATGTATTTAAATCGCTAGAGGAAAAGATGGAAGTACCTCCTCAAAGTGGTGTTAGCCTAGAAGAGCCTAGAAGACAGTAAGAGAGAGTCTTTCACACCTTTGGGGATGAGTTGTAGCCAACATAAGTAGGAAAAACCACAGGTAAAAGTTGCTCAGCACTTTTTTCAGTGCATGTTATTGGCAAACTTAAAATATTTGTAGATAAATTGAATCTTCTTGCATGTCTGCCTGATTTTGAAACTGCTGTTGAGATGCAGCATTAATGGTTTTGAGAACATGCATGTGCAGTGCTAGGTAGCAAGGCTTAGAGCTTGTCACGGTAAAAATGGAGAACATGGAACCACAAGCCCCAAAACTGCCTAACAGGTGGGCAAATTAAATCTGTGCCTACAAGGAGATCCACTTGTTGCACTCTACTGCAGTGGTGAAGGGACTTTTATGAAGTGGATAGGAAGAGAGATGCTTCTTCCTGCCTAAAGACAGCTAAGGGGATTCTAGGCTCAAATCAGCTAAAAAGATGCTCGACTAAAAGAAAAAAAAAATTAAAGAGACTAGGATGACAAAAGGGACATATATTCCAACACTGCACATCACACAAAAAGAAAGATATCAAAAAAAATGCAGAGAAGAAAGGTTTTGGTTATTATATGGCAGCATTTGTTCACCAGCTGGAGGAGTCTGAAGTTCTCTTTGCTGAGGACAAATGCACTACAACTAACGGAGACTTGGGAAGAGAGCTCTATATTAAAAACAACTTCTCTTCTCTTTGAGTTATTCCCATCAGACAAGTACAATCTTTTGGATATGTATGGGACAACTGGCTAAGAAAGCTTGGGAGTAGAAGCCTGTATGGGCCAGGCCTCCTGGTGACCAATCTGAAGAGATTACAGAATTAAAAAAGAAAAAATGGTTTATTAAAAGGCTCTTTAGTTTTGGACGCAGGTGCTGAAGGATACACGTATCCAGTAATAAACTAATGTTAAAGTTTCCAAAAGAGATTGATGATAAGCATCTGTCACAAACATTGCATCAGTATGAAGTTACTGATTGTTAAACATTCTTATAGTGGTTAAAGGTGAATTAATCACCAACCTTGAAGGTGGTGGCCACCTGGGTCTCCAATAAAGGTTAGCTTCTTAAATTTGACAAACATTATGAAGATTATGAAAATTGTGGAAATTATGCAAGAAGAGTAATAGACACAAGGTGCATAAATGAAAATTCAAAGTTCTCAGAAATGGTTTATTATTTTGCCAGAAAACTGGTATTCCATCTACAAGATACAGGTCAATTCGGTGTAAAAGTTCATCCTGACCCAGGAATGACAGTAATTTAAGTTGCTATTTATGTAGAAATGCATATAACATATCAAGAATGTATATGTGTGTATAACTACTTTGTCTTGTACATGGAATACATGTTTTCTGTCAAAGTATTTTATGTTCATAATGAAGTGTATAAAATAAGTGGTATAAGGTCATGCACTTAGGGACTAATAGCAAGAATTTCTGCTAAGGGCTAACCAGTTTCAAATAAGAGCGAAGGAGAGTGACCCAAGTATGCTAATGAGACTGCAGTGATATATTTTTCTGTCAGTTTGTTTCCCCTTTCCCTCCAGACCATTCTGTAATGCAAAAGCCTAGGAGCACTGTAGTATAAGCAATTTTGCTAGTTCATACAGAGAGACAGCTGGAGACAACCCAGGTTCAGACATGTCAAGGTACTCAATTCCTGATTTCCCCCCAACCCCCTAAAATGAACACAAGAAGAGATGACCAACTGAGCAGGATGGGTGGTTCATCCAGCCTGGCCCTCTATCTGCAGAAATAGCAATCAGAGTCGTAACACATGAGTCTGGCCCTTCATGGAGGAGACCATTTCGCTGGCACTGTCCCAGATTCTGCAATAACTGGATTAGGATTATTAGAGGTTATCTTCCTCTCTAGTACTTTTGGTATCTGTTTGTAGATCATAAATGTATGATCTTCTCTTTCTCAGTCTGCTGGTACTGTTTGCCTTCACACCCTCCATGGGATAAAGACACAGGAGTTCTCTATGTGCTTGGTAAAGGAGTGCTTGCTTTTAAACCAGCCTCTCTCTTGCTTCACTAAGTGTTTCCTGGTTATAGTATGGCAGGATGTGGTCAATAACAGCTCTGTATGTGGCCCAGCAGCCTCCTGATTCTGTCACACCTGCTCTTTCTCTGCTTCAGTGTGTACCCTCTCCAAAAAAAAGGAATCCAACCTTTGTAGTGTCCCTTTGGAAGGAGGCTGCTCCATCCCCTGGGTCCCCTTCAGTGCTTCCTTCCCGTATCAGCTCCAATTCCACTAAGTCCTTCCTGACACACAGAGCCAGGACTGCATACACAGCACTCAAAGTGTGGCACATCTCAGAAAAATGCAGTGGGAAAATATTGTCTTCTGTGTTGTTTTCTGAGCTCTTTCTGATAATTCCCAATGCTGCTGCCTTTTTGTCTGCCACTGCACAGAGAGATGATGACTTTGGAAATAAGACAGTGATGACTCCAAGGTTTCTTTCCTGAATAGTGACTGGCAGGTCTGAGTTCAGCATCATATAGGCACAGATATAATTGTTGTTCCTCAGGTTCACCACTAAAATATACCTTTTATACTGAAGTTCTTCCCAACTTTTAACTACTCATTTACCCTTTTGAAGTCTCCTTGGTGTCTGCTGAATAAAATCAGTGCCAGCACAGATCCATATGTGAGCCTGCCAGTGATGTTACTGAAGTATTTTTGAAGACTAAAGACACTGCCTTCCCTGTCTCCTTTTAGCCTGTGTTCTCACTGACTCCCTCACAGAAGTGTCTCAGGTTGGCCAGAGAGGATTTCCCTTTACAGAGGCCATGATGAATCCACCCAGCAAACAGTGTCAGGACACTTGTGCTAATCCATTTCCTCAGGGATCTTGTTTGTTGTTATGGACCCAACTAACTTGTCCAGAAGGGAGGCCAGAGTCAATGGTCAGTAGTTGCCAAGATCCCAAATGAAACCTTTTTATGTTTATATCTCACCAGGTGTATAATATTTGTTTTCATGTTTCTATGCTGTGGGACTCAGGAGCATCTCCTGGCTGCTATGTCTGGGTGTATACTATGACCACAGCTTAACTCCATTCCCACAGTCTCTCCATGGTGTTATTTGTGCACAAATGACTCCAAGACACCAAGAACCAGAGATGAGGTGTGACATCATAATTCCTCAGTTACAATAACAAGGATTGTGACATGTCACTAAAACAAACCTGTCCAATTGGACCATTACTCCTGAGTTTTGTGCCCAGAAGAAAAACAGTAATGAAGCTGTACCACAGGAGACAGGGAATGCAGAGAAGCAGAGCCCATGTAGCAGTAATTCAGTAGCAGCATTTCAGAGTTTCAGGGGAGAGAGGAAGGAATAAAGGATCCTGGGCTTTGTCTGCAGTGCAGTGAATGAAGCACCCACTGGTGTTCATTTCAGTGGGGGGTAGGAGCAATGTCCTGCTTCAGACATCGAGGTGGGAACACCAAGCAGGGAAAGAGAGGAGTTATCTGAGGGAACAACTGTAGGGCAACATGGTGCTGCCCAAATGAACACTGCCCCATGGGCAGCTCATGGGCAGAAAGGAAGATGAGTAGCTTTGCATGCCTGGCCCAAAGGTGCTGTGTAGCGTGTGGCTAGACATGGAGCACTTCCAGTCACCTGCTGTGACAGTGCTGCCACTGCCCTAACCACATGGGCAGCAGTGAGGTGGCTGGCCGCCATGAACACAAACCCAACCTCCAGGAGTGGCAAAGGAGAAGCCCTAGGCTGCGAAGGACCTGAGATTCATGGTTACTCCAGAAAGACAACAAAGGGCTGGTCTCTCTTTCCAGCAGAGACTGAAGAGACTTTCTGGTGAGCTATTGGGACCCTACAGTGTTCCCAGTCTGACACTGTGGAAAAATCACCAACACCGAGCTATTCATCTTGGTACAGTTACATGCTGCTTTGTCATGAGGATACTAACAATATTGCCAGGAATGACACTGAACTGGCCAAAAGTGATATAAATCTAAGGAAAGGATGAAGGAAACTGATGATCATATGAGGTTTTAGATTTCAAAAATGCAAGCTTCTTCATTAAACTATGATAAAATGGACAGCCTGTGAAACAGCCTAAAAGAAGTGGTTCAGGAGACCTGGTAGATATTTGAAGAAAACTGTAAAAGACAGAAAGTCAAACTGCATCTCTGAGGAAGAAATCTCCAAAATGTAGTAAGTTTTAGCAGATTTTCAAGAGCCTTGGAAACAAGAGGAAAGCATGTGGAAACTGGAAGCAGGTCCAGTGAACAAGAACAAATGTAAAAGAAAACAAACAAAAAAAGGGAAGATAAACTGTTAGAAAAGGGTATAAATTAAATATCAGTAGCAAAGCACATAAAGAAAATCATGACTATAAGTGGAGTTAGATGAAGACCAAGGAAAGAGTGGACCTTTTAGTGGGAAAGGAACGATCTTGGGGTTTTTTACACTAAAACATTTGTTCAAAGCTTTTTTGTTATCATTTTTTTGCCTTGCCCAAGGTAAAACCAAGTGGTTAACAAAACTCATGTCAGTAACAGATTTAAGAATCCTTACTGGAAAGAACAGTCAGAATACGCTGTGAAAGATATCTGCTTTCAAGTTGTCTCAGCCTTGTGAGATTCCACAGAGGATACTTAGAGAAGTGGAGCAGACCAAGGACCACTTCTTTGAGAATTAACAAGATTTTCTTGAGGATCAGAAAATGACAAGGAGAAGTATAATATCTACTTTTTTTTTTTTTTTTTTTTAAGAAGAGGACTCACAGATTCTCAGAAAGGTAACAGCAAGGAAACAGTTTTTAAGCTGATAAGGAGGAAATTAATAATAACAAATATTGATCAAGAAAAACTAATGTCAATATTTTTCTTTTTATGACAAATCAACAGATTTTGACCTTAAGGGAAAAGTGGACCTAGTCTATCATGACTTCAGTGTTGCTCTGACTCTGTTGTTTACAGGTGATTCTGTGAACAAACTGTGGAAATACCATGGGTGAAACCGTTATTAAATGTGAAACTTTACTGCAGGGCTAATCATTAACTTCCTACTCTCAAATTGCAGGTTCTGAAGGAGTCTGTCTGGAGTATGGTACTGGTCAATATTTTTACTGCTGACTTCAATAAAAGAATAGAAAATGTATTAATTGAGTCTTCAAATTAAGCCTTTTGGATATGAATGCAACATGTTGGAGGTCACATTATAATGACAAGATTGATAAATTGATAAAGTGTCCAGGAAAAAAAAAACCCTGATTCATGATTCAGTAAAGGAAACTACAGAGTTCTGCGCCTGTATGGAAATAGTCAACTAGGAGATAGAGAATGATTTGTGATTTTAGTGACAAAAAATTAAATTTTAGAAATAAACTCTTAATAAATTTCAGTAAGGGTTAAGAAGGCTCCTAACTACTTGAGTAATCAGATTCTAAAGCAGTCTTCCAGACGGAACAATGAGACAAAAAATAACCTTCCATTATACGTTTAACCCGTCTACCTCATTTGACTCAATAGTTAAATGGAGATTGTAATATTAACTAATCAGAACATCATGTGGTTTAATTATGTAAATCTTTTAACACAAATTGATCAACAATATTGTTAAGTATTCTGACCTACTATACAGTGTGATATATAGATGTGTGTATCTACATGTATGTTATGTATGGTTACCGACCTGCAGTCACCTGTCACAACTCAGCTTTATGGAACAACTCACTCCTGATACGCTGTGTAGACTCCTTGTCTTAGTGCCTGTTCAAAGTTTCTTCTAAAACAGATTCTCTTACTGTAGTTTTTTGCTTAGTGCACTTTTTTTTTTTTTTGCATTAGAAAGACACAGAGATTGAATGCAGTTTCTTCATCAAATGCTATGTTGTTTGTCTGAGGCTCTGGGTCTGATTTTGACATGTCTTCCACCTCGAAGTGATCTCTCAACTAAACGATAAACAGGGCTTTCAATCTGAACATATGAATTAGCCACAGGGATTTTAAATAGACGTTTTGACCTACGACTGTAAAATTCTATGTATTGTTATACACCTCTCTGTGGGACCGTTTGATCACTTTATTATTTATAGATTAAAGAACATTGTTGCTAATTAATACTGTTCTAATTGTTGGCAGTGTATACGTGCTTGCTTTGATGTTTTTTTGATCCTGTATTTTGGGGATTTGACTTACTACTTTTTTTTGGATGATTTGGGATTTTGGAACCTGTATTTTCAAGCCCTTGCTTCATTTTCTTATTACTGAAGTCTCCGCTCTTCTTACTTCTTTGCTTCTCATCATGCCTTTCCTTTTTCTTTTTCATCAAGTCTTATGAAGTGGGGCAGCCCCAATTGATTCCTCCACATTATATGAGTAGATTTATTTTTCATCGTCTTTTATAAAAATAGAGCAGTATAAAGGTTAATATTTTGTTACCTACATCACATTAGCCTTGTATTATAGTTTGTTAGGAAGAAAAGCTTCCTGGTTAACACAATACAGTGATTTCAGGCTAATCATTAGGGGCAAGCTAGCAGACTGCTAACATTAAAGTTAGTTCTTCTGCTGAAGTAGTCCTCCTACAATCTCTTGGAAGCACACTTTTGGTGATAGAGAATACAGCCACAAAATGGGAATTTCTCTGTCACTCTGTCAGATGAGAATTTGAGTACGTAAGGTCAGACTGCATGATTGTATCAGTTCCTACTGATCTTAAAATCTATGAATGATTTAAGCAAATATCCCACATTTTGAAGGCCTTGATTTGAAATAGGTTTAGCATATTAGTAAGATGTTGTTACTTAAATGTATAGTAACTCTACAGAACTTTGCATCACTATTTACACTCATTAAGTAATGTGTTTTACTAATTCAGTATGACCAACATGAACTAATTGAAACACTGTTAGTTTTGTTTCTTTCACTTTTTGTCTTTATTGTCAACAGAAATTTAAGCTTTTCTACAGAAAAAAAATTCTACACCTATGATTCAACATTAGAATTCATATTCATCACAATTTATATATATATAACATGATACCACATTTTAAAAAGTATAAAAATAATTGTACAGAATATCTCAAACAAGAATATTATAAGGCATTAGGCAGACAACTACAGTTAAGTTATAATTAGTTCCATTGTGAGTTTCAGCTTCAAAGAAACTCAAAACTTCTAAGAAAAAATTCAGCTGACTCTACCAAGCCTTGCCTACATGCTATGGCCTAGATCCACTAAAAGAATTAGGAGTATAACAGCCATTGTAAACATCTAAGTCCAAAATGTAGATCTTTAAAACCCCAGCTGCTGCCTCACCCCAAGGGAACATAGTTGTCTTCCCATGACACCTAAATTTCTGCTAATAATGTTCTCTAGACACATAAGACCAGATCCAGAAAGACAGGTAGGTGCCTCTAACAGAAATTAGGAAAAAAATTATTTGTCTCTATGCCAAAATGTAACCCTGAAAAGATCCTTTAAGCTGGCATTGATCACACACAAGCAACACTCTTTCCCTGAAAGTTTCTGCAGGAAACAGACAATAACTATCTCTGCCTTCATATACTTCAATTTTTATCTTAGTCTTGGCTCATGTTTATGCATAACCAGCATCCAGAAACTTGCTGTTCACCAGTTAACTTTTCAGAGGATATGTCTGCACTGCTAGCTAAGAAGTTGAAGGAATGACTTTGTGTGTTACCTATACTGTTCTATTGTTAGCATGCTCCCTGGCCCTGCTGTGGACCACGCCCAGTACCTTTCCACCCAGCAATGCCTGCATGTGGCTCTGGGGTCAGCCTGCACACCCTCTAACAGCAGCATAGGCAAGACCACACTGTCTGTCTTGTTCCAGCCCATACAAGCCAAAGTACTCTCTCCACCATCACTGTCTCCACAGGATTTGCACCCTTAAACATAGCCATGTCCTCCTCATGACACTGCCTAAGGCATACAACATGTACCCGCAGATTTACACAATAAAATCATTGCTGTGGTAGGAGGCAAAGCAGGAACTAAAGAATATTTCTTTTTTGGAGCCACAGCAGGATGCACAAGTATAATGTACAAGGTCGAGTCCAAAGGCACCGCTGACATGCTGGAAAGATGCAACTCCACGCCATGGTCACAGTATGGTTTCAGCTTTACTGGGAAATACAACTACAGGAAGAGGGAGCCCACGCACACTCTATGTTTTATTTAGCATTTCAAGCGATGGTCAAAAGTGCTTGACTTTTGTGAAAGCACTTGTGAAAATGTGAAAGACCCTCTGCATCCAAGGACAATTAAAAACACATCTTCCAAGGGTCCGCGCGCATTTATCATCTCTTGCTCTCAGTGAGTCACAGTGGTTCCATCACATCTTCTTCCAGACAAGTTTAAGAGGTGTTATAAACCTCTAATTCAAGGAAAGACTTGAAAGCTGAGACAAGGGATTACATACAGTTTCTCTAAGTGGTTATTTTATGGGGCTGCCTATGCAAGCACACTGTATTTCACGGTGAATTGGGTTTGCGTAGCAAGGTTTTGTTAGCAAGGCAGCTACAGGAGTGGCTTCTGTGAGGAGGTACAGAAAGACTCCCCTAGGTCAAACAGAGCCAATGCCAGACAGCTCCAAGATGGACCCGACACTGGCCAGGGCTGAGCCCATCAGCAATGGTGGTAGTTCCTCTGAGATAACATGTTTAAGAAGAGAAGAAAAACTGAAGAGAAGAAAATAAGCAGCAGGGTGATCAAGATGTGAGAGAAGCAGTTCTACAGACACCCAGGTCAGTGGAGAAAGAGGAGGAGCAGGTGGTCCAGGTGCTGGAGCAGAGATTTCCCGGCAGCCCATGGTGCAGACCATGGTGAGGCCAGCTGTGCTCCTGCAGCCATGGAGGGTTACAATGGAGCAGAGACCCACCTGCAGCCCGGGGAGGACCCCACGTCAGAGCTAGGGGATGCCCGAAGGAGGCTGTGACCCAGTGGGAAACCAGCACTGGAGCAGGCTCCTGACAGGACCTGTGGCCCTGGGCAGAGAAGAGTCCAGGCTGGAGCAGGTTTGCTGGCAGGACTTGTGACTCCATGGGGGATCCACGCTAGAGCAGTCTGCTCCTGAGGGACTGCACCCCATGGGGGGGACCCACACTGGAGCAGTTCATGAAGAACTGCAACCCATGGGAAGGACTCAGATCAGAGAAGCTCATGGAGGACTGTCTCCTGTGGGAGGGACTCGATGCTGGAGCAGGGGAAGACTGTGAGGAGTCCTCCCCTGAGCAGCAGAGACAACCTGTGATGAAGTGACCATAACCCCCCATTCCCTGTCCCCCTGTATCCCTCGGAAGGAGGAAGTAGAGAAATTGTGAGTGAAGTTGAGCCCAGGAAGAAGGGAGGGGTGGAGGGAAGGTGTTATAAGATTTGGGTTTCATTCTCTTGTACACTGATTTGATTGGTAATAAATTAAATTAATTTTTTCCCAAGTCAAGTCTGTTTTGCCTGTGACGGTAACTGGTGAACGATTTCTTTGTCCTTATCTTGACCCACAAGCTTTTTGTTGTATATTCTCTCCCCTGTCCAGCTGAGGAGGGGAGTGATAGAGCAGCTTTGGAGGGCACCTGGCCTACATCCAGGGTCAACTCACCACACATGGAAAACTTTGTCGAGTCCTATCTCTTCTCACACTGCAACCAGAGTTGGGGCATCTAACTCAGAAATGGGGATCCTATTGGAGAGGAGAGACAGATAGTGTTAGGCAGCGCTCCATGCAACTGTACATACATTTGATTTGCCATTTGGCTAAATGAAAACCCTGAAAATGAAAGCTTCTCATTACTTGAAACCCCGCACAGTTTCTACCAGAAGTCAAAACCTAGCCAGGAACAATCTGAAAAACTTTAATGTCTCTAACACAGGCAAAAGTTATGTGGTTTTATTTTCTTTGCACAGATTTGTAGATGATCTGCAGAGGCAGTGAAGGTGGTAGAAAGTAGAAGAGAGATATGGAGGGCAAATGATGAAGTCTTAATCTCAGAGAATAAAGAGTAGAAACTCCCATCTACTTCAAAGACCCAGAATTCCATCCCCATTTCATAGACCTTCCTCATCCATATCCAGACTTCAACATGTTAGTCTGCTTACTATCTCTTCATTCTGGAAATCTGTGCTTAGACTTTTTTGCCAGGTATTTTTGTGGGGTGCATCTACTTAGACCTAAATTACCAGAAGAGTTTTTAAAGTACCCCTCCATTTGATTTCGTTCATGAGGGAAACACAAAAGCTCTTAGTTTCTGTGGGAAATGGAAGCGTAGAACACAGTAAAGAGAAAAGTCCCATGACAATGAACAGTATTAATGATTAATGCTTTAGCCTGCAAAAATGGTGTCTAATTTCCACTCCTTTAAGTCTAGAAAGTCAATTTAAATGAAATACTTACATTTTCTTTTTGGTGTAGAAGAAAAGGGTTTGCTTATCTTTTAGTGAGGAACTCTGATAGCTGGTAGTGCTCTAACAGAAATGGAATTTCACTTTTTTTTCCGTATTACACATTAACTTACTGACACCAGCAGTTCCTCCAAAAAACAGCAAAAGTTTGATCCTTTTCCCAGATGCCAGAGTTAATAAATGGAGGGACTCTGGCTGAACTCTATTCCCATTGAAGCTTATAAGAAAACTGTTAGAGAGGTTAATAAGAGCAAAGCTAGGCCAGTGTTGAAGGCACTTGCAGATCTCCTATTACTTACATAATTTTTTCATTTAGCTGATTTTGCCTGTAAAATGGAAAATTATTTTAATATTTTGAACTTTCAGGAATAAAGCTCTAGTTTCCAATACAGTAAAAATCATACATGCTTTACTTCTTCTGCTTACATAACTCTCCTGCTCATATTTATAGTCTTTTTATAACTTGGAGAATTCTCAGAATGGCTTAAATTAAAATCTTTCACATTTTAATTTTTTTTAGTAAAGAGGAATGCACAGGCTTTTCTAGGCTAAACCTTGTAACTAATAAAACATCAAAGAAAGATGATGAAAGAGATACAAAGATAGTATATGTAAATGCTACCAAGTGGTCGTAGGTTATAAGAGGAATTTAGTATAGCAAAGATTTGGAGTTGCCAATTGAGATTTAATAAAATGAACCACTAAAATCTTACCTCTAGATTCACTAAGGAGTTTTAACTATGTATTTCCCTCTAGAATCCTTGGAAGTTGCCTAAATAGATCTCTGCCTCGCTTTCTAAATTTATGGCTGGTGTGCATCCCCTGCATACACTGTGCGAAAGGTGGCCCAGGCTCACCTCTGTGGTGCATTCCTTCCATCACCGGGTCCCCCAAAACCCATCCTCAGTGGCACCACGTGGGGCTACTGTTCAGCCGAGGTAGCTGAGTACTGAGAACTACCTTTGTTTCTGGAGATTATCTGCTTGCCCCTGAGCTTGCAGGGGGATAGAAATCTGCTAAGGGTAAAGGGAGCAACTTCCAGCTCTGATGCATGATTGCGCCGATCCAACCTCTCCGCCGTTAGGCAGTCATCAATCATTTTTCCACCTCACTTATGGCCAAATTCCACTCTCAGATGTGCATTCGCAAATCCCGTTGACGTCAGCAGTTAGCAGTGTACCAAAGGAGAAGAATTTAACTCTTCATATAGTTTTCTCCACTCTCTGAAGGTCTTTTTTGCTTTGCATGAGGCAAGAATTTTTCCCTAGCATTGTATTTAGGTTTCGGCACTGTAAAACATTAAAAAGGTTGGCATTGCTACTCTCGGGTATTGCCTCAGTGACTTGTAAGCTTTAAAATTTTCTAAAACTGATGGCAATCTCTCTGCATTCCTGTTTTGTTTCTTATGAGATACAGGGTACACTGGCAAACTTAGATTTGTATAAGTTTCGGTTAAAAAAATTGGAATCTCATGTCTTGGACTTGCTAAAAGAGAACCAGGCAAAAGAGTATGTTTAAAGGAAAAAAGTTACAAACATTCAGCATTTCTAGGTGCCTTGTAATAAGAGCTCAAGGCATCCAAAGAGTCATACCTTTAGGGACTAGGCTGGTTTTTAAAAATAAAATCTCATTTTATGCGACTGATATGTAAGCTTAGAACTGAATTATCTGTCTGAGCATTTAGTGTACTTCTGATGGCTAGGATGAATCCTGGTGGTGTTTTAGAAACATATATTCTAGTCCTGAGAGTCACAATTTTGTTTTGTTGGAGTCTTCCTTCTCAAACTAGAAATGAAAATGTTCCTTAATTTCAAAAGTTGAAAGTGTCCTGTCTAGCTTTTATGTTCACTCTCAACAGCCCAATTTACCATTGATTTAACATTTTCAAATAAAGTTTGGAACCGACTTTGGGAGGTATGGCTGAAGTGGGAAGATATTGTTAAGCTTCAGACCTCATGTATTCCTACCAAGTAGTATTACTGACTGGTAAAACGTTATCTTGCAGAGCTGGATCACCAGGACAAGTCAGGCTTCCTTAAGGATGGCCTCACATATTCTCAGAGGTCACAAAGTATTTCATGGAACATCATCAATCTCTGAGAAGAAGAAAAGAAAGGGAAGAAAAGGAGAAGAAGAATCAAGATTTTGTCATTCACGGCTCCCTTCAAGAATCTGGATTTCTTCTCTTCCAACACAGCTTTCTATTAGCTGAACCTGATTCAGGGCCAACTACTGAATCCTCACACTGTAGGCTGCAGCTCAGCTGCACAGTAGTATCTTTACATCTGTGCCAGCTAGGGTTATTACTGAGTTTTATAACTTCTGCTATAAATAAAGTCTTGTCATCTAAGCATTCAATTTAAATACCTCTCAGTTTATTTTTGAACACTGGAAGTTAATAATAAATATCATCTTTGTTTTCTAATTTTTTTACTGAGTTGATTTAAATGCTCTTGGCAGCTCCAATCCAATCCTCCCATCCAAGCTGACAAGCATGACATGCATCTCTGCATACAAGCTCTCAATTATGCATAATCCAATGTTTTCTAGGGTTTTAATTGAATCACTAGTCTCAAACTTGTTATTTTTAATTTACAACATTTGATTTCTGACACCGGCCCCTCTATGTCATAAATTATGCAGGCAAGAGCCTTAGTTGTGTGGGTGATTAAAAAAAACTAATTAGGCATGATTAAAAAAAAATAAAACAGAGACCTCTTAAATATGTGCATGTTACCATGTAAGAGAGGCTTATTTCACTGGAAATGCCTGGGTGATGTTTTTTTTTTTTAAGAGATTATGTTCAGTTCAGTACAATTTGATTGATTTTGACAGAAATGAAAGAAAATGTAGGACTTTTTCTTCCTGCATATATACCAGAAATTGCATTACATGGCCCGTTGATGTGAATTTCTCCCACAGCTCATTGAATGTAATTTTGTTAAGTGGGCAGGAAAATGAATATGAAGAAAACTGAATAGAATCCAACATTTTCCTTGGCACCAGCAGCAAAGCTGAGACATTGCATATATAGATATAAATATACGTATATACATACATGTGAGGTACAATTAGAGGTATTAACCATTATGCCTTATATAATAACAGCAAGAAGGAAAATATGCAGAATGTTAAACACCACTAAAAGGTAGATAGCTGAGGAATGTGTCTGCAAAAGCTCTACCACTACAGCAGCAGATTAAAGGAAAAGAATAGTTTTCTCTTAAAATAATGTAAGAAGTTACAAGTGTACTTGCTACATAAAATTGCAGATGTTTACCATTACTATTCACTAACAGCTTAAATCTTGCTATTTTTAATACACTGTGTTAAAAAGAACATAATCTCTCCCCTTTTTAACATGTTCTTTTTCCAGCAATCCGGGGAAAAAAAATGTGGAAGAATCATTGCTTCCTTCCAGTTGTGTTACGTGATCTGTGTTCTGAGCCTCTAGCCTCTGTATCACAGACATACACAGTACAGATAGTTTATTCCCCTAAATTAAGATGTGGTGATAATATGAATAAACTAAGGAGTTGCTTCATCAGAAACTTCCAGTTCAGGAAAGAATTTATACTTCTACTCAATGTTGGACTTGTACGTCGTTCCAGCAATGCTGTTCTTCCACTTGCGTATAACTGTATGCTTATGCAGTTTGCTGGATTAGGACCGAGGATTCAGATGGAGGTGCCTGAGGAAGAGCTTGTAGATTTGTTAGTCCCAACACCCTTAACAGCTTAAAAAATTCATGGTTCTGATTGAAAATCCAGTATGATCGGCTGGCCCTCAACAAAACTCACTGTGAATTCTGGAGTTGCGTTAACATTTCAACTACATCCAGGGGGAGGAAGGCATTTCACAAGAACTTTTCAATTGCTGATGTCCCCAGAAACATGGCATTGAATAGCTGTGTTCCTTTTCCCCTGAGGAAGCCCCATCCGAAGAAACACAAGGGTGCAATAAAGGTCTGAGGGGAGACCAGAATGGAGGACTGAGCCCATGCTATTTTTCTACAGCGGTCAAAGCTACTTAGGCAGTTCTTCACCAACATTTGTAAGATTGCCAGCAAGCCAGAAGCTGCTAAGCTAAAGCAAGAGAAAAATCCATCCCTCCACTTCAGCCATCGCAAGGCGCCGCCATGGGTCAGAAGGGTCCTGATAGATTGACAAGTAAGAGTTGTGGAGCATCACAGTTCTTGGTCCATCATCTTCATGAGTGTCCTCAGCAAGGCTGCCTGCTGCTTCAGATGATTCAGAGAGACACTGTATGTGGGTTGATTTTTCTTGAAAATTCAAAATGCCTGCTAATAAGCTAGAAAACTCAAATGTCTGTCAATATATTTTAATTGATGCCCAGACAGCTTTTGTTTGGATCAAGAAATATGAGTGCTTGGATACAGAAGAAAGATCTGAACTCTCTTCAAAATGATCCTCCTGCAAGTCCTGAGAAAGGTTTGGAATGTGCCCCGGGAATGGAGTTGGTGGTAAACTGTGAGAATAGGATGATACCATGTGCAAACATTTCATCTTTTCTTACCTGAAGGTCTGTCTGGACTGCTCAGAGATCTGTTTTAAAATTTTTGGAAGGGTTTCTATATTCTTAAGGGGAAAACGGTGGAAAAATCAAAGCCTTATCTGCAATATCAAATATTAGAAGAGATACCAAACTTCAGATATTGAGGATAGAATATATATGTTATATTCCCATTTATATGTTTTCATATCTGCCTTATAATTCTGAATTCTGTGTTCAGTTACTGTGCAGAGTCTTAAAAACCCAACTAGATGTGCTCAATACTTTCGCAAATCCAAATCCACTTTAAAGGGGATTTTCTAACATAAATAGATCTGACCAAAACTTTTCTCCTTTTTTACCAGCAAAATCTAAGGTTTCCCTCACAAGAGAGAAGATCTGTTGCAGAATAGGTAATTAGAGATGAAACCATGTATTGTCAAAAAGCTATTCAACCACTGTGGTCAAAGCAGTTATAAATCTCCTAAGGTCTGTGTTATAGCTGGCCTTCATATTAGTGCACATGGGTAAGTGGAAGAGGCAAGGGCGAAACAGCTTCCTTCTCTTGGGTAGCTTGCTCTCAATAACCTAACAAAACAAAATCAAAATAGCACAAGTGCTATAAAAATAATGGAGTTTATGGAGAATTTGACAGTGGTCATAATTTTCTTACAACATCCATCAGCCAGACAGCTCCTAAAATAAAAACAAAACTTAAAACAAACTAAGACTTAAGACTGGATCAGCTCCAATCCTTTACTATAGTAGGGAAACTTATATTATGTAAAAAGTTGTTAATAAATCTGTCAGGTATTTTAAACTTTAAACTAGATAGGTTTGTAATTCCAGATAGTCTTCCTCAGTTTAACTCTTGTAATAATTATAAAACATTCTCTAATTTCCCTGTGGACTGTTCTTACTCAAATGTTCTGTTTCCTACTTTGTCTTTCAGCATAAATAACTTCTCCATCTCTTGTCTCTACTCTTTGGATATACTTTAGGACAGCTGTCCTATTTCCTCTCAGTTTTGTTTATGCCAAATTTGTCTGCTCCTCCTTCTTTGGCTGAAACAAATATTCAAATGGCCTAACATACATCATCTGAATTTCTGTCCTCTTATATAATTTCTTTTATAAATTAATATGTATACAAGTAGATACCTACACATACATTACTAAAGACTTTTTTCTTTTCTCTTCACAATTCCTTTTCTAGCTCTACATAACCCTGATTTCTGGCAATTTTTATTTAATCTCTTTCACCACGATTCATCTCAATCAAACTGCGATGTCTACAGTGTCATTTACTGCTGAACTAGTTATCCTAGGGCATCTTTATGTTTAATGTAGATAAACTGGTGCTTTTATGATGTGGTTCTTCTGACCTCTTCCAGATTTTTATGTGAATAAAGGAGATTCACAGCTGAAAAACTGCTTCTTTCTCTCTTACTGCAAAAAGAGACTAGTGTGACTAACCCAGGCATAAGCATACATCGTAGACTTCTATATTTGGCCAGAGTCATCCCACCCAATAACATCCTGGCATTTCAGACACAGCCTTCTTCAGTCATTAATACTTTGGGAGCCTTATCAAGCTCTCTGCTTACTCCCAATGTTTACTGGGGGAAGATATTCATTCAATTGTCTTTGGAGCTATACCCCACGGTGGTTCAAATTCAATTCTCGTTTCCTCAAAGCAAATTTACCTTTGAACATGAGAGGATAAAACAGCACTTTTCTTCAGTTAGCCAAGAACTGAAACCAGGAATTCAGTAATATACTAGGTTCCCTTCCCTGATAAGAAAAAGTATTCACTTGTGTGAGAAGCCTTTTAGAAACATCTAAATAAAATCAGATGCTCGTTGAAGTTCCTAGGTCACAGACCCATGTTGCTACTTCCTTTGTGGCATAAATGAGAAGGATGCATACGTAAGAGAACCCACATATAATGGCTGTGTCTGTAATATCCTTAGAGTTAGGTACGATTTCCAGGAGGAAGCACTGCTCTGAAATTCCATGGCTCCTGGTGTGCAGTTTCTGACACCTGGCTCTACTGAGAGATGGAATAATCAGTTCATATGGCAAAGATGTAGCTATCTATCCATTCTTGTATGTGAGCTCAAGATCAGGCAAATCACCCATGGGACAATTTTATAGAAATGCATTTGTTTCTGAGAGGGCTAAACAAGATCATGAATAAAGACTATCCATATCCAAATCTGCCAGCTGGAGGCTTCCGAGTGAGACTGGTTTATTCTATCAAATTAGTCAGTGCTGCAAATTTCTAGTTGTAGGATTGACACCCATTTCTGTGCCGCATCTGCTCCTCGTTTTTTACCCACCTGTTTCATCATGTCATCAGCTGTTGGCCTGCTATTATATTCTGTATAGGATCTGGCACTTTGGAGGTTTAGATTTCCCTGGGATTCTAGACAAATGGTAATGTAAATAACAGGAAAGAAGTTAATTTCCACTGAAAAATCCAAACAAAAATGTGGTCAGATTAGAAGATCTCAACAGAGTGTCTGCAGTTAGTTCTTCTGGATATTTTTGCTCTTCCAAAAATACATCATGGCATTCTATGGTGGTGATAAGGGAGGCCAAGTTCAGTGCCAGTGAAAAGAAAATTACTGAAAACAAATAGGACTTATGCCCACTTCAGGTCTGCATTTCACTCTTTCCTGTGATCTCACCTTTACTAGGGTTGTGGCATCCGAGTCAAATAGCTTGTCTTCTTTTAGGAATGGTTTCCATCTTCATCATGCCAGGCATTTATTTATCTCATGATCCCTGTATGCTGACTTTGTTGTCTGTATGGGAACATTAGCAATAAACTATTTCAACAAAGGAAAAGAATAATAATAAAAAAAAAGCCTGACCAACACAAATAACAATAACTGCAACTTCAAAGGCCAATGAATATTAACTAACTAACAGACTTTTCTCTGTGTTTCTTCAGTCAGAATTTGGATGTCCACATTACTGTTACTTGAGGACACCCTAGGGTGAAGTCCCTTTAAAGGGAATGCAATCTATCTTAATAGGCATTTATTTTCTGCAATGAGAAGGAAGACTGTGGCAGTTAAATTCTATGAATTGCCTGAGTTATTTCAGAATATATCACCCACAACTCCTAACATGTTAACTCTGTAAACCTGTCAGTCACGATCAGCAAATTGTTAAACATTAAAATACAGAAGAGCATGGCTTTGATACACAAGCCCTTGATATAGGTGCTGCAACTTCAACACCAAAGATGTATGTTTTCTGCAAGCATGTGAGATGAAATTTTATACCAAAAAACCTCTACTATTATTCCTTGAAGACTTCTCAGCAAGGATTAGAATATACATATTTCATGCAAAAATCAGACATAAAAAACAAAATGACTCTTATTTATGAGTAGGGAAATTCAAAACCTAGAGCTGCAACCTTTACTTAAAGCCAAGGCCATGAAAATGCAATGATCTACAGAAATTCACACTTTCATCTCTGGGGGCATTGTTACAGGCTTATAAAAAGTCAAATTGCTGTTACTTGAGCTTGCAAATAATTTATACCTATCATTTGTCTTATAGTCCTAGCATTTGCCTGCTGTGCTGACCACCTACTCATGGATGTATGTTGTAGCAATCATGCTCTTTACACAGTCACCGGAAGAGAGGAATGTGTTATTTGAGAATATTTGAAATGTCCAGGACTAATCTACCAAGCAAAAACTACAGGCTTATACACTGAAAAAAGATATTTTTTCCAAAGTATTATATCATTAATTACCAAGTCATTTTTTCAAAGGTGAGAACTGACTACATAAACCAGAAAGGAATCTGTGTTCTGATTGTCATCTATTTAATTCCTCTTAGCAGTCAAATCAGTATACAAAATATTTTAAGAAAGAATTTGCCAACACCACTACTCCCCAAGAAAAGTAAACATGGGAGTACACATTTTAGCAAACTTATTATTCTTATTATTGCCATTTTTTGTATTGTAATGTTTTAGGTACTAGCCTTTCACAGCCTTTTCCATCACAAATATCAGAATGTTATTAGTCAACAAGAACTGAAATATATTCACAGCCTGGTCTTATCATTATCAACTCTATTGCAATGGACACATTTTTTGACATCTTATATATATTTTCCCACAGTTCATGGGTAGGGAAGCTTTAAATTAAATATCTTATATCATGCAATGAAATCTACACTTTTCAGTGCCTATGATTTCCCTGTACATTGCAGCAAAATTGCTGCAAAAAACATCTGAAATCTGAATTAGAATTACCTCTGTTAAACAGAGGCTATTTGCAATCACTCCAACATTTTCAAAACTTTGGCTGAAGGGGCAAATGTGTCAGCATCTTTCTTCTTTAAATTTATGTAATAGAGGTTAGACAGAAAAAAAAGAAGAAAACTCCTTAGATCATCTAGTTCACTCTGTCAATCTCTGTATCTATCATCTCATCTTGGGAAAGTACTGTAGATAGCCTCTGGGTGTTCTCTACATATAATACTGGCAGAATAGGGCCCAAAGTTACTGTTTTCTTACTACACGTCACCAAAATAAACAAACAAAATATCCCTCTGAGTGGAAACTAAACCAAATGAGAACTACAACTGGCTGACCTAAAAAATATCTGCAGGAGCTGTATATCAGCTGAGTTTTCCACCCTTTCACTATTCATTTCTAACACAAAAGCTGATCTTAGTGAATTTACAATGATGTCAGTCAGAGAAGTATAGTCCTATTTTTGGCACCAAGAGGAAAGAAGCATTAAACTTTCATATAATAAAATAGCAACATTAGGTTTAGAGAACACAAGAATAAAAATATTCTAATGTTTCCCTAGGTTCAGTTTAATTCATAACTATGCCATCAGGAAAACAGTAACAAGAACACAGTATTATCGAATAGCTTCTGTCCCACTCCTACCCCTTCCTTTGCAAATTCAGAAAAGAAAATTGCTTCAAATCAAGCACACTAGTATTTCTTCTTTGTTATTCAAATGGAGACTGGGACTGCTGAAAATTATTTATTTCCACATACATTTCAATCGTGCAATAGCAGATTTTATGGAAAAAAATATAAAGTCAAACTACAGCATCTTTAAGTTTTAAAGAATCTCTAATATTTTTATTTGCCATATGGATATTGATTTTTAATTACTATCTCAAATTTTTGAGAGACCATAGCACCATTTCCTTGTAGATCCAGAGAACCATAGCTGTGGCTCAGTCTCCTCAAAATGCTTGGCCTCACAAGACAAGAAATGTATAGAACTTTTGTGCTGCAATGAAGATTGACATTGACACCAATGGGAGGAAAATAAAGTCCTTGTATAGTTAAATTCACTAGTTTTCCAATATTGGTTTAGCTAAGAAATATCTGAGTTGTACAAAAACTTCTATCTTTAGCTAGTTACATCACAAAACTGATTATTGCATACTCTGTGTGACACACAGGTAGACATCTCAACTGAAAAAAAACCAAAGCCACCAATTCCAGGTTTCCCTGTTGGTAAAATGTAGAACTGCCTGGACCAGCTCTTGCACTGTGCGAAAACTCAATATGAAATCTGAAAATTACTTTGGCCTTTCGTCAGCCCATGAATAGGACTAAGTGGCTTCTGGACCATCAAGAGGCAGGTTGCCCACCTAAAGAGGGCAACATAAAGAGCACCTCACATCTCAGCCCATATCATTCTTGCTTACCACTGAATGAGAAACTCATTCCTGGCTGGCAAAGGCTGAAAAGGCAATAAGGACCTAAATCCAAAGCCTTAAGAATTTATTAGAAATTTGGAATGAAGAGGCTGAGGAGGATCCAGCCCTGATCAATTTACAATATATCTCCTAATCTGCATTTTAAACCTGGGAGAGATGGAGTATAAAGTATACATTGTGCATGCATTAGATACGTTTGATGTAATTCCAAGGCGTATCTTTGATTAAGGTATTGCAAATGTATGAAAGCAGAAGTAATGTTATAATATAAAGCATGTACCCATTTATTTTAGTGTATGAGTGTTCATTTACTGATAATATTTTCCTGAAGTTTCCAGGCAGCCTTTCATAGAAAACAGTGATAAATGTCACTTACTAGACACCCTTCACTGATCTCATACCAAAAAAATTACAAAACAGCAAACTACAAATTTACACCTTCAGTTTAACTTTTGCTTAAGACCAACCAGATGTTGGAGCTTCAGTTCACATAGGTTTCTTTCCCACCAAGTCTTTCTCAACAGCAACAGCGAACAAAGCTAACGTAAGTCAGAATATTTTGTTTACAGATGAGATGTATCTGATTAAGAAATACTGAAGTTACTACCAAAGAATTTTATTGTAAACATTTGAACCAATGTTGGAAAACGTTACTTTTGCTAGACCAAAAAAAATTCTGCGCACAAAGGATGCAATCTTACTTGTATAAACAAGAACAATCTGTGACAAAGTTTGGTAAACGTCACTCCCAGAGTATATGTAACACTGATGTCTGGGTATGAAATTATACTGTGTGTCCCAGTGAAGTTTTGGTGCTAACAGGGTTTCAGATAACACACAAGACATGGATAACTATATTTTAAAAGTTTAGAAGAAGGGTTTTTTGGACCATTTCACTAAAAATCATACTTACCATTCCAACTTTGAAATTTTTCTATAAAAATTACAGATCTATTTAGTCAGGTAAATCAAAACCTTTGCCATAGTATTTCCCCCATTAGGGCCCACACAAGCAGGCACAGTCCATTCTTCTGAAAAGAGAACATGTAAAATTCTCTCTAAGAGGACATGTAAGGAAAGTCTCATCCTGAGAATTTCACAGAGTTTACATGTGCTTTTACTCTCATAACTAAATACCGTGAAAGAGATAAAACATAATCGCATGCCTTGAAATCAGACAAAAATAAATCAGTTAGAATTACTTTTATCTCCACTCAGTAGGTATGGTAATTGTTGCAGTGTTACATAACATCTTAATAGGTGGGTAACTTTATTCTATTGAATGATTACCTTATGGAATGTCTTAGTGTTAGTCCTTTTATGGGCAGTTTTGGTGTGGTTGACAAGTCCTTGGGCTTAGTCTTCTCCAATGACTGCACCCTTGTCCACGTTTTCAGGCTTGTGCTCCCAGGCCTGCTAACCCCATTTTCAACACCCACTATAAGCCACCTCAAGTTCATGAGGTGCATCTCCGCAAGCCCTGGTTGTTGATAGGGTTTGGGTCACTATATCCACACAGGGTCATGTCAATGCCTGAAGCTATAAGAAGTGATTAACAGAGCAGCATGAAGGAGTAGCATGTCACCCTAGGTCTCTGTTTACAAGTGTCCTGTGTCCAACGACAACTTTGGTTGGACATTCAGCCACATATATTTCTCATTCCAACCTTTCCATTTTATATCAAGTTATGATCTAATGCTTGTTACTGGAGCCTTATTGCAGTACCAGGGATGAGGGGAGACAGACCAGTTTTACTACCTAGCCCTTAGAAGACAGCAGTAGGTGTGAGAGGACACTATTCGTACCAAAAGCTGACAGAGAAGAATAGAGACAGTTGCCATACACTGCAGTATCTTCGGATTCTCCATAGGCAGACAGGCTCCCAGTGCAGAGCTGCACAGGTCTAGTACAGTGGTTCCAACATCTTAAAATAGTGACTCTTAAAATTATAACTGAAATCTTAAAGTAGATATAAATAGGGTGGAAGAAATTAAGAGACTGAGTAAGAATATAATCAAAGCTATGAATAAATAAATCATTATTAGAAATTGACAATTTAACCCTGAAGATCATTTGGGGGTAATCAAAAAGCTGCTTCAAAACAAAATTAGATTATTATGTACATGCAGTTAAGCCCAAATGTTGCAGTATCCCACACATGCAAGGTATGTCTTTTTTTCCTTGTGTTGTTAGGAATCAACCTGAAGTAAGAGAGTTTATTCCCAAAGACACTTAACGAACTTTTGTCATCTTGTAGTTCCACAGAGAAAATCACTTGATGTTAACCAGTATTAGAGAAAGGAAAAAAAAAAAAAAAGAGTTAATCCATGGGATCCCTCATGTATGCCCATGAAACACTGTGGAGGGCAGAGCATGGACTCTGCTCAGACCCTAGCCATGACAACTGTATACCAGCAGGTGACATGCTCCCTTATCCTAAGCAGAAGGAGGAGTTTGTGTGCTTGATACAGTCAACAGCTTCAGGATGGTATTTTTCTCAACAGTTTAGCCATCAGGCTAAGGGTAAGTCTTCTCTGACTAGATGTGGTCCAGACACTCTCTATTGATGGCAGATGGAACTGGGCATTTCTAGGACACATACATCTTTAAGACAGATGTTCTGAGATACCCATTAATGAGAACTGGGATAAATTACAATCTACAGGTGCCTTTTCCACCAGATACCAGATTTTAGATAGCTGAGGCAGATGAACTATGTCCTTTCATGCAAAAATACTTGTTCTCTTTCTACATGTCAGCCTTACCTACCAACATTCTCCAACGCAAAACAAAGCATTATCACCACCTGCAACCCAATCCACTGTCTACACAGCAATATTTTGTCACTGTGTGGGAAGGTGACCTGTAGCAATACATGATGATGTAACTAGAAATTGTAATGCAATACCACTGCCTGAGACAGAATGGAGCATTCCCAGGCAGCAGCACTTCTTAACTTTTAAGTGGTTTTAAGGTTATTGGAGAAGAGCGTTGGAGACAGTTGCTACAAATTAGAGTTGTATATTTAAGCCATGTCATGAACTCCTGCAAATTTGTCCCACAAATAGCTTCTTCATAACTTGCTCTGAGGCGCCAAAGCAAATGGGTGTGACACCAGCCTTATCAATTTCTTAGCTGCAGACACTAACTCTCATTAATCTCCTATGCTACATAGCATGGTATGACTCATGGAATGTGTAATCTTAGCAACAATCTTCACACAGTTTTGCATCTGGATATTAATCTATAAAAAAGAAGGGGTCAGCCCAATGTGCAGCCAAATTCTCTTCAGTGTTTTAGAGACCAGCATGAAGGGATTTTTCTTCATCATGTTTGGTGTTATACTAATTATTATCAAACCTTTTACTTCCTGCACATCTCTTTGGGACATGCAGGTTTGAGGGGAGTTGGTCCCTTTTTGGTGAGTTCAAACTTTGTATCTACATACCACCATGGGCATATTTGCCTGCATAACTGTCTAATTTCCAGGTTGGTGATGTGACAGGAGGTGTCAGTGAAGTCACATCTGCTTTTTCGAGGAAAACGTTCCTTAAACTTATTACTATATGTATATTTTCACTGAATGCAGTTTTGTAAACTAATCAGAAATAAGCATTAATTCCTTTTTGTAGAACGTATCTGGAGGAGGATGGGGTTATACATGCCATGGTTTCTGGATATTGATTTACCCTTTGTTTTAAGGGCATCTAAAATTGCTGCAGGATCTCTCCTTATACATTTCCTACTAGTATTTGTGTCAACTCTGTATACAAATAATTAGTTGAGAATTTTTTTTATAATTATTTGCCTCTATTTTTTACTTCAAGGGTTGGGATCATCCACAGGAAAGCAGAGCTTCCCCCCTTGCACACACTGAAGGAGACCTAGTTGTTCCAAGCCACGTGTGCCATTGTTGTTTGAAAAAACTGTGCTTACGTGTCATTGCCAGCTTCATGCTGACAATCACTGATTAACTCAGCCCCAGCACGTGTCTGAAGTGAATCACAATATGATGTCTGATTCCTCAGCAACATTTCACTGGGACCAGATTTTCGCTTTTTACTACAATTTAGGTAAGTAAATGTGAACATACTCTAAGGTTCAAATAATATACTGTACATTACACTCTCAGCTGCAGCCTTATCATATTATCCTTTATAAACTTGGCTCAAAATCCAGAGGGACTCTGAACTGCTTAATATTCAGTTAATTTCTGTTTTGATTGGAAAGACGAAAGTAAACCTTTTGGAAATGAATTCATCAATTCAAACTGCATAACAGGCTTTATTGAAATGCAGTCTGCAATGTCCTTAAGTCAGCCTGATCACTGAATGTTGGGACTTATCCTAATTATGGTTGGTTTTAATACTGTACTTATATTAATAATGTTCTTATGTTAAAGAGATTTTTTTGACCTTTTGGAGTGCAGAAATCAATGAGAAGTTGATAAAGCCAAGTTCATTGCTGCCTAAAGTAAAGCAAGCCTGATTTGTTTACTTACCTAAGCCTTCATCTGTCAGACTCATTCTGAAATGATTTATAGACCTCTACCCAATGAAATCATTTAAAGTAGATTAGATTCAAGGAACAATCACCTCTAATATGACAAGCTGATGGAGGCTGACAGGTAACCAAGTTGCTCTGGATGGCAAACAAGTTCCTGAAATTCTGATTAAATTAAAATATTAATGGTACCACTGGGAAAATAAGATTGAATCATGTTAGGTGAATTCAGTATTAGAACCAAAATGCAAATAGTGAATCATTCTGTGTGAAGAAAGCCAGCTGAGGTACCAAGGGAAGTTACCTCCAGTAAACGAGAGAGCAGGAAGTGAATTCAAATGAAAAGCATTGTGTCAAGAGCTCACCTTCACCTTTCTGAGGTCTCTAAAACAACAAGGCCTAACAGGCTCTGGGGTTGGTCTGAACACTTTTGAGAGGTTACATATTTATTTGGACTTGCAGCCTAGTACTAATGAACAACTCCTGCTTTCCTAAGGTTATAAGGTTATTCTTTGAAGCACTGATCCATGATTTTTTTTCCTTTTTTTCATGTTTGTTTAGTTTCTGTTTTCAATCCTGTACATTAAGTGGCTCTGGCTACACTATAATTGCTATATAACTAAATGTATTGACACTGCCTGCTTTGGGATCTGTATTAATTTTGACATACAGGGTAATTAAATGTGCTATTCATTTCACGTGCATTAAAGAAACAATAGATGCCTTATCTGCCAGACACACTGAAGTGTGCTATTACAACATGTTAAGAGCAGTTGTGTTTTGCTTCACAACACCTTTTATTAAGGTTCTTTTCAATATCTTTAAATGTTATTTAATGGCAGCTGTGAAGTAAAACTATCCATCACAAGTCACACTGATGGGATTTATCTCACCTCACTTCAGACAGGGTAGACATCTTCATCTGATCTAATTGCCTACCCCTCCTTTTCAGAGAGCAGAGAGAAAAAGCTGCTTATAGATTGCCAGTCATATGGTCTGGTTTTTATATTTGTATTTGGATGTGATAAACTGCAACCTGGATGTATACACTCCCCTCACCATTCTGCATCTTCCAGGAGGAAGGAACTTGGTGTAGGCAGAAGGAAGAAGCTAGAGGAAATGGTGGCTGCACTCACAGTGCCTCTCTAAATAGTAAAGTGCAAATTTAGCTTCAGAACAACAGCTTTCCTGTTTTTTCCCAGCATGTACTATATAGAATTATGGTAGCAGTGGTCAGTCCAGTGAAGGGGAAGAATGTGATTAACAGGAAAACAAAACAGCAACTAGACAGAAGCAGAAAGAGCCTCCTAGACCCCCCTATCTACAAGGAAGGTTAGTTTTTCCAGGGAAAAAAAAAAAATTGTTATGCAACATGGAAGCAGCGGAAGGAAGGACAGGATATGAACGAAGAAAAGATCATGGTGCGGTAAAATGTTTTTTCATCATCTCGTGGGGGTAAGGGGAAAGTCAAGAAGAGAGTGCTTCCAAGAGAATGCCCCAGACAATAGATCAGCTCACAAAGGTGTTTGGTGAGTTTTGTGACAACAGAAAAATTGAGGTGATGGAGAGATGCTGATCTGGGGATGCCAGCAGAAGAAGAGATTGCTGTTGGTTTCTGACCTGAAACCAAGAAGAGGAGAGGAATGTGTTTACATTTCAATGCACCAAACAATGACTATGTCAACACTCACATTACTAAGTTAAAAACCAATTCAATTCCAGTTGGACTGTTGGGACCACTGCAGCATGATCTCACCAGTGGCAATATTAGAGTGAAAATCAGCAGCATTCAAAAGAACCTGAAGCAGGCTGGTTGAGCCAAAAGACTGAGGTGCAGATGAAGCTTGGGTGACCACCAGAATACAATTCAGAACAGAGGAAAGAAATAATGTCCCACTGATTGCTTTAGCACATACAGGTATTGAATACCTAGCTTGATGACCAGTATAATGGACTTTGGAGAATGGCAGCAAAGACCATGCTCTTGGCATGACTTTACCACTCATATATTCTAGTATGAAAAACTAATTAACACCAACTATCAAAGAAATAAAGAAGCGTCTTGCTCACTGATAGAATAAAAGAAGGGATTATAAGAAGAAGGAGGCAGCACAAAATCAGCCCGTAAATATATGACTTGCAGATTATCTGCAGTTTCTCCCAGTTTGTAGGTACCGTGGTAATAGGGAGGAAGTTTAAGCTTAGCAACAATGGAGTCTTTGTGTTCTCACCACATGTGTCAGATGAAAAAAGGTAGAATGCAGTAGAACATAGTAGTGTATAACCGATACTAAGAACATTGCTAAGAAAAAATGTTAGCTACTCAGAAGTTTAACTTATGCCATTAGGGAGAAGGATAGTAGAGCTTAGAAAATGCACATTTTATGTATCTTCCCCAGTGTCTGAAACAAATTCTCGCACATCTGTGAATCATTATTTCCACAGTTCAACTACTTCTGTCTATACAATGTGGCTCTAAGACACAGGAAAATCTCCTGTGGCCAAGTCAGCAAAATACCATGGGAAAGTACGATTTTCCTACACTCACTGTCCAGCCCATAATGATCTTGTTATGCTGTAAACTGTGACAGGACAGTGTGTCCAAGGTTTAAAAAAATAGGCTCAAGTCTTGATTTCCTAATGATGTTAGAAATTACTTTTCTCTCAGATTTTCAGCAGGATTCCACAAACCAACATTTCGTGAGAGCTTTTTATCCAATGTCCTTAGGCACCTAAACAGATATCAGGTTCTTTGAAGCTTTCATTTTTAAAAGGCTGGACCTTTAGGCACACTTCATGTTGTGGTAATGGAAGTGTGTCTATAAAGTATTATTTCTAGTCTTGTTATATCTTTGCCATTTAAGATATCAACTCTTTAGTCATTAATTTCTGTCCTATCACTGTCTGACATGTCATACAGGACAACCCTAAAAGTCCAGTTTCTCTTAGCAGCTTCAAAACTAATGCAGTCTAGTATTTTGACAGTTAGCTTTGATATCACTATACCATTAATCCATCATTACGTGAAAAGGAGCAAAGTATCTGCTATGTAAAATCCAGGGCAAATAGAAGTACAAGCAGGAGGTAGAAAATCTGAGCATTTCTCCAGTAAAATCTCAAGCAAGAAGATGGGGCAAAGTTTCATAGTAAAGTATCAATGTACTTAATCCATAAGAGCAACCAGCAAACAAAAATCCAATTTTGAGAGAACTCAAGTTGAGAGTTCATGCAAATTTATGTTCCAAGTTTAAAATTTTCCCCTGAATTTCCTCTTAAAATTTGAAAATTCTGATGAGACAGAAATAGCACTGCCTTGAGTATTCCCTGTGAGATGATAGAGAGATGCGGATCTGGGGACTTCAGCAGAGGAAACTGCTGTTGTTTTCTGACCTGAAATCAAGAAGAGGAGAGGAATGTGTTTGCATTTCAATGCCCCAAACAATGACTCCCATAAAAAATCCTCCCTTCTCCCCTCAGAAAGGTGTGCAACATTCTGACTGTATTGAAAAACATTAACACTTAAGTAGTGTCCCATATTTGTATTCTTCGTCATCCTCATTTTTCCTCTTTCTTTCTCTTCATAGATCTATATAATATATAGCTGTACATGCAAACATAAAGGTGTGTATATACTTAAGTGTGTATGCACCTATCCATACATAACATGGACATATCTTAACTATCTATCTGCCTACCTAACTGTAGTGACTGAGGTTTGTTTGGATTTAAAAGACAATATTCCACTACTTTACACAAAAGAAAACTGAGTATATTATTTGTACCAAAAACAATATACCCCAAAAAATCTGGTGGTCATGGCTAAATATGTATCTTCTCTTTGTTGCAGATTTGATGGTTGTCTTGTATGTAAGATCTTTATGTGTAATCATAGAATAATCAGGGGTGTATGGTATTTTTTTCCCCTGTCTATTATACCGCACAGATTGCTAGTGTATGGTTTGCCACATGGTTCCTATCTTACATACGCTCACCCCATGCATAGACCGAAAGCATTGAAAACATGTGAGTAGCTGTTGTTGACACTGGGTAAACATGGAATCCATCCATTAAATTTCTATATCAACTATGCAGGCCTAAATTTCCTGAAGCTTTGATTCTAATGCCCTAGTAATGTTTATGTTATCAATATTAGCTTACATAACATTAGGGCTTTGGACCTGAGGGGTGGGTAAGATTAAACTGTTTTCTATTCTAGCGGAACATTTTCTAGCTTTCTCCAAAGCTCCGAATACTACAAGTCTGATTCATGGAAATATAAAGAGCCTGCATTCATAACACTATCGTAAATTTCAGCCACTTTGGCCAATGACTCACTGTCTATGGTGTATTCTAAACAAATAACAGTCAAGTGTTATTTTAAATTGAAGATTTTTTTTGTCTAATCTCACCTTTTTGTGATTTGCCTTGTCACTTATGCCTGGAAAATTTTTATTTCACATAAAATCAAGCTCAGTAGCCCCTGGGCTCTTTACTCATGGACTTTGGTCCTTGAAAGCAAATTCAGCTTGAAAAGAAGAGTGTTTGTTGACTGATCAGGCAATGCTGGTGGGAATCACTGAGAATATTGGAGCTCTCCAAATGCCTTATGTGAAAAAGTCTCACTTAAATATGAAGACTTCACAGCATTTCTTAAGGCAGACAAGTTCTGAATCCACCTGGACTCCTTTCTTATGGGAGCTTGGAAACAGAAACATGATGTCCCTTTTCTTCAAATGCTCCACCCTTAGCTGTGTGATCTACCCCAGGAATTGACTTTAGCTGCAGCTTGTTCCATAAATTCTTGTGAATATTAAGACAGAGATTAGAACCAATAGCTGGCACCAAGAGATGACTGGCTAGTAGAAAGATTTGAGCATAGGCTTACCAAAGAAGGAGGCATGAGGAAACAAGACAAGTTGCATCAGCTCTAGCCTTTTGCTTCAGTTTTACGTTCAATCCAGTGGTACAACTGTGGCTGTATAGGCAAGAGATGACAAACGCACACATGCTGCAGCCAGTTCCTTGTCTGAAAGGAAAAGCCAAAGTCCCCTGTGTTGGGAGATGGGGAGAGGTGTTCCTAGAAATTGTAACTCTGTGGTTGTTCAAACATAACAAACACTCAGCAGGACTTTGAGAATTTGGATAGTACTGACAAATAAATGGGAGTTGGAGACAGTGTCTCAAGCGGTTTGTGAGCTACCTCAGTGTGGTCTGGCCATATTCTGACTGACAGCTGTTCTTCATCACCCTGTGCTGTTCTCCAAAGCATGGCTGGGTAAGACTGCAGATCCTGTATCAGCCAAGACACATAGCTGAGTGTCACTGGGACAATACCAGCAGCCAAGACCATAGCTCTTTGCTTTCCTGTCCAGAAGTCTCCCAAGACTGCTGAAGAGATTGACATTTGTCCCTCCTGTGACATGACCCAGGAGTCTGGGCCATATTTGGATGTTAAACACCAGTTCCCAGCATCCTGGAGCAAAGGCTTTGGTGCAACCGCACTGTTGGGACAAAGCAGCCTTTTTGCCGTGCCACTGTGCTGTACTGCTGGTGCTTACGTCCCAGCAGTCCTCTGCGTGCACTTCCCTCCAGCGATGTGGAAAGTGGGTGTCTTCAGACAGTGATAAATAGACATCCTAAGATTTCACTCTCATTAACTTATTTACTCCATCTTATATTAATTTGATTCATTGACTCAGGACAAGATGAAAGCCTAAAAGCCAGGGGAGTTCCAGGATCAGGAAGGAGGATCAGCATCCAGGCAGGACTGATGAAGCGGTTGTCACACTCTCAGAGTGGTGGGCTGGGAATGACTCCCCTATCCAACTCTGGTCCGCAGGCAGACTCTAACAGACGTACTTGGGCAAGGTCAAACTTGCCATCATTTCCTCGCAGGAACACCAAATGGCAATATGTTCACTGTCAAAGTGATGTGGAAGTCAAGATTCCCTAATGCAAGAAATATTCAGATGCCAGGTTTCAGTAGGCAGTTCGTCTAGGTTTTTTCACAGTGATTTTTACCTCTCAGAAATCAAGGGCGGTCAGGTTTGATTTACGTATGCCCTAGCATTCAATATTGGAAGCTACAGAGTATTACTTCTGTGTCTTCAGTGTTTTGGATCACAGGTTAGTGGTAATATGATGACTACAAAACATTTCGATTTTTCCCTCTCAAAGATCAGCCTCTGAAAGCTCAAGCTGCCATTACATGTTGTGAGTTATTTAGAAAACAATTTTTAAAACTACGTCCAAATTTTAGGTATGATCACTTCCCCTTTCAGAGATTCAGAAGGACAGGCTCAGAGTTATATCTGTTGGTATTCAAAATAACTATGCAATGAGATATTTACTAATTGTGGAGCATAAATCAGTTGAATGATCTGACATGCATTACCCTTTTCAATGATAATTCAGATTAAAATTACATTTTTCTAATCTTATTCCTACAATTTCTAAAGCAGTCATAGCATTGGCTACTGAAGACACTACATTCATTCTTCCAGGAGAAGATGTAGAAAGTGAAGAAACATGCGCTAAACTGACACTGGACCTTAAGGGCCACAGGCCAATCCATGGACCTATTTGCAAATTTAAAAACAGTGTTAACTTTCGGTGTGAAGAATTGCAAGACTTTCCCAAAGGTTTGAAAATTGCTTTTTGCAGAATCTATGTTTAAATTCAGTTTGGTGCAAGTTTATTAAGGAGATTTGAATTGCAGGTTTAGATAGTTCAAAATTTCAGAAACTGAAATACAGTTTAACTTGGAAAAACCTGTTTCTTCTCAATATAAATGTTTGTAACAAATGTACTATTAGCACCTCTGAACAATGTCTTTTTCTGCTTTTTTTGTATGTCATGATTAGTGGAGAAGATGAAGGTCCTTTGGAGAACAAAAGGATTCTCTCAGAAAGTTTCTCAGAGCCTGCTGAACATGACTGTCCTAAAAAAATCACATGCTTAAGACAGAACGGTGAATAGATTTCCATGAATTCTAGAAAATGTGTTTATGCCCCAGGTTCTCAACTTTCTGTTCATTTTTGTGTTGGGTGCTTTATGCATGCTTGGCCCCAAGCCTTGATTTTTCAGGTGGCAATGATTCATGCTGATAGGTCTTTTTTACCTCAAATTCTCTACTACAGAATTTGATGTTTTTCAAATCATTTTCAAATATTTTGTTTAAATCAACAATTTGACCGTTAGAATTATTTTTATACAAACATTTTTAAAAGTGCATTATTCAGAGAACACAACTAAAGCAGCTAAGATTAAGATTCTGAATGCAAAAACCTGTAGTCAGATATTTTAATGACACTCTGCTAAAATAAAATTAAATTCCTTTTTAGTATTACTTAACTAAATTGTAGTTTTAGACATATTTATCCATAAAGCTAGCTCTGGTTTGGTTGCCATATTAATACAGGTTTGTCTGCCAGAAACAACTTCCTTAGACAACTTGAATGTGGCCTTTTAATTTGCAAACATCGTTCTCCTTTGTTCCCAGTGTTTGACTTGTAGTAATAACTGTAGCAATAAACTTGTAGCAATGATTAATACTTATCTAACTGAACTCACTTAATTGTTGGGGTTTCATATTTAACCTTGATGATTTTGTTATGATACATTTTCTAAGGAATATCACACCATAGCAGTTAGATGTGGTTTGAGTCAGACGTTGCTATCTATAATGATTCTACCTTTGACTGATTAGAAAAATGTTGTTTTCTGGAATTTATAATTAGTCTTCATAGAGATTCTCATGTTCACTAATCCATTCCTTAAGATAAATGAACCCTTATATATGTTCTTTCCTCTCTCTGTGCATCTGGGATACTTTCAATCATGCAAGTAAATTTTGATGATTTATTTAAATCTTTATTGTTCGCTTATATAGTATTTGCTTCTAACTCTGCCATGAGGGGAACAACTGTTGCTGTCTTCCAGCTGATATGATCTGTTCCCTAATCAAGCTGGCTTGCTGACGGTATCATAGACACTGATTTTAAATGCAAGTCATGTCATTATATGCTTGTTATTACTGTTTCTAATGATGAGTGTTTTCCAGACACATGCCCAGGAAAGTATGAGAACTGATCAGACTGATGTGTTTCACCAGATTAGTTCAATTCTTCAGGCAAAAACTGTGCTTTTCTCACTACCCAGCTCTCCACTACTACCAGCTGGGGATGCACAATAAACCGTGTGAACTCTAAAACTGTGTCTTAGGTTAGTTCCTTCTCTGTTGCCCTTAATCATACCACATCAGTGTGGACACAGTGACATAGCATCCCTGCAGCACCCATCAAAGGGAGTCCTGCCTGGCTGCAGAGCACTGGGCCTCAGGGCTCACTGGGCCTGGGGTGGATGACAACACCAGGGAAACAGGGATCCTTCCCCTGGCAGGGCTGACAGCTCTCTCCACTTAGAAAGGCAGATGGATGTCCCTGGTTCAGCACAGCTGGCTGAGGTCATGGACAGTGCTCAAGTTCCTGTGGCCAGCTGGTCTGCTGAGGAGGGCAGCAATGAAAGAGCTCTTTGAAGGTGTCTTTCAGCACAGTGTCAGTACCTCACAACTAGCCTATGCTCACACTAGCACTGCTTCTCAGTGTCACTGCCCTTCAAAAACAAAGGAGGCATAACTTCACAGAATGGTTGAGGTTGGAAGGGATCTCCCACAAAGTCAGTGGAGAGAGACAAGCCTCCATAGGCAGCTCCTGTCTCACAGCTGGTTAATTAACCCAAGTGGTTAATTAAAACAAGTTGTGTTGCATTGCCCTGACTATAACCCAAACAGCCACCCACCACTGGTCCATCAGTCCTGGAATAACCACTGATTCTCACCCCTCACATGTTGCGAGTGCTGGGACTGTGTTTTCTGCTATTAAAACTATTGAATCCTGAGCGGCATGATTTTGCCGTGTTTGTACGGCCTGGTCCAAGAACTGTGAGTCACCCTTTAAGTACACTGCCAAAGAAATAGTGTCATGATAGGATTAGAAGAGCATAGTCTGTTCCTGTGCTACAAAATAGGATCAATAATACGTAAAACAATTAGCAGGTACTTTGCTAGCATGTTCTCAGACATATCCAGTGATGGAAATTGCGTTAGCCTGTGTCCTGCTGTACCAGTAACTTTAACCGTCTTCTTGCCTCATCTCCTCATCGATTACTCTGAGTCTTCGGGCAGAGCTTGTGCTTTCACACTGCCTTTGCACACATATACAAAAGGACTTTATATAAACCTTATATAATATATATTATATATTATAATATATTATATTATATGTATCATGTACTATATATTATATAAGGGTCATATATATTTATTTTATATAAAAGGATTCTTCTAAGTATACCAGAACAGGCATTGCTCTGACCCTCCCTCATTATCGTTTTTTCTCAGTTTGGAATAAATATTTGCAAGTGGTACCTTTTCAGTCAGCAGCTATGGGATTCTCTAGTAGGTGACCGTCTGGGCAGGTCCACTCCCTGGCACCAACGATGCAAACTTTCTTCTCTCCTTACCACTGGCTCACAGGTTTTGGACATTTCTTTTTCTTTTAAAATACATTTTGCATTCAGGCAGATAAGATGTAATTTCAGATGGGTTCAGATAACTGAGCTGGGTACATCCCAGTTATCTCCAAATTCTAGTCTTGAACTTGCCTGGTGCTTATTGCAAGGGCAAAGTGGAATAGTCTCTAGTCTACATTGTAATATAAACATCAAATTCTATTATCAGCAGTCGCAGCATAGTTTTACATTATAAAACATAGACTATAGCTTCAATAATAACTGTAGAAGTATAGAATGTATAAGCAATAAATACAACTGTAACTGAGAAAGCAGCTATTATATCCATCTCTGTGGAATTCAAATCAGTCTCCTACCAACTTTGTCCATTGTTTTCTATGATCCTGTACCTGGTCTTCTGGTAATGGCTCCATTCATCATAATGAGTCCAATTGTCCTGGAAATATCTTCTTGTCCAGATAGAGAACATTTGTTAAGTAACAGGTATATGAAAAACATATATTTGTATATTTATGTGTATGCTGAAAGGTAAAATATTCATAACCCATTGAAGAAAGCTTAGGCCTTTCTTAAAATAGGGTAGCTTTAATGAAAATAACTGTGATGATATGAACTGTGCTTCCAGCTTCCTTTGGTAGATTAACGGAAGAGCATAGAAATAAAGATATTAACATGTTATTAATGTTTATTGTTGAAATATGTATATATGAGATGTGCTCCTTCATGCATTATGTAATGTCTAAATTACACAAATGTGGGGGAGTTTAATAAGTCGCCCACATGGTTTCGTCTTTTAATGTAATTCTGCTACATTTTAAATGAAGCAGGGGAAAGTTACTACTTTTAGCAATTTTAAAACCTGTTTTACACATGAAAGAAGCTGAATAGTACACTGAAAATATTGTAGGTAGCATTGCATTAAGATCATTGATCATGTTTTTTCTTAATAAAAGTAGGTTGCATGGAGAACTGAAGCAAAACTGTGATGAAAAATGATACAAATATCCAACAGAGGAGGAGGAAGGAAGGTTGATTAGCACCAACTATGCAATTGAAATATGCTGTCTTTAGATGGGAGACCTTTTTTTTGTCAATATCTGTTCCCTTTTTTTTTTGTCTTCTTCAAGTTATTGTAAGTAGTGCATTTACTGAGCCATAGTGGTGAGTGCTGAATTGATGACAGAAGTTTAGTCCAGCTCTGGGCAAGAGCTTAAGGAGATATCTGGAATGTTTCAGCATAACACTGAAGAAACAAAATGCTGTTTTGAAGCTCATGCTGAATGGACAATGAGTATAATGAAAACTTTCCTTGATGGCCACATCAGAGTTGGGAGCACTCTGCAACAACACTTGGGGAATTTTAAACGTGTCAACTAGTCTTATTGATTAATTATTGTTTTATTAGATATCTTTCAAGTAGCAGTAGACCTGCCAAAGCACCTGTTTCTTACAACACTGGGAGGAATGGTATAGGGGAGATTAATAACTTTAACATACATGAATATTTTTCTCCATTCTTTCTTACTAATTTGTTTTGTGGCTATGAACAATTAGGAATTTCACAGAAGGGCTATTGCAAACCAAATTGACGCTGTTGTCACATGGATATGTTTCAAAGAATTTGAGTATCAACTCACATAGGAGCTCAAATCAGAATGTTTGCCCATTGATTTCAAAGGTACTTTTCTACCTTCTCTTACTGCCCCCATCCCTGGGCTTGGGAAAGGGGTGTGAATACCCACAGGAAACCAAAGCAGGCTTCAATGTGTCTCATCTCCTTGTTATAAAGACTTGTGCTAAACTGAAACCTGCACATTGTTACAGAAAACTAGCTATTTTAGTATCAAAAGCACTCAGGGCAAAACTTGGGCTTTGGATTCCTATTGTAGTTCTGTTATTGATTTCAAAGGGAATACAGCCATTGGAAAGTGTATAGAATATTCAGAATATACTGCAGCCAAAAACAAAAAAAAAAAAAGGTATTTGGCTTAAAACATAAGTGACAATTTATTGCTTTCACAATCTGTCATAATCTCAGAAACGTGGCTTGTCCTACATGTCCCAAATTTGTCATAATCACCAGATTAATGTGAGAACCAGGATTTTTGTTAAGTCATAATGTAGTTTGCTTCCAATTCCTTAGACCACATGACATCACAACCTATCAAGCAATAAAACCAAGGTAGAGTAGCTGCTGCAGTGGTGAATGAGCAGGGAGTGCTGGTTTTCAAAATGCAATTGAATCTGAAGAAAGAAATGGAAAAGCAATGCTGCCTACAAAAAATATTCTGCTTTTAATGAAGTCACTCAGAGTGAGATTTCCTTCTCCTTTCTCTTTTTCTTGAATATAATCAGCTAGAGGAGTAATGTCCCCTTCCACTGGGGTGGTTCTATGGAAGTTTGATGTCTAAGATCAAAGAAAACTGGAAGTGTAGAATTAGCTAATATTTTAAAATTAAATGTCAGTAAAACTTTTTAATCGTTGTAAGAAGTTGTTTCACTTAGAATTTCATAAAAAGTCTCAGATTAGTGGCCTTTTCCTTTCTCTGACACAGTCCCCCCATCCCTAATTATCACAAGGCTTCTCCATCCTGTCATTAAGTTCCTGCTAAGGTAATTGGACAATTGAAATGGATAAGGTGGGAACACTGTGAAATGCTTCGGTCATCCTCTTGCTCTACAGTGACAAAAGAAATTTTGTTCTGCTATAAAACTGCTTACAGGTTCATCTTGGGGATGGGGGGTGCAGTGCATGCAGATGTGACAAAACAATCTCTTGGAAGACAAAAATGGTTCAAGCATATACAGGAATCTGCAAGCATGAATCGAGAGCCACTGTAAAAAGTCTTACAGGATGGTGAGCAAAGCCGTTTCAGTAGCTGCTGAGGGGTAGAAAAGGCTGCAGAGGCTAGTGCTGAGGGTGCTGCATCTTAGATGTGTTTCATCTGGTTAAAGTCACCGCATCACAGGTGCTGAAGAACAACGATGTCTTCATTCCCCCCTGGTTTGTATGTTTCTTCACAGCTTAGGTACCATCTCCCAGGGCATCTCAGTCCTTGGGGGCGTTCATACCAGGTCAGAACAGCACTTCTTCAGTGGCTTAGGACAGGGAACACACCTCTGAAACTCAGTATGTGGCAAAGCAAATGAGCAGGAGTAATCAGGTTCCCTTCCTTTCCAACCCAGAGCAAGCAGACTTTAATGCAAGGAAGGCTTCCTCAGTGTGGAAGAAGAGCAGAGAAATTTTAATTATCTTCACTGAAGCAGAAGAGTTTACAAGGCCTACAAAAGAAGAATGGAAAGAACGAGAAGTTGCCAGAATGGCTGAAAAGAGGGATTGCTCAAAGATGCAACTGAAAAAAGAATACCTGTACAATAATTAATGAAGCTTCAAAATGTCCCTCTAAGGTAGGTAAGTATTATTAAACAAGAACATACAGAATTAATTAAGGTTTGCAGGGAAAAGAAAGGGCGGGGGACGGGGGGTGGGAGGGGGGAAGGGAGCAGGAAACCAGCTGAACAAATTAATGCTAGCCAAAGGGGTAAGGAGAATAAGAATCCTACAGACAGAATCAAGGAAGAAACATATCGTAGGAAGAAAACATACCCATTAATAATGGTGCCATTATTGGAACTGATTGCCAATGCTTCCTTCATTATTGGAGCTGATTGCCAATGCCTCCCTAAGGGAGGGCAAAGATGCCAGACTCTTTGCAGAGGAGGAGCAGAAGGGAAAAGCATTACATGCCTACTTAGGTTATCTTTCCCTTTATGCTGACATTCTGTCAGGCAACCACTTCATTTTCAGGCTTCCCTCAGAATGTGTTTTAAGGAAGGTTATAGCAATGCAGGCTCAGGACACCTGCAAGGTACCTCTGGGACTCTATCCCTTAGCATCAAGATCCTCCTCTTAGCACAGATGTTAAGTATCAGAAATGGCTTAGGTTGGAAGGGACCTTAAAGACCATCTAGTTCCAAGCCCCCTGCCATGGGCAGGGACACCTTCCACTAGAACAGGTTGCTCAGAGCCTCATCCAGCCTGGCCTTGAACATTTCCAGGGATGGGGCACCCACAGCTTCTCTGGGCAACCTGTGCCAGTGCCTCACCATCCTCTCCATGAGGAATTTTTCCCTGATATCTAATCTAAATCTACCTACTTTCAGTTTAAACCTATTATCCCTTGTCCTGTCACTACAGGCCCTTGTAAAATGTCCCCCCTCAGCTTTGTTGCAAGCCCTTTCAGATTCTGGAAGGCTGTAATAGGATCTCCCCAAAGCCTTCTCTTCTCCAGCCTGAACAAGCCCAACTCTCTCAGCCTGTCCCCACAGCAGAGGTGCTCCAGCCCTCTGAGAATCTTCATGGCCTCCTCTGGACTCATTCCAACTGGTTGATATCCTTATGTTGAGGGCCCCAGAGCTGGACGCAGCACTGCAGGTAGGGTCTCATGAGAGCAGAGTAGAGAGGGAGAATCTCTTCCCTTGACCTGCTGGTCACACTTCTCCTGATATAGCCCAGGATCTGGTTGGCTTTCTGGGTTGCCAGTGCATACTGCTGGCTCATGTTCAGCTTTTCATTCACCAGTACCCCAAGTCCTTCTCCTCTGGACTGTTCTCGATCCATTCTCCTCCCAGTCTGTACTTATGCCCCGACCCAGGTGCAGGACTTTGCACTTGGGAGTACTTTCATGGAGATTTTATGGGGGTAACCAATCTAGTACTATTGCTATAACTGCCAAGAGATCCACAGACAGACATCTGTTTAGCTTCCTAAGGTAAATTATTTCACCAGGACATGGAAAGCCAAGTACCCACATTAAAAATAAAAACCAACTTAAAATGAAAAAACCTGTGTGCAATTTTCTTGGTAAGAAAAGAAAATATAGAATCTGGTATATCAGCCACCATCACTTAATATCCTGAAAAAAGACGCTTAATGTGATGCTGCTAAATAGGTTCTAGTTGGGATGGAGTTATTTTTCTTCACAGCAGCCTGTATGGTGCTGTATTTTGAATTTGTGACTAAAACAGTGTTCACATACCATTGTGGAGCAGTGCTCTCAGAGTATTGGAATTCTCTCTTTTTCCTACACTCCTGCTCCAGAAGCAGATAAGGGGTGAGCAAGAGACTGGGAGGGAACACAACCATGACAGCTGACTCAAAATGACGAAAGAGTTATTCCACACTGTACGACATCATTCAACAATAAAGGCTCAGAGAAATGAGGAGAAAGCAAGGATACGCATGTTATGGCATTTGTCTTCCCAGTTAACTGTTATCCATGTGGACACCCTGCTTTTTCTTGCTTTTGCTTTTCTGATTCTCTCCCCCATCCTTCTGTGGGGAGAGAGTGAGAACCTAGGTGGGTGCTTAGTTGCCAGCCAGGGTCAACTCACCACGATAGACTTGAAGAACTTAATAAAGCATGGTCACAGACTTAAATCAAGCAGGTTATCTATGAAGTGATTTCAATAGCTCATTGATTTAATTTGTCTTTTACAGATAGCTGCACGATGTATACAGGTATATACAATGGACAAATGAAAATCAGATTTGCAAATTAAAAACTATGGTCAGTGCTAAGGTATGCATAAAATTTAGTATCTAACATAAATATTTATATTTTGTAGAACTTTAGAATTAATTAATTTCTATAAGAAATGCAAGATCTTTGATATGATATTCTTTTTTCTACCAGAATATCTTCCATGCCTGAATAAAGATATCTTGGGCAGAGTTGGATGTTGGGACTTGCCCATGGAAAAAACTCACATTACTTAGACATTAGAAAACCCCCATTTAGGAAGCAAGTAGAATAATATTTTCATTGTTCATTGTCTTCACAGGAAAATACCAAATGCAAAAATCTTCATCAAAGGGCAAGCTTGTGTCTTCATTGAACATTGCTTTGAACTACATTGTTAACACTGAAGCTACTTTCCACTGATGTGTATTTTCAAATTTATGTTATTGACAAATATGTTTCTCTAGAAGAGGATTAGTCCTGCAGAGAAGGTACATGAAGACGCACATGCATACACACACACAAAGCAAGATTAACCAATGAGCTGTCTGAGGAACCACAGGTACTTTTGAAGAAATCAAATCACCAGAAAAAGAAGCTTCAACTTTGTAGTTCAAGAAAGAGTTGTTTTTTCCCGATTTTGTTGCTGTAAGTTAACAGGTACAGAGACATAAGCCTTGGAAAAGTATGTGTTACTTCCCTCTCTACAAGCAAAAAAATAAAAGTGAGCACACTGCGAAGGGCAACCGGCGAAGACACAGTGGCCTGAGACAGCAATGTCAGTCAGTATATATCAGAAAGCAGCATTATAGCTCTGTGAAAGCAGGTGCTCATGTCTCTGGAGACCAATGTCCATGTTCCACACAGCAATGTTCTTTGCTGCTCTTGAAACATGGTCCAAAATGCTGCTCAGTGCCTTGGCTTTGCTGCAAAAATCAAATATTTGTTAATGTTGCAGGATGCTGGGAAATGCAAGGACTTGGCTTCCTCTGAACTATGTAAAGAAAAAGGTTTATATTGCTACTGTATGAGAAGATTATATCCTCAGACCTGGAAGGGAAATGTATACCAGAGTTATTTATGACCTCCCTCTTCTCAAGTCAGAGCTGGAACAGTCTCATTTTGCACTGCCTCCTCCTTGGCTCAGTTTTATTTTGGGAAACAGGGCTCCAAAAGGGTCTGTTTAATCACTGAGAATTCATAGTGGGCATAGAAGAAGAGACTTTGCCATTGCCCATGATCCCTACTGAGCCACCATGGCCAAGTCTGCTGTTGCAGTTTAGCCTGAAACAGTAGGAGCAGGAGCTCATGTCTCTCATGAACGCACATATGACGTTGTGCATTGTGCATAATCTGACTTTACTTGATGTGTCTTTTACTGCAAATTTTAGCCAATCCATCTGCTACATTTTTTAAGATGTTTTCCCACACTTAGTAAAAAATAACAAAAATGTATTGTTAGCTTACCCTTCAAAGAACCAGAAGCCATGATTGCAAGGTTTCATTAAATGAGTTCTAACATAAGCGTATAACTTAATCATGTGTAGGCAAGGTTCCTCTCACTTTAAGAGGACTGGATCTAGCTTGATATGAGTATTTCATGCTTTTTCAAGGGGAATTGACAAAACACTCTTCTATATTTTTCTTGGGTTTTATTCTTATTTCCATCTTTATATTTATATTGTTATGATAAACAAGACTTCTTAAAACATGAAAAGACTTGACTAACGATGCATATGGGTCAATCCCTGAGCCTACAATTGACACAGTCAGTCATATGGGAATCAAACTACCCATGGGAACGCCTGTTCACCAGTGTGTGAAAAGGACTCTCCCTCGTTGCCAAATGCATTTAACAAGTGAAAACAGAATTAAAATACTCTTCTCCTGCTGTTTGGTACCAAGAAGTACTGCAATGGCAAATGTGACCTAAAAGCATAGTCTAACCTAATACTAGACATCTATAAGATAGCATCTTGCCCAAACTGTTAATCAGGGCTTGTTTTACAGTGACCAAAAAATGCAAGAAACCTCAGAGACCAGTTCACACTGTCCAACTCAGACACGTGCAATGAGTTATCCTCTCGACTCTCCTTTTCTGCTGCCTACACACAAAATATACACAGTCCTAGCTGCTTAAGTTTTGGGTTCCTAATGGTAGGTGAAACAAATTTTGCTTCTGTTGGGATCGCTCAGTTGTTCTGCAAGGAGAAAACCTTGGCCGAGCACAAGACTGAAGAAGCCTGGAAGGAAAGAGGTAGCATGAATTGGAGCTGCTCTGATGGATCAGAAGAATCTTGGCTTGCGGAAAGACAATACTGTGTGCTATACATGAAACAACACAGAGCTTGATTTGGTGATATGAGACACCACTTTGCACCCTGTGTTCCTCATTGATTACAGAAGAATTACATTACTTGGGAGAAGATAAAGCGTCTCAGAGCAGCTCTTCTTCATAGCCATTTACAGTCCTATCATGTCAGTACTCTATCTGAATGTCTAATAGGAGTCCTAGAAACACTTCATCCTCCAGAGAGTTAAAACCAGGACAAACTCTGAAAGCAAAGCTCAACAGACACATACATTTCTCTGAGTGGGACCAAGCATACAAAGCATAAAGGACAAATATTTCATAACTACTGTTTTCCTCTGTCAGTGCAAGTTTGACAGAGAAAGTCAGACTTTTTTTGAAGAAAAAAGACTTTTTTTCTTCTTAATTGTCCAAAAGCCAAAAGATTCTTTCATATATGTTTGCAATCCAGACCTGTTTGACACACTTGTGCAAACAAATGCAGCTCATTGTTTTTGCAAACAGTTTGCTGCAAATGCTCATTTAGGGAATTCATTATTCTCAAATCATGTTTTGATGTTTGTAATCATTCACCTACTTATGCCACAATGATAATTAGAAAGATATTGTTGTTTCTTTTCCCCAACTGGATGACCTAACATGAATAGACAGAAGCAGTGCCTCAGCAAATCACTGGGGATCACCATTCTCCTAGGGAACATGTAAAGAAAGAGAAAAAGATAAAGATACCCTGAGTAAAATCAAACTGCAGATTTTCAGGTTTTCATATTTGTCTGCATTTTCAAATGAAAAAGAAAAAATATTTTAAAACTTTTGAATTAAAAGATATTTTCATTTCAAGAAAGATGTATGAGCTGTACACCTTATTTTCAACTATTCAGTTTGTTTTTCCATTCAGTCTAATTATAATCATGGAAAGTATCAACCAGGGTTTGGTTGTATAAATATAGCCTTTCAAAGGGTTCAGGTATCTCTAATATTTTAATTGCCTGAAATCTACCTAGAAAACAAGTATACATGGCATACATTCTTTATTTTTTCTTTGAAATTAGTAATACTTTTGCAGGTAAGAAAAGCTCATGAAAACTTGATTATTAATATCATAATAGTTCTACTAGAGTTATTATAACTCATACTGGGATATCTTTACAAATCATGCTACGTCTCTGCAGAGTACTAGAAGACAAACAATTGATACATATGATACACATGATGAAGAGGACATAGTAATAACATGTTTATCATGCTTTAGTTTTTTTTTGGTCTAGGAGACAGAAGTTGATTGCTTGTTTTAATAAATAAAATTAATTAAAAAGAAGTGGATGTTTCTGCTTGCTGTTACCCAAAAATATATCCAGACTCCAAGGAAGATCTGAAGAAGGTAGCACCCCAACTACAAATCAGGCACTTATATTTTCAGAATCTAAAAGGTTGCTTTTAACATTAGTATCTTACTTTGGGTTTCTGTTTTAGTTTAGAAAATGCATATATGCATGGATTATTGTTTATGCTGTTCTTCTATAGCATTAGGTAGGAGACTTCCACTGCAAGGTGTAAATATCCTTTCCATAGTGTGTTGTAGAACAGGGAGCCACACACTTGAGACCTACACAGCCAATAAGACTTTCTTCTCAAAGAATAAGGGCCATTCTACAAGAAACCCATGTGGTGTAATTATGAACTTTATTTCAGGAAAGGAAGTTTATAAGATATTCCTTGTCTACTGAGGTCTGATTTGAAAGAAAGAAAGGATGTTCTGTTTAGAAGAAGTACGCATGTATGTATTATCAGAAACATAAAGCATGTCCTAAAAGCTAGCTTTCTTCCTTTCATTCCTCAGTAAGCCGTCAGCTTCAGCATTTACAAAATTATTATTGAAAATACTTTTTCCATTCATACACTTAACATTTCAAGGAAAAAAAGAGAGATTGGAGAATATCTACAGAAAACGTTGGTTACTTTTGTTTAGAAGATGTTTTCATGAAAGAAGAAAAATTGTGGCTGTATCTTCAAAATTTTAGATTAGTAGCTTCCCTTTGAAACTTCTAGTTGCAAATTTTGCATATTCTTTGTACAATTCTGCATATTTGCCTAATACATTTATAATTCTAGTAGTGATATAACTAAGGTACAGTACTGCAAGGTCCTATGTAGTGCTGCAGCTAATCCTTAGACTCGAGGATAAAAGCTTCATAATAATTGCTAGAAATATTCATAATAGTGTAGAAATATTTATACAGCAATTTTTGAGCTTATCAGTTTCAGAAATATAAAATCACTTTTAGAAATACTGTTAAGAAAAGAAAAATCTTCAATGGTGATGCTTCAGCTCCTACAGCAACTCTTGGAGCTTAATTAAGCTGAAAACAATATTTTGAAAACTAGCTGACGCATATAGAACAAATCTGTTTAGTCATTTAAACCAGAATTCCAATTCTTTTTAAATGCTGAAACTAAAATGATGTCACAGGAAAGAGTCTGGTTAAAACAGCTAATAGGAAGAGGTAAAACTAACATTAAAAATATTTCTGAGGTTTTCCATCTACATTAAAAAGGCAGTTGGAGTACACTGTGTATGCATTAGAGATTCTGCATATTCAGAATATTTGACACAAACCCAGAGAAGTGGTGAGCCAGAGAAAGCATAAGAGAGAAAATATTCCTGTCAAATCCAGACAAACTTGAGGAAGTATGTATTCCTCTTTCTATGAAGTCATAAAGACTGACTGTAGGAAACTTTCCTAGTTGTGCAAGCAATGGTTTTTGATCCTCTCCTCAGTTGTGTGGATTCAATAGCACTACATTTACTAATTTTTCAAGCAAGCAACCACTGGAATACTTAGAAGGAAAAAGATGAACAGGAGAAGAATTAACTGTCTATTTCAGAGATGCTTCTACAGCATGATAGTGTCACTAAAAACTTTCACTGTGAGGAAAATAGAGCTGTGAATTTTGATAATATTTTATGTATTTATTTTTATTTTACAGCTTTTAATGGACCAGAATGATCCTGAAATTTAAAATTCTTAGAGTGTTTTTTATATAGTATGTTCATAAGGACACAGTACAAAGTTTTTCATGCAGAGTGGGTTTTCTTTTGGATTTTAACTTCTTACATACATCTGAATGTCAACCTTAGGATAATTCTGAACTGGTCCAATCTGAGTGACTGATCTAAATACTCTCTTTTCTTTCTGTTCCAGAGGAAACATGTAGATAGCTCTCTATGCAAATAGTCTTAGAAGACTATCATGTTGCAAGAAATCCACAGACTGTCTTGTGCAAAAGTACCACACTGCTCCTCTTCTGTAGACAAATAAAAAATATGCTAAGTTTCTAGTCTCTTTATTATTTTAAAGGCTACTGTTTTGCAGCCTTTATTGCATGTGGGAATTCATATCAATGCCTTTTTAAATGAGCTTTCTGTTTTGTGAACTATCTGCTGACATCTCACAGACATAGTCCCTGCACCACAGATTTGGAAACACCAAACTAAAAAGTGCCCAGGTTGCCAAGTGAGCTTATATAAAGCTCACCCTTACATAAAAGTGTAGTTTATAGGAAAAAAAATTAAGCAAGGATAAGTGACAAATTAGTTACCCATTTAGTACTAAACATACCGTACCCAGTCATCAATTTGATTATTTTGCCCAGCTATAATTTTTTTAGCTACCTCTGATAAAATAAAAGTTCTACACAGTGATACTCACAGATCATGGTTACCACTTCAGAGAAACACCATTTTGTGTATGTAGATTTATTTTATGTAAATGATCAGGTTACATATTGTGCCATCCAATATCAAAACAAAGTGATATAAATTCAGTCAGATCCCTAATCATTGTAGATGGGACACTAAAATAAACAGACGCGAGACATGATAAAACAAAAGCTTAGGTGATGTTATGACAAACAAAGGATGACAGATGCAAAACTTCTTAGGAAAAACATTTAGAAAATAAGCAGAAGCTAATATTTCTTGTATTCTCCCATGGCAAGGACACATAAACATAGTCAGCTGGATATTAAGACTGCAGTAACTAGTAAGCAAAAGCTGAGCAGACCAAGACGCTGAGCAGAAGTGAGATGACACAAGTATCTGAGCAAGACATGGAAGTCCCCCTTGGCTTGCAGCTGAAAGCCTGGACAGACAGGTCATGAGCAAGACATCACTCTTCCCATATGTAATCTGTATTGTTTCACTACTCCATTTCATTTAACCTGCCAACAAATCAATGCATCCCATATGACCGAAGTGGTCCAGGGTGTTGCTTGTTGTTACTGCCCATCCACTATCCCTGCTAGTGTAACACCAGGCAAGATGATAGCCAAGGTTTAGTTCAAGGCTCAGCTCTCAGAGCACAGAGTTTGATGGCTGGAAAACTTCATCTACTAAAGCAGGGAGACAGCTAGACCCAGTCAATAGGAAACACTAGGGGTGGGGAGAGGCAACAGTTTCCACCCCTCTTCGGAGATCCCATCCTGAAGCAGGAATTAAAGAAGAGTTTTTTCCACTAAAATCACAACCCCATGGTCCTTTTTCAAGCATAAGCACTCGCCATTATTATATCACAACAGAGAGCGAATACAAATTTTTTGTCTTTTCTGAAGTAAGCTAGAAGCTGCTTGTGCGGGGGACTCAGCTTTAATTGCCTCCTGAGCTAAGCAGATTCATTCATCCATGTCTTTAACCCATTCATGTCTTTGCTCCTAAAAAATGCCCTAGACAAAAGACTCTGGGATAACACCCCAGAGTTCATCCCTAACTGCTCTTGGTAATGCCTGTGTAGGAGCTGGGTCAAAATCATGGGCAGAGGGCAAATACAAAGGCCTAAACTGTGGACCCCACTTCCATTTGTTTAACAAGAATCCCACCATCTCAAAACCTGGCTAGGCCTGTGACAGCTTTGTCTGATCTCAGAGTCTGAACCATGTTGAATACACACATAGAAGTATCTGGTTCTTTTGAAACATGAGTCTGGTGAGGACCATCTCCCTCAACACGCAGGTGAGCACCCAGGTGAGCACCCAGGATAGGCATCCCTGCATTTCATATAATGTCTAATGGATGTGAGAAGTAGTCAGGATTCGTGTGCTGAGAGGGAATATCTCTGTTCACATGAAAGTCATTCAAGCAAATGATTGCTGCTGTTCTATTATTCGCAAGCACTGAGTTAAACTGGTGTCTGGCCAATGGTGTGAAAATAACTGTAGTCTTCAGTGTGCTGTCTCATATACAAAAAATGTACATATACCAAGTGAATTTATTTGAATGCATTGGTCTCCATTTTTAGTCATTGCTATCACCATTTCATGACAGTCATTTGTCACAAATAATTTAGTAGATGTGTATGTGTTCTCTCAGCCCTAACTGTAAAGGACACATTAAGATCTTTGTAATAGCCTATGTGCCACAATTTTTGGGAACAAATCCATCCCTATGCCATATTATATTAAATATTGTTCCATTAATAATGTTATATAATTGGTCATACCAGCTCACATAATAATTTACTATAGTTGTTACAGCAGAAATGGAGATAGAAAGGAGCCTTTCCTGACTTAAAGATATATTTTGGTTGCAGACAAAATGGACAACTCCTAATTTGGACACCAGAAGCATAGATTTGTTCTTATAAGCTGTCACATCTGGGAACAGTAAGGACAGATGAACTGTTTCCTTAAAATACTGCCCTAATTTAGAAAATTTGAAACTGGGAAGTAAAAAAGAAAAATTGGGAAACAGGTGCCACAAGAACTCTGTGTGAAATACTTATCCACTGAAACTTTTCAAGATTTTTAAAATGCTTATTTTCCACAACAGGACAAAAAGCAGAAGCATTTGAAAATCTGTACCCAAAGAAATAAAGAAATGAAATGGATAGTTGTCAGTAAAAGTTGCAAGGTGCTGATTCAGAGACATTAGTACTTTCTTCTTGCACATGGGAAATAACGTCCCTTTAAAAGCTATTGTGAGGAAGCCCCTAACTCTCTAGAGTTTCTGAGGCTGAGAAATATTTCCTGACAAAACTTCAGCTGAAATAGTTACACATCCATTCAAAAAATTACCGTGCTGCTCAGCGCTTCCTACATAAAAAAATGGCCCCATACATGCTGAGCCTGAATCCCAGAGCACAACAGAAAAGCACCATTTACTGATGAGATGCAAAAAGTATGGAAGAGTCTCAGTGGTTTATCCTGATGAAGACAGTATTAACAGAGAAGAGTACACTACTTTATTCAGCACTGCTGTCTTATTCTTTAGGAAAGTCCCATAAACACACAGAAAGGTTGTGAAGACTAGTAGGAAAAGGGAATCTGCATTTACTAGTAAAGAGACTGCAGTCTGTTTTCACTACCTTTTTTTCATCTCATTCCATTGTTGAGCTTGCAGAGCAGTAGGGCATCAGTGAAAACCAATTAACTTTTCCATTTCATAGTAGCATTGATAGACCTAGAGAAAATTGCAGATTTGCATTGGAGTGCAACAGCATATATCCTGGTACCTAGAAGAGACCAGGAATGTTCTTGAATTGGTGAACCAAGATAAAAAAAAGATAAATGGATGACAGCAAATTCCAGACTTGTGTCATATATGTTTGTGCCACAGTGCACACCAGTTATCCTTTTATTTCAAATCAAAAGTTGATTTCCCCCAGATTTTCTCTGAAAATATATTGCTATAATATACTGGGGTTTATTATACATTTCTGTTTCTGTTTAACTAAATAATGATAAATTCAGGAAATGTACAGAAACTTTTCAGAAATGTTATGTTTCCTGTAATTGCTACAATAGAAGAACGATATCCAGAGGGAGAGGTTAATCCTGAGACAATGAGTATCAGCCTGTACACCAAAACCAACATATTAAATAAAGGCAAAGGTGAATCATTTTTCTTGTCATTTTGATATTTTAGAGGTTGCTCAGAGCCATATTTGGCAACTCTTGCTTAACTTCAACAACAGTTAACCATAACAAGGCTAATCTGAGAGAGGAATCTGGGTGAAAGTGGTAGGAAATAAACCTGTATCCAATTAGGGTTTGAGACTTGTAGTGTTTGAAGACAACTACTTTGTGTTGTTTCTTCTTCTGAGTCTTCTGGAAAAAAGTCTGGAGAAACCTCAGAAAAGTTAAATTGCACGAAAAGGAGTCTGAGTTGCCAGTTAGGCTACTACATCATGATGGTAACTTCTTCAGTAAGGAAAATAATAGTGTTCATGTAGACTCTTCATTTTCTGAAAACTGTGCACTGTGGCACAAAGTGAAGAAAAGCTGAGATCCATGTATTCTCACAGGTGTCCTTCCTGTACTGCCTGTTTTAAGAAAGGCCATTGTTTCATTCCCATCCTCACTTTTACAAGTTCAATATTTAGTGACAGTATAATGGACATCATACGTTACTGACTGCGGTCAGGTATGGTGCTGGAAAGCTCAGCTGAGGTTTGTTCCCTCAGGACTTTGACTGACCACTCTCCTAGCCCTAACAAATGGTGGCATTTTTTTGTGATTGGGATCTGTGTCCTTGTGGGGCTGATCTAACAACAGCACACACATTTTTAATAAGCCACCTAAGTTACACTTGAATTCAGTCCTCCAGAAAATTAAATACCAGCGTGTTAAGTTGCACTAGATTTTAGTCTACGAGGCAGGTTCTCACAGACTGACTAGTGATCAAAATCTAATTAGTCTGCTCAGTGAGCCTAGCATGTTCTATTGTGTTTGCTAAATCAAGAAATTATATCTCTGAAATTATGCACTCCTGTAGTATGCCTTATGAACATAGTGCTACTGTAGTTTGGGTAACCATTCTCACTAGACTTTGTTTAATAGACCTTATATTTTATGTTTGCAGTGAACAACTGATACAGGGTTGAGCCAAGGGCTTAATCACTCTTAATACAATAAAGCAGCACTTTAAAATATTATTAACCTCATCTGTCTAGATTTGGAACTAATAGACCATTGTGTGTGTATTGTCTTTATCCCTGCCAGTTATGTACATATTTATTAATCCACTCTTCCAGAGGAAAAATTTCTAAAGGAAAACCAACAGTAACCTTCAAGTGAGCGGGCACAGGTTAGAAGGGCACTAATTAAATGTCAGACTTGACAGATTAAAATTATGAAATTTAAAATCACCATGGAGCTCTTTGTCATTGTCAAATTAGGAGTCAGTGTGATGAGGAGCATGGAAGTGAATGGTTTAATGGATTGAATGGGAATGTGGCTTAGCAGCAGCCTTTTCTTGAATTCAGATCAGCCTGTAGTTCAGATCAAAGGCTGCTAGTTCAATTTCACATTCAAAAAGAGTTGTAGCTTACCTGCATCAGTAATAGATGTGTGTATATGCATGTAGGCTTGGGGGAAAAAAAGAGGAAAAAAAAAAAGACAAATATGTTTCATGAGGAATAATTTTTGCACAGATTATTTATATATTTAAATTAGAGTAGTAACATCATTTTTTTCTATTATTTGGCTACGGGGTATTTAATCAAATTTAAAGTCAAAGTGTTGATGCATTGTTCATTATTTAGTTTTGAGAGCAACTTTTTTATTTAGCAAAGTGGAAATTGGGGATTTAGTGCTGGGTGGGTTATATTAAAGGAAATAAGATTACACTCAAGTGAGTGGGCCACATCCTGACAATACCTGTTCTGATACACCCTTCGAAGAACTCTGCTGACTTCGACAGAGTTTACACCAGTAGACATGAATGGTATTGAATGAAATGGAAAATTATGAGATCGTGGATCAAAACATTTTTTACATGTAAGTTTGTTTCATGAGGAAATGCACTTAAATGACTGCTAATGTTAAAAGTTTCATTTACACACACATGTATATACACACAGATGTATGTGCCTGAAAATTTATATATCTAAAAACTGTGTCTGATGTCTTTCAGACATCAATTGTAGAAAATCTAACAATCCGACTCCTGTAAATTAGGTCTGTAAAGTATTACGTTAAAATATTTCCCTTTCTTAAGTCATTACTTGTATGTTCACAAAACTTGCTAATCCCCTTGCCTCCTTTCTTGAATAAATCAGAAAATTATTACATTGCCATTCTGAAAAACTTCTCTTCATTCAAACGGAGTTTTGAAAGACATAGAAGATACTATACAACAGTGACTGAAATCAATAGAATTGGATTTTAAACAAGATTTGGTAGTTATTTAAACCAGTGGGAAGTATTTTAAACCATTGGGAACCTTTCTATTGAATTCAAAAGATGTTGGATCAAAGCTGAATTCTTTAATCAATATACCTAAATTTACATTACAAAAAGCATCAATAAAAATGTCAGGCCATTAATTGCATTCATAATGTTTGGGTTTTTTCTGAGATAAGTGATATGTTATGATACGTTATGACAAAATTATGCCAGGTAACTCTTATCCCCTGCTCCAGTTTCATCCAGGCACTGCTTAAGACATTTGATAGAACTAGCATCTTCAATTCAAAGACTGATTTGGAGTGAGGTGTCTTTAGCATACTGTAAACCCCACAGCCAAGGCATCTACCTTCCACCTTGATGTGCATGTTCATTGAACAGGAAGACAAGACTGAATGTGAGTCTGCAACAACATTCCTGGAGATTACTGTCCAGTATCTTCATGTGAGATGACTCAAATGTAATCCTAGCTGCTCTCAGGTAAGTCACATACCTGTCACGAACACTGACACCCCAGTCAGAGAGAGCAATTCTTCAGCCAAATTTCCTTTATTCCCAAACTTCAGTCAGATTTCTGACCTTTCCTGACCAAGATCAAAATGATGAGATGGGTCACATCACAACCTTTCAATAATCTTAACAAAAAGAGGACCGTAGAACAGTTAAACAGCATCAAAAAATTAATTCTTAAACAAAGAGAGGCATCAACTAGTGCCATCAACAACAGAATGAGAACCCCTACGTGTTTCAACTATGGCAGTGACATTACTCCAAAGAAGGTGTTCTGGAAAAAATGTCTCTACACTTCACCAAGCACCAAAGGACTAAAATTAAACAACTAAAACTACTGGAGAAAAGATTTCATGTACACTCTCTTTCTCATCCTGCATTTACAGAAGCCACATGAACAAAACACAATGATTTATAACTACAGTGTAACCAGAAATTCCCAGAAAAGCGGAAGAAAAATTATTTAGGATAATTTGAATCAGACAATCTGGAGAACTGCTATTGGATTTCATGGGTAGAGATCAAAAATACTGTTATGGTTTCATGTTAAAAGGAACAATAAACTAATCTCCACAAAAGAAAACAAAACTAAATTAAATGGAACTGAACTAGAATCCCTTTGGAGCATGTAGTAGATTTCCTTGTGTGACTTCTGTCATTGACCCTTAAACTATTCACTCTTTCAGTTGCAAGTCATTTGCAGACTAAGGTGTTTGGTAAGGAAGAAGCCACTAAGCATAGGCACCCAAGAGGGACACTTTCAAAGCAAGAGGAGCTAGACAACTGCTATAAAACCATATTCAAGTGATTTAGCTCATGAACAAGGGACTCCATTGGGGTTTTTTTGTAAGTATTCTAGTCTCTAACCATCTGAGTTAACCTATGTGAACAGTTTTTGCTAGAGTTATCAAAGGATATTGAATTTCTTCTATAAGACCTTAGTCAGCATGGTCACTTTTTGACATGGGAACAAGTATGGCATGAACGAAAGAACAAAGAAGAAAGCATAAACTGAGAAGTCGCTTAGTTCTGTCATGGGTTCTACTAATTGTTCTCAATACTAGCAAATGAGTGTATTTCTGAAAAAGGAAATAAGAATTGTCAGTATTGGTCATTAATTACCCGGTAGCCACTAAATATCTCCATTTTAAATTTCAATAAGAATTTCTTCTCTTATAAGATCTGGTTTCAATTTTTGCAAAGAAAGCAGATACTTCCACATTTAAATACATTTATATCTACATGAAGTTAATAAAAAATACCAGTCATTCTAAAGAGGCTATGATGCCAAATAAGTGACATTTATTAAAGGCCTTTTCCTCATTTTTCTCTTTTATGAACACTTCCTAAATTATTTAAAAAATGCCAGTGATTCCTCTTGAGTTCAAAACTTTCATTTGCCATAGTCATGCATTATTTATCCATTCCAAAATATCACAGTGACATACATTTCCAGTGCATTACCTTATCAAGGGGTGCAAGTCACTCAGAAGAAAAAACCTCTAGTACTGCTGTGTGTTGGCCTTACCTGGAAAGGGGCTGGAGAAAACCTCCCTGAGAAAAGCCATCTGTCTGATAAAGCCATGTGAGAACAGCCCTATACTGAGGGACTTCCACAGGGAGCTCAGAGAAGATGCAGGTGGCCTCAATCAGTGTAGGAGACAGCTACACAGTGACTGCCCTTGTGGGACAGTCCAGTGAATTGTCTCTTTCTCTGGAGCTCCCCCAGGAGAGACTAGGCCTTTACATGGCCTCTTACTGAGACTGGCTGCCATGGAGGGGCAAGCACAGGTTAAGCTGCTGTCCTGGACTGCACAAGTCCACACAGGTAGATCAGTCTAAGGCCTCTTGTGCTGTGTACTATGTTCTGCACCTTAATTTTGAATATATTGGCAAATCAATGTAGCATTAAAACTCCTTTTTCTTTTTTTAAGGATTTCCTCCTTACATCCCAGAATCCTGCATCAGAATCCCTTTTCTTTGTTACCAGTCTTCAAGTTTAGAGACAAAAGAAAGAACGCTGGTCTCGTTGGGTTTGTCACTTGAGAGTTACACGGAGCTATCTCTCCTTATGTACATCATCTGTAATACTACAGGACGTGACGCTGTTGGGATAAGGAAGCAGTACAGAAGACCTGTGAAATGACTCTAAATTGCTGACCACCGGGTTAGTAACCCAACCAAAGTCTTTTAGGTTGTTAGAAGGAGAGAAGAACTACAAAAGAGGCATCCAAAGTGCCAAAATAAACTAAATTAAAGTGTTTTTTAAAGAAAATGTGTTGTGAAAAATATATATGTCCATCACCTGTGACTGCCACACAAGTTTGTTCTGCAGATTTGTGACACAACTGATCTATTAGTTGACTATAGAGGGCAAAAGCTGACTGAAGCTTTTCCTACAGCTGGGATATTCACACTATTTTTGTCTTGCTCAGGGTCTGGTGTCTAACAAGGACCGAGCTTCCCCCTCAGTGGACTCTATAGAAAGGTTTCTCTTCTGTATATAGCTATTCTATTTAAACTTACAGGAAATTAGTATCTCAGAGACATTTTCCCTTCTGTCAGCTATGGCTGAAATTGGCTGGGGCTTCTGAAGTTATTAAGGAGACACACACAGAAAGAGAGGGGCACAAACAGTAATTGCATAAGCTGCTGCATGAAGGAAACCAAACACCATAATCATGGCCAAGAATGGATAGGTGGTTTCCTATCCCAGTGGATAGAGGATAACATTCAAGGAATACATTTGTCATGCAAAATTATCCTTTTCAGTCACACTCATATGCAGCACACAACCAGCTGGGCTCCATGCTTCCACCAGTGATGCTGATAGAACACTGCAGGGCACTTAGTCCTTTTGGCAAGCAGCAAGAGCATGCTGCCAGTTACCTTTGGCAGCTGTCACTGAATTCAACTTATGTAAAGAATAACAGACAACCTGGATCAGGGAATTGCTGATGGGATATAATGGCTTTTGCCTTTAGGTGACCCAAGCAAGGTAGGTCCACAATTTAGTTTACTGTTGGCTCGCAAAAGGAGCGACAAACTGTAGCACTTGAGAAACATGCAGCTCATGAACTATTCAAGTACAGTTCTAGGTGCGGATGATATTACACAGCCAGCAACATTGTGCTGGCATGGAGACTGATAAGTGTGCTGATGTTCAAGCTGTTGAAAATAAGTGAGCCAGTGGGAACCGTAATACACATTTTCTTTGTACTGCAATGAAGCAGTGGACACCCACAGGGAGACACTTTCTTTCTGTTCCTGAGCTATCAGGGAGATCAGAAGGTAACTAATAAATGATCTGGTGAGTCTCAAACAGGTGGAGGTTTAAAAAGGAAAACTGTAGGATCATGTAGGCGGTACTCTCATAAGTGGTAATAATCCCATGGAAGTCAGTGGCATTAGTTGCATGAATGAGTGTTCACTAATTTAGTTCAAAAGTTTCAAAAGTCCTGTTCAGGAATGAAATCTGCTGGTGACCACTCATTTCTGACCATCTTAAAGATGGGTACTTCCAGCAAGCTGCCTGCTCTCACTCACAGTAGGTCAGACTGGCTAGCTTAAATGGTACAGCAGCCAGTTCTAGGAAACCCAACCTGCAGCAAATGGGGATGTCCATGTGATTCCTCCTTGGCAGAAATCAGGAACTGTTCTGCAGAAAAGCAGTTACAAAGGCTAACAGATAACAACACCCAGCATTGCTGGACCCAAAAGAGCATGTTTGGCCTAATAAAAACCTAATGCCAGAAGGAAACACCTAGGTCATGAAGACTGCCGCCCGAGATCTCTGGCAGTGCATGGTATAATCTCTTGCATACAAGTATTGAGCTCCCCCTACTCCCTAAAGAAGGCTGTTCCTGAAACAGAATGTTCCACAATAACGTGTGTAAGTGCTGAACAATCAGATATTAAAAATGTTCACTTAAGAGTCTGTATTAAATGATGACGATGAAGAGGACAAGTAAGATTTGTTACTGAGATTTTTAAACTGCCATTCAGATGGTTTCTAATTTAGGACAGAAGTGATCAAATAAGAAACCATCCATAAATTTAAAATAATCAGTCTTGCTATAATACAAAAATTTAGCAGCAGATTGCTGTAAACCCTCAAAGATCAAAGAGGTAGAGATAAGACCACAAAAAGCAATCAGTAAATTTGTAATTGTATATCCTTAAGGAGTCATATATCACTACAGAAAAAAGACATTGCTCACTAAAATAACAAATTAATCAGACAGCATTAATCCTAATACTATAGCTTCTAATGCAGCTTAATCTGTATAGCTAGACTTCTGGTTGTAGGCACAGTACTTTTCCCTTCTTTAGAGGCCAATTTTCTAGTACGGGATGCAATGAAGACTACATATTAAACTATAAACAAGGTGGATCAGGTCCCCCTCAAGGGTCACTCAGGTCTGATAAAATTTCTTACACCAGCAAAGGAAGTAGAGCCAGCTTAATTGTCTTCCAAAGCTTAAAAATACAAGATGACATATTCCAACCAGTGCCTAATAACCTTGGAGCTCAAAACTTGATGAACGTCAACTAGAATTCATGTGTCTCTCTTTTCTTTGGAGGAAGGGAAAGAAAAAGTGCAAGAGTTAATACCTTATCACCATTTACAACAGAAATCTACATAATTTTAAAAATATTATTCCATTGTGAATGAGATACTATACCTTAAATATCAGAAAACAATGCAAAAGATTATGTCAAAATGACTCAATCACACAGGAAGTGTATGCACAGTCCATCCTGAGTTTCATTTCATACACCAGACATAAGACCCATTGTATTCATCTATCAGTCTCATAAATTAAGACTTGATAGTTTACCTGCAAAATGAATTGCAATTTCAGTCTGGATCCCAAGGTTCAAATGTGCCAAAAAAAAAAAAAAAAAAAAAAAAAAGAAGTAGCCAGACTTACTAGCAGACTTGGCTAGTTAAAAAATGACATATTCTTTTTATCCATCTATTCATCTGCTCTGTATATAAATAAAGCAGGTCACTTTAAATAGATATTTGTAGTCTATTACTTTCCAGAGGGTTTTAAGAAATGGATGAAAAAAGGTAAGTATGAAAATAATAGTGTGTTTACTTAAATGCTTCCTTAACAAAATTATAAAACACTGTAAAACCCCACAAAGTAGTATGAAAGGATTTACTCTCAGTTCTTTGAAACTGATGAGATGTATGGCCACTATTTTCAGTGAGAGCAAGCCAAGATATTTTCATATAGTGAGCCTGATCCTCCTCTAAAATTTCGATGAATGCTACAAACTAGTTATCCAGGTTCCAGCTTTAGTGAATGGTAAAAGCAGACCCTCCAAACATGGTGTTTGCAACTTATTGGAGAAAAGATGGCTTGTTCCTGCCTCAGGTGCCTCATTCAGATCTTATGTCCTGATGCAGCCATGCACGCAGGTAAGGCAAATGTTACCTTCTTGGGAAGCCACAATGGGCTGGTATGAGTTGCCTTGCCTTGGGAACAAGCAGCAGACAAGTGAGAAGGGAATGGTGGAGTACTGGCCCCACAAGGTGCTGCTCAGGGCAGCAGACTGGTCACCACACAGCAGAGAGGGAGCTGTGTCCGTGCTCCAGGTGGTCCCAGGGTGCTCCTGGGATATGTGTGAGCTTTACCTGAATGAGAAGCTGGTCTGCAAAAATAGTAGCTGTATAACTTCAGGCTACAGACACATTCAAGTGTTCACCTATAGTTCACTGTATGTGAGTTCCTTTTGTGGAACAAATGGCTCTTTAGGCCTAGATTTAGTTGCCTAATCATGGGTAGGTAACTAGAGCCAGCTGAACTCTCCTGGAGTATCAAGACATATATAGTAGATATGAGACAGGAACATGTGATAGTTATGTCCCTCTGGATGGCAGGCAGAGGTCAGATGGGGTAAGCTGGGACATCCTTTCTGCCACTGGACGTTTGTTTGTGGGCAGCTGAACCAAAAATCTGGAGCTTCATTAGTTAAAATAGGCACTTAGGCACCTACCTCCCACGTAGGCACCAATGTGTGAACAAGACATGCTTCCTCTGTGCTCCAAATTTCATTCTAAGGGCCCGGATCCAACAGCCCTGTGCAGATCTCTCTTGTGACCTCAGGCACCTCAAATAGCCCTGGATGCCCTGTTGTGACAAGACCCCTCTGTGTCTGGCTACAGAGATCCTCTCCCAGGTGTATTGGTAAGATGTGAGGCACACCTCTGGAACCGAAAAGGTTATAAGCAACACAGACTACACTGTCAAAATGCTCCTGTCTGAGATATGTGTGTTGCTAGCACTTTTCAAAATGTAATTACATCATACCCATCTGCTTTAGCACAGAATCAGGGGACCACTACTGCGCTGTGAAGGACAGCCTTACATCTTTAATCGCTCTGTGATGTCGGTGCTAAGTGACCTGTCTTCTAATCAAGGATGCAATGATACTACATTTCACGCATAAAACCTGAGTGTACAAATTCATTCAACCGGCTTTAATTTGAAATATGGGCATTAGCAGCTGTAGAACTTGTGACAGACTGATCATTTTTATGATGTGTCTGTTGGTATGGCCAATATTTTCTCTCTTCATCACCTGCACTTAAATCTTCCTTGCCTTTGGATGCTGTGCATGTGCAATGTGTAATAAAGAAACTGAATTGCGTCTCACCCCTGGAGAAGGTGATCCCTCCAAATCAGCACAGTGGCTATTGGCAGGCAGTACACATCATTTGCATTGTGGCTGCCTGCACCCTGCTTGACCTATGTATGAATACTGCCGTTCACCTAATCCCTGTTGCTTGCCCAAACAATTCTGATATAAAAAAGTATGATAACTGCTGCTGCAACCTGTCACAGACGTAGCATCGTACTATAGTATTCAAGAGAGCTTGTGCAAAATGGTGCTCAACTGGCAAGAAAACTAAAGAGTTAATAAATTCAGATCCATTATTTTTCATTAACTGAATATGTGGGAAATAAATGAGAGGTATTCTTTTGGCGATAAATAGCTCCCACCCTTCTTTTGTTTGTTATTACAGTCATGGTTCAAAGCCCTCTACAAAAACAAGGTCCCACTTTATTATAGGACAGTCAGGTTCAGCGCACAGCTTGCAATAAAGAAATTAGCAAACCAGAAGCTGCAATTCTGTAGAAACACTCAAAAACGAAGAGGATTTAAAGTGACAAGATCCAATTAAATTTAATTACCCAAGCTGTATTTTCATTTTAACTGACACTTTTTATTAAGGAGCCACATGCACTAAAGCTAGAAACCTGGGCCAAATTGCATCCCAGTAATACAGTTATCTTATGCAAAATTCTGAGTATCTAATTTTCTAAAATGAAATTAGAGACATGGGGTTTGTAAAAGGTTCTCTTTGTCTGATACTATAAGATGCAGTTTGCAATGTACCTACACTACTGTATATCTATGCTACAGTAGCACCTGATGTACCTAATAAAACATTATTGGGAAAGAGTCTTAGTACACCTTTATTATTTTTTAATATGGCAGTATTCAGTATAAGTCAGGAAGGTTTAACTACAAATCTAAACTTCTCGAAAACTAAAACATAAAGTCTTCATGACTGTGACTTGAGAAAGTTATTTATGCATCTTTTAATTTTAGGCTTAAGCAGTCACATAAAGCTTGACCAAATTAGTGTTTTAACTTCAGCTTATTTGTAAAGAGCAAAGAGGAGCTGCACAGAACCCACTGTACAGAATAATCCACTGGGAGATTTAAACTTGGGAGTTCTTTCCATGTCTCTGGTTTTAAACAATATATAGCTAAAAATTTGAAACAAAGAAACTGAAAGGCAGCAGATGAATGGTTAAACAACTGATAAGAAAACAAGAGAACAGAGACATTTCTTTAAGCAAACTCAAACCAGGGGGAACAACCTAGCACCCATGAGGCTTTAGGAAACATGTAAGGTCACACAGTCGTCCTTCCTGCCCAAGGGCTGATGTTCCATTGCCTTTGGTTGCTGGAATGGGGCTATTGCTGGTGTTGGCACCTCACCCATGCCATGCCATCTGGCAACCTTCTGCTACAGCAGAATTAACAGTCCTCCAGGAAGAAGAGGAAAAGTGGGTGCACACTGTCCCCCCTTCCTTGGCAGAGTCTTACACTGCTGTGATCCCCTCCAGCCATCCCATACAACTCCTCAGGCTGGTGGGGACATGTATGGATGGCATGTGTGCCTCAGCTGCCAATTGCAGCAAGGGGATGAAGGGCGTCCAAGAGAGAGGCACCACCAGGACCAGATCACATCCCTTAGTCTTTCCCCTAGAGGAGAGGAGTGATGTCAGGCTCCAGAGGGAAAGGTGGGCTGTGTCCCTTACAGGTATGCGCAACAGCATCACCATGACCATTACCACAACCTGCATCTGTGAAAGTGAAGTTGGCTTTCTTTTCTGTTAAGAACTGCTGCTAAACTTCTCAGGTTTCTAAGCGAAAGAGGACTGTGGCTACAGAGGCTATGGTTTTGTATGGGAGAAGGGAGAGGAGGAGACTGGGATAGAGTCCCAGTCTCCTTTATTTGTAAAGTGACAAGATAAAGGATAAAATTACCTTGTGGGAGAGAATTCAGAAACGACAAAATTATCTGTAAAGTATTTTGAGGATGGAGTAAGGTGTGGCTGTGGTTGGATGGTTCTCGTGCAAAGCTTCAGTCTGTATCATTCCCCTTTGTAATTTTTTAGCTTAATTTCTCTTGAAAACAGTAAAGGATTGTGGGTATTAACACCTACCAGAACAAACAAGATGATGGGCAATACCCTGGCACTCTCTTCTACCCACATTAGGACCAGAGGAGTACAGCTACCACAAGAACTATCTTATCTATTTAATAATTTTCTATTAAATAACACATTAAAAAAACCTAAAACACTGTCATACACACACACACACACCCCAGCCGAATAGCTTCTTTAAGGTAGTGCTATAGGTGTGCATTATGAAGGCTAGAATGCAAATGCTTTGTACCTTTCATCTGGGGAGACCCCCTGGCTAACTGCATTCCCACATGCACAGTAGCCAGAAAGCCTGGTGGTGAAAAAGTTCCTTTTTGAAGGGAACCCATGGTCTGTTACAGGAAATTTTATCTGGCGAGGGAGACTGGACCAAAGGGAAAAATGGGTCATAGTGCAAACAAATCACAAGTTTCACAAGATGCTCTGACTGCATTCCCATATTGGAATTTAAAATTTTTCAGGCACAAGTTTGTTAGTCCTTGGAGAAAAAAATATCCAGGTGCTCATATATTTCAAACCTAGAGGTATTCACCTTAATGAATACTTTACCTCCCAGTGATAGAAATATGGCCATGGCATGGTCAGAAAGTATTCATACAAGAGCCACTGGGCTCACACAGCTAAGTTAGACCAGCTCCTGCAGCTAATCGCACCCAAGGGGAACATACTGTTAGCACCCTTTCTGGCTATCTCTGACCTCCTATCCTGAACATCTGTCATACACTCCCAAGGGCAACGTATATATAGCAAGAGTCCAGAGAAAGTCTCAAACTTGCCTTCAGATCCATAACATGACTCCTGGCTGGATCCACCAGCAAACCCCAAAAACCATCACAAATACACATCAAAGGTCCTTTGTCAAACACATTGTTTTCATTCCTCCTTTCACATCAAAACTAATGAAGGAAGAAAAAGTTTTAAGCAGAATTCAAACAGATCAGTATAAAATAAACTTTTTTTTTAAAGGGCAAGTTGAAGGAAGGAGAGAACATACATATGCAAAATGGAAAGAGCTACTTCATCCCAAGAACCAGGACTCCCTATCGGGGCTAACCTCAGTTCATACATGGTTATGAGCTGTATGTGGATGAACTCACTTGTGCCCCATGCCCACCTTTGTATGACCCCCCCGTTTCTCTGAGACACATCTCCACAGCTTACCATGGGGCAGCTGGGCAATGGGGCAGAGGTCTTCACCTTCCTGGTGCAACTGCACTTCCATTCAGCTCTCCAGTCCCAGGAATACTGACTGAAACATGATCTGCCATGTGCAGATTTGATTCGATTCTGATTTCTTGCCTCTCTCTGCCCAAACAACATAGAAATTCATACACACCAATTCAGTTGTTGATTATAAAAAAGACTGCAAACATGTAACATTGGCACGTGATTCCTTCTAAAGATACTACATGTTACAAACTGCCCACAGTAGCGCTTGCTGTGAATAAGACCGCCTAACTCAGATCCTTTGAAGCCCAATCCTTCTCCTGGGAAGGACAGGGGAAAAGCTCACAATGGTGTCAATAGGTGTCTGGGGTGTCAGCTTCATACTCAGATAACGATAAGGATGAGTAGAATCTGAATAACATCCTTGATGACTAATGAAGGAATACCTTCTGCTTTTTTACCAGCCTTTCCTAAAACACAGCAATAATGCAAAACCAAAAGAAAACCCAAACCTGTCTTGCCTTCCATAAGGCAGTAATTTCTCTAACCTTTTCTAATCTTCCTATTACTTCTGTCAATTGTGATATGTTTCCACCTTCAAATACTCATTAAATATGAACATTATAGGACATGCAGAATAGCCAAAAAGCTTCCTACTCTTCCAGTTGAGGAGTGTTAGTGATGTGATAAAACAGTTTAACCAGGATATCAAACATCAAGGAGACTGTCAGAAAAAAAAGAAAACCTATTACACAACCATATACATATTAATTTTGTAACTTCCAATTACCCGCTCAAAGACAATTTCTTCCTTTTTTACCATTTAAAATCCATTAATTAAAAATTACACCTTTAAGCAAAAAAATCCAAATTCAGCTCATAGCCATGTATTTATTTAGAAGGATGAATGACTGAAGGGGAAAAGCCCACCCAGCATCCAGTCACACACATACTGTGAATGGCTCTAAAGCGCCTTTCGGGTGAGCAAACAAATCGTGTAATTCTATCGTGTGCTGATTCAAAAATAAATGCTGAGCAGACTCAGTGGGCTCTGCCTGGCTGTGGAGGGTGTCTCATTTCTAGCGCCAGGGAGACTTAACAGGTTTGTAGTCATTTCCATGCTAGTCTGTAGAAACAACTATAGAAATCTATAGAAGGTATTCATTGAGATTGGAAAAAGGGGAAACAGCTTCTCCTGGCTGCATGAAAATATGTCGTCTAGCTGGATGGTGAGTCTTGCTCACAGGAGCTAAGTTAAATCAGTCTTTAGATTTGAGGTCAGAAGATTTCTCCAAGCTCCAGACCAGCTGTGCTTGCTGGGCAGCTCTTCATTCTTCCTGGGAACATGTAAGAGAGTTTTTTAATATGTCCCAAGTCACCACCGGTTTTCAGTGTTAGATGAGCCTCTTAATCTCTTCTACTCTCTTCCTAAAACACACTTTTTGGTGAGGCTTCATCTTTCCTATAGGGTAAGTATGCACTGACATGCTGCAAGGGTGCAACAAAACCAAAGCAGCCGTTCATGTCTCAGGCTGGGTCTCATGTTACAAACACAGAAAAAGGCAGTTTAGTTTTACTATTATTTGTGTACTACTTCTTCTATAGGACTTTAGTCTCCATGGTGGTCACTTTGAAGTCTACAAATTTTAATACATATATATATATATATATGCATACATACATATATACATACAAATCAATCAGAATAAAAAATATATACAGAGTTAAAATTCAGACTAAAGAATGTTGGAAGCAGGTCTAAATGAATGCCAACACTTCATCAAGCAAAGCAGGACTGGGAGAAAATCCAGAGATCCCATTTATTTGCCCAGTTAAGCTGTATTGTTATGTTTGGTCCTCCTTTTTCACCCCCCCACCTTTTGTACTAATCTTCCCTACATCTGCTGCCAGCTAGGCCAAGCTCAAACAGCAGTGTCAATTCAAGGGTCAGAAAGGTCAGCAGTGACACCCGATTTAAGTGTTATTCATTCTGATGCTGTGACAAGACAGATACAGCGTGGCCTGACTAAAGTGATGTATGTTAAATTTGTTGCAAATTACTGGCATGATGGATCTATTGATGACCCATTGCAGCTGTCAGGATGTCTCTATCAGTCTCTCAGTTACGCTTTCTCCTGCTGTTCAACCCCATCCCCCTCTGCCTGCTCCCATCAAGCACATGGCGGCTTTATAGTCCCCAAGAAACTCAAGGTGTATAGCACAGGGAAACAAAGCAGCAACATCTGCTGTGAACCTGAGGAGCATTGGAAGTCATCTCAAGAGGTTGTAAAGGTTTGGTCGTTTATAGACTTGAGTCATTGTTCATGTTCACGTAATCTGGACACCTATAGAAAACTAATTTTTAGTAATAGGCTTTCAAGCTAATGCTTATCTTTAAAGTATTGGAAGGCTATTGTTTGAGCTCTTTCTTGAAGTATCATCTCAGAAATTATTTGAAGGGTGAGAAGGCCTCATTGTAGCTTCTTCTCTCAACTAGGACAGAGAGATAACTGACCCAGATTCTCCACAGCAGGAACTGGGAGAGCAGGAAAAAGTAGACAGAGACTACCCGTGATGTTCCTTCCTACCACTCCCTCCCCACAGGGCAAAGCCATATCCAGCTTTTCTGGCAAGTGATACTATAATCATGGGAGGGACAAACAGCAGCCACTTTAGAGTAGGTTCCTTGAAGAATCACCTCTTGTCTGCTGCCCACAGCAGCTGAGACTGTCCCCTTTGTGCCTCATCGGAAGCAAGGGGGGTGTGTGTGGGAAGCCAGGTCTGACCTGTGTGTGTCTTTGCAATGCTGCAAGGCTGGAGCTTGGGAGAGGCATGGAAGCTCAGTCTAATGAAATGGAGTGAAACAGATGGAGATGAAGTTTTCTTAAGTATCATGGAACATTTCTATTTTGAAACCAATATTTCTCCTAGAAGTGCTTCTTCCTGGGCAGGTGCAGTAGTAATTACAGAAGTACAGCCCTTCTACACATTTTAGCACAGATAGAGGAAGCCCCTAGTCACAATGATAAATTATATCCCACTCCATAATTACATTTAAGGAGCATCTTATGCAAATTTCTTCGGTTTAAAACATTTGTTTGGTTTTTTGCATTAACTCGATTGTAGCTCTGAGGTGTCCTAAGTTAGCTTTGTTCTTGCTTCTAATTATCATTATTTCCTGTTGCTGCTACACTTTTTTTTCTTTCATTCTGACCCACAGATGGTCATCTCTTTGGTCTAGTGTTGCAGCATTATTTCTAATACCAGCTAATTTCTTCACATGGAAAGGGAGAACACAACTCAATTGCAGTCCCTGTATTCTCAACAGTTGACATTGGCAAGTGATGGTCCAGGTGCTTCTGCCCTCCTGTTTTCTGTTGGATTGTGCTAAATCCCACCCAGCAAACAGGGACACTCAGGGCTGGTGAAGTGCATGGCCCTAACTGGAGAGATTCAGGATATTCAGTGTGCAAAAGAGTGCCTGGGAATCTGAAAATGTTCTCAAGAACACACATCTTTTGAAGGACTGTCAGGAAAAGGAGGAGTGGAGACGACAGTTTTATTGCTTTCTGTTGAGCTTGTCATTGGAAGACCAATATGGCTATTAGAATTCCACTTCCACCAGCATCTTCAGCATCGTTTGTCATGACACATATCTGACCTCTTCCGTTTTAATGTGAGTAATCAAAGCCCTAAAGAAAGGAGAAGCAGTAGAGACCTATGCCACTTTATTGTGGAACTGGAATAATGTCATCTGCGATTGTGGTTCCATTGTTAATTTTAATGCCCTGCGAATGCTTGTTCATGGCAGAGATGAAACACTGACCATCAGGAAAGACTTTTGAAAAAATAGTGGGCCTTCAGCAGTTCAGATGTTGATAGACATAAAAGATTTTTTCCTACCTACATGTGGATTGAATTGAGCCCCAAACTAGTATAAAATCTGTACTTTTGTTACAGTCAAAGCTTGAGATGACCCTTAAAACATCTCACAGCATGATAAATCATTATATGTGGTATCCAGATCTACCTCTCCTTCATCACAAATAATCACACAACAGTCATCTGGATGGTCCAGTGCCAAACAAGAGAGCTCATCTGAGCTCATACTATAGGTTCCAACATATGATACTGAGAAACAAGGGATAGGAAAAGTACAAGAAAACAATTCTGAAAACTCTGCAGTCACAGTTCTATCTCCTCTGGTGGAAAATAGTAAAACCACCGTTGCTCACATAAGCCCACCAGCATAGGATCACTTTGAGACTCCATCTTAAAAACAGGTTTTCAAATCTGAGCGCTCATGAGTGTTTGTCTAAACTCCACCTCATCTTGAAAACTGACATGAGAATCATGGCCCTTCTCAACCAGACTACAGCAAGGCGCTGCAACTCAGCACACAGGAGTTAAGAAACACTGGCTGACAGTGAACACTGCACCACATCTTATCAGCAGGACTGACAGCCATGGTTATTTTTTCCCTGTGTTCTGCTTCTTCCAAGAGGTTTAATTAGATTACCATCTTCAGAGCACTTGTCCTTATCTGTAGGTCTCTGGGTAGCACTGGCTAGGAAGATTAAAACATAGCTTGAAGTAGCAGGGTGAGGCAGTTGTTCGCACTACTCACTATCACTTATCAGCACATTCTCAGCAGCCATCCCAGCTCTGAGGAATAATATCTTATGAGAAGTAAACACCATAGCAAACTTCATCACCTTCCACTCCAAAGGCAAGGCGTGTTTTTATGACATTGTCTTTACTATAAACAGAAACACTTGTGTGCATACACATTTTAAATCTTTGAATAAATCTCCCAGACACACCTCTCCTTTAGGAAAGAAGATGTCAAAATAAAATAGATGACAACCACATTGATAAATGTTACGTTACACATATAAAATTCTTTATAGCAAAGCTAGATAAATAGATGTAAACTATTTCATTGCTGTGAAAAATGAAGACCAATCTAATGGATCTAGTATAGAAAATGGAAATACATTACATGGAAGTGAACTCCTTTATCCTTACCTATGGATCCATCTCCAATTCAGCTAGTAGAAACAGTCAGGTTTGCTGTCTCTTGGCTGGAAAATGCATTCAATATGTCCATGGACACCTGTACAGAACAGCCAGTATTTTTGTGAAAAGGTGAGTGATTTGGGATTGAATTTCTTTAGGTAAAGGCAGAAATTGAACTAGAAATCCCACTTCCTAGGAAGGTTCTGGCCATTAAGCAATTGCTTTAAAAAATCTGTATTTCAAAAGAAAGTGTGAACTACCATTGCATTTTAAGATCTGAATCTTATATCAAATTCCTCAAGGGAGTTAAATGAGACAGAATGGTCTTCTCCACTGCTTTAGTGGGGCTTGAGCACCAAAATGCTTACTGGTAGAGATCAAGACTCAAAAAGTATAACCTTCAACACCCACGGAAATCATGATCAAAACCACAGCGTGTCTGATATAGAAGTACTTGCAGTCTTATGGCAACAACAGAGGGAAGGTTTTTAGGACAGTAATTTTGAAAGTAAACACCTACATCTGGTTTGAATCCCTTTGTATATATAACCCTCGGTTCCTGAAAGCTAACAGGATCAGAGCCGAAGGTGATACGATTTCATACACAGTATATTTTTTACTTCGGGCAAAATTATAGTAATTCTTATGGTTTTGCATCTTCTTTCTTTATTTTTTTCTTTCTTTCATCCTTATTTTCTTTCTCTCCGTCTTTCAATCTTTCATACATTAGCTCTCTTCTCTTCTCTTCTCTTCTCTTCTCTTCTCTTCTCTTCTCTTCTCTTCTCTTCTCTTCTCTTCTCTTCTCTTCTCTTCTCTTCTCTTCTCTTCTCTTCATAGAGAAAAGATAGTGGTTACAGCTTTTCAGCCCTGCATTGGAAAGATTCAAACATGTGTGGGGCTGCAACCTAATCATACAAATCCTCTAACTTTCCTCGGAATGGACACACCTCTAAGTGAGTACACCTCTAGGCAATGAAAAGAAACTGGAGTCAAAATGATCCTGTTTTTATAAAGCTTAAAGCATGCAAAATTATAACATAATGACTTATTGTTTGTCATTCAGAAAGGAAGAGAAGTATACTTTTTACATTTTTTTTCTAGATGCCATAACTTTGACTATAAATCAAATATGGATATTTTATTGTATTAGTAAGTTTTTTATTATGTTAATATGTTTCTCATTGTATCGGAGAGCTCTATTTCTCTAATATAGTCCAGAAGGCATCCAAATATGAAAGCAAATCCTGGGTAACAGGATCCAAATTCCTTTAAGCTTATTATATTAGTGACATTTATGTCATGTTAGCACCCTTTTATGTTACATGACTGAAAACAACCCATGAAAATGTGATAAGAGAATTGTATACGCGGTATACATATTGTTAATAAGTCATCAAATTACTAGTTTGACTAATAACTTTTCTAGTAATAAAATAAGTAAAAATCACAATGTCATTTCTAACAGTTTGACCTCTTGCAGTATTGCCACTCATCATCTGCTGCAGTAGTCTACCTGCAGGTAAACTCTTGAGACTACATAATATGCCTACAGGAGACCGACATACTCTGGGATGTAAAAGTGCTGACAACTGTCATTTGCCCTCAGTAATCCAAGGGAATTTGGCATTTGAATGACGACAGCTTTCAGCATAGCATTTCTTCCAAGTTGCATGACCACATCTTGAGAGTTCCAGGTTAGACCTATTGACCACATCTACGTATCTCTGATCATTAAGTACCATCCCTTGATGCCTGTGTATTGGGAAATGGCCTCACTGTCCAGAGGAGTTGGTATGTACTCATGCCTACTGAACAGGGCTGCATAAATAACAACTTTAAACCATTACCATTAAACCTTTCTAAAGTCTTTCCAAACAGCAATGCAATGATGAGCAGATTAAAATCCATCATGTAATAATAATAGGTAATGAATAATATATCTTGATTACAGCTCATCTCAGGCCAGTTATCTCTAAAACAGATATGAACAAAGCAAGCCAGATGGTCTGGTAAAGAACGTCCATAAATATCCCAGCCACGCACCCTCTGGCATACAGTGCCAAGTTCTGCTTCCCCTGTTCACAGCAGGGAGCACTTTTCTCAGGAAATAATCTCTCTAAGCAGTTTGCTGAAACCAAAGTCCTTATTTGAAGGGTAAGTACAGCACAAAGGTGGTTATAAGAAATAAAGATGGAATAAAATGGAAATATAAATGCAGGTAAGTCCTGCGGTAGAGTGTCTCTTGGATATGAAAAGATCTGCACTGTCCCATCTTTGTGATTCTGATGCGAAGCAACCAAGATAAAATAAACTTCCCACAAGATGGCCCAGTAACAAACAAAAAATGATTGTGTATGAAACCACTCTAGTTATAACGAGACTAATCCAATGGGCAGTGCTTTAAATTGCCAAGAAGTTTGAATCTTTTTTCTTTGTCTTTCCTTGGGGCTTCTCCATGTGCTGTAACTTCTCTATGCATGGAGAGTATAGTTAGTATTTTCATTTGCTGCCTAAGTAGCAAATTACCCTGTAAACAGCCCACAAGAGCTGGTCTGTAATTGAATTGTAACTGTTGACTTTAGACATTTGGTATATTTGCTGCAAGAAGTAAATTTTCAAAACTTCATCTTGATGCAGTCAGACAAAATGAAAGGTAATATTCTTTATCTGCCACAGATTGCTGCAGATGAACTGCTTTCATATGAGCTTAAATAAGATTTAGTGTATTCCATCCTTCAGCTGGCCACAATTGAAAGTGATCAGGATCAATATAGCTGCCCCTGAATGCAGCCTGGTATTGTGCATTACAATAGAGGAAATGGCTGTATTCAAAATTTTCCTGTGTCAAATTAATTTCCATGTTATCCCCAAATTCAATTAGATGGGAACCCCGTGTAACTAAAAAAGTGTCCGACATCCCTTAGTGACAAATTACGGTGCTTAGTGTGCATATCAAGGTGAAGTGTTGAGCCTTGCTAATCTTCTCACTAATTCTCAATTACCGTAAAATGAAGCCATAAATCACACAGACAGGGGATCGATGGAAATGTTGTTTTCAGGGTGATTGGCAGCCTCCCCAAAGGTTTTCTGTAAGTTGGTTTAAGGTTACCATTCTCTAAGGGGAGGGATGAGGTAGTCTTGCTCAATCTCTATGATATAGGCCCACAGGCCTTTTGGGGATAGTGGGGAGGGACAGCACCAATTTCAGCCCATCAGACATCCAATTTTTCTCCTTTTCATACCTGCTGTAGTAAATGAGAAACAAATTAAATTTCACTCCACTATCTCCACAGAAACCATTTAAATTTTTCATGGAAACTAAATTGTCCCTAGACAAATAGCCCCCTGATTCTATGAAAATATACTGGAGCGCTGGGGACAGAAATAAATTTGTGTCACTCTGGATATGCCATTCTCTGTAATGTCATTCACTGCCGGCCAATAAATGAGTCCCTCCCGGAACACAATGGTAAAGCCTTGTGCTCTGGTGGATTTGCATTGTTCCCCCACTCTGGAGCAGTCTAATATTCTTCCTGTTATTAATTTGCAGCCTAGGTTTTACATTCATGAGGCCAAGATTGAAATGTAAATGAGGCACAAAATAAGTAGTCAGCAGTAGCCCTGGCCGAGCAGCCTGTGTCATAGACTCATGGACTTACATGAAAATAGTTATCACTCAGAGAGATTAGCAGCTCAGAACATCAATCACTGCTGCAAGGAAACAATGAATAAAATCGCCCCGACACGAGGAAGGAAATTACAAGAGCTTTAAAGTGGAAAGGGAATATGTAATACTGCTACCTGTTGTTGAAGCACTAAGATGGCTGTAATGAAAGAAGCTGGACTCCTTCTCTCTCTCTCCGCACACACACCTCCCCCCCTCCCTGTTCCTGTTGATCGCTGATATTTAAATTGTGCCATTTTTGTCATCTCAATTTATCTATTAAATGAGCTCCAGTTCCTTGGCCAGAGGAATATGATACTTCATGCTGCACTCAAATGAAGCCCACAGCTTTGAGTCTGAACCTGCTTTAAAACGATGACACCCTCTATATCACCCAACCTCTTGGCAAACAAATACATATATAGGGCCTGAGACATCAGGTTTCATGGAGGCTGATGGCTTCAGGCCAGGAGGCAAAGGTGGCTTTACTTTGCCTACGTGGTTTCCTAATTCCCAAGTGGTGCAGCAAACAACACGAGCGGGGCCATCTCAGGCCACCTCTTCCTTAACATCTGAGCAGCTCTAAGGAGCTCTCCCAGGAGCTGTCAATAACCACAACCCAGAGAAGATTCTGCTAATTCTCCTTTCCTTCAGCAGGTCTAACCATCCCTATCAGGAGGGGAAGCATCATGGAGCCACCCTGTCAGCTCAAAGCTACCCCAAATTTCTCCTGATGTCTGGGGAACTCCCAGGTAGATGCATCCACTGATCAGAGTGGCTGTGCTGACCTTGGTTCACAACTTCTGCTCAGATAAATAATTTCTTAAAATGCTTGCTCACACCTCTATCTAGTACAGCATGATTTCTACATCGATACTAAATGTGTATATAGCACAGTGCTCCAAAGCAGTGTGTTTCCTGGACTAATTCTTTAGCTTATCAGAATATGTTACATTACTTGTTGGACTTTTTTCCTTGTGTGTTCTCTGTTCAGAAAATGCACTATTCCATCTACCATCTATAATTCTGTCTTTATGAGGAAATGTGGCTGATGATCACAGCTAGACAGCAAGAACACTTTGCTGTAGTGTTCATTCTTCAGACAACAGAAATATAGTCACATAATTTACTAAAATCTGATAATTTCTGGTATAATTTTTCAGTCACAAAAATTTACATTTCCAACCATAAAAATACTTTTTAAAGTGTGTCTTAGTAAGATAAGTGCAAAGCAAATTCAAACAAAAATATTCTAATCCTTCCTATTCTGAGGTAGCTTATTACTGTGGTCGGTCACAAGACTGACACGTTCATATGTGTCTGCAGTGGGCAGAAGCCTCTTTTGGACTTGTTTTCCTAAAGACACTGGATGCCTTCTCATGTGTCTACTTCCAAAAATTTTTTTGCAGGCAGAATTATGCAACAGGAAATGGTTTAGTCTGGGTACATTTTCAGTTGCCATACAACCCTTAAGACTGTTCAACAAGGCATCAGATTTGAAACAGTTCATAATATAATGCCCTTGTCTTGATGCAACTGCATTCGGGGCTTAAATCGTTTAAACCTTATTGCCTTAGATGGCACATTCGATGTAACAACTTTCATCTAAGATGTAAATGATTTTCATGCAAAAATGTCAAAGGACTCTGAAAAGATGGATATTTTGTCACTAGCTTTTAAAACAGTCTTAGAAAATTGGCAAGTTTTGTGTATGATCATACAGCCTGGCAAAGACAGTAAGATTAGAAAACAAATCTCCATTTTCTGTGCAAACCACTAGATCATGCAGCCTTCAGAAATCAGCCTTCCATTCCATTCCTCATCAGGAAGAAGAATTAATTGATGTGTGTGAAACATAGAAGTAAGCCAGTAGAAAAATTCTGTGTGAGGGCACGATATCATGAATATTTTCTATTATGTGGACAATGGACATTTTGGTCAAATAATCTCTGGAGAATCAGGACCGAGCTGAACAGAAGCATTAGCATATCAGAGCTACTGCATATCAGAGAAAGCAACACTTTCTCGAAAAGCTACTTTTTCACAAGAAAGATACTACTCTTTTCATTGCATGTTCATTTTTACAACCACAATACAGCCATATTATACAGAGTGAGTTTCGAACAATAATGTGTGGTAATGTGTCCCATAACCTTTATTCTGTTTCTCTCTACAGAAGTTCACTAAGGATAATGCATACAGCTAAGATAAGGAATTTAAAATTTAAGAGAAGCAAAAAGCCAGCATAAAATCAGAGGTTCAGCTGTGTATTAAAACATTCTTTTCAGAGGTCGAGAAATCAATCATAGGTGAGTTAGCAGAAGATACTGAGCCTTAAACTGCTTTTCTTTTTCTTGCTTAAAAAGACAAAGTCAGACCCAACTTGTTACTGGAGCTTTAGAGCCCTGCAGCAGCGTGCAATTTGTGACTGAGTAGCGGGAGCAACTCAACTCACTTCCATGGTTCCTGCACCAGGCAGCAGTTTCTGCTGTCAAACCCCTCCTCTTTTCCTCGTGTTGCCATTGTCTTCACTCTTAGTGTCTCAGAGTATCTTTTTAATTGCTTATCAAATGGATAGTTATTGTATCATAAAATCTTCAAAGCCATTTCCCAGTCCCATTCAGTTGTGGAGCTGAACTTTTATACAATGATATATCACAATGGATTATGCTAATAAGCTTGTTAATAGCTCTAGCGGTATTAACTGAGCGCATTAAAACAAACTGGTCCTTGCAATAGATTGGGAAATGTTTTATAAGGGGTATGTGATCTAAGAGCAGCCATGACAAGGCTAGTAAATAATAGCAGAAACTGGCATGACTAAAGAAATACTCACCTAAATTATTTATATGTTAATCAAAAATACAGTTGTTAAGCAATATCATTAGTTCATTACTAATTGGTTTATGGATTTGTGATGAATTACTTATTTGCATGCAAAGTAAACCCTCAGCCTTTTGTTCAAAATTTCTAACCTTCAAATCTTTGCAGGTTTCCTCTCTTTAGCCCTTTTCCTTCAGTAAAATGATCACATCAGCTTGTCAGAGAAAGTAGATTTTCAAGGTAAAGGCATAATATTCTTCTGCAATGTATCCAATATAGTATTGTCTTTTTTTTTTTTTTTTTTTTTGTCATAATATATGAGCATTTTGTGCTTGAGAGGTGTGCAATTAATGCAATACAGAGGATATTTCTCCTTAACCTCCACCAAAAATCCCGCACTTTGAACACTGATTAGCAGTGGAGACAGTGATCTTGTTTCATTCATATATATCAAGCTGGGGTGTCAAGCAAGTTATTGTGGGGAATGTTAAATTCCACTTTAGTTATTATAAGATTGAGCTGGTTATAAGCTAAGGACGAAGCACACCTCTGGATTTATTGTGCGACATCCTAGAGACATGGGAGGGTGACCTTCATGGAGGTGAAGGTAAGCCTTTCATATGGTGCCTGAACTCATCTGCAAGTTTCTTAATTATCAGTCTTTCAGAACCGCAGCCTCTGATGAAGCACTTCTTGTCCTTTGTTTCCCTCTCTTCCTCATCTTCTTATTGCAGCTCCTTCCTATCTCTCTTTTGTTTTCTATTTCCATTTCCCTCTGTGTAACATTTGTCCTTCCCAATTGCCCCCTCCAGCCAACACAGTAACCTGTTCCCAGCTCTCAACCAGTTTTTTCCAGCCTCACTCTTCAGTCTCTAGACCCAGCAACTATACTTACATCGTCTCCACTTTTGAGGGCTTTTCCTGGTAAGGAGGGCTCTTAGGCTTTACTTTTTCCTTCCCTTCTCTTCTTCACTTTTCCTTTCAGTCTTGCTACTACAGAATCATGTAAGCCATGAATACAATTAAATTAAATTAATATTGTCCATCAGCTTGGCACACTTTCTTTTGAGCAAATTTTCTCTGTCTTGAAATGCAAATAATAAGAATAATTATTTCATATTTAGAAAATATATTCTTCAAGGAGATGGGGATGAGTATAAGGTTCCCAGAGATTTTTCACTTGTTATTGTTAAGAAAATGTTTCAAACGTATTAATGAAAATCGGCCCAGCAAGGACCAACAGTTCTGGATATGAAAGCAAGGTTCTGTGAGCAAAAACCAAATGGAACTGGAGAGAACGTTCTTCCAACTGGTCTCTCTATGTAATGAACTAACCAAATCCCACTTTTCAATCATATCCTATGCTTGATTTTCCTTTGCCCTTATACAAGTCTGTCTCCTGAATATTTTGAAAACCCTTCTATCGGTTGATCTTCTAGGGTTTTGTCTTTGCAAGAACAGAGACTGTAGTGCATTTTCCAGCAGCTGCATGTTATTTTTCTTTGATATTTATCATCCACAATCTGCCTCAGCCCAGCAAGACATGCATCACAGTCTAATCCAAGCCAGAGTCACAAGTACAATAGAGCGCTGGCTAAAATGAAAATGAAAGTCGAAGTTAACACAGAAAAAGACAGCCCAAGATAACGGAGAATTATGAATGGTGTAGCAAAACAAATTTATTAATAATAATAATTTTTAATATCCATAATATATCATAATATACTATGATATATTTTGATAATGATAATAATAGGTCATGGTATACAGAGATATCAAGAAAGGGCACCTGCTCCCCAAAGAACGTAGACAAGCTATCAGAAAGTGCAACTTCACATTTGCACTGCTCAGACTCAGCAGAGGCTGAAACCCTGGCCCAGCTCTGTGCATGTCAGTTGCTAACTTCAGGACATCTGCAGAAGGTGGCCAAGAAAAGCTCAGGCCACTCAGTGTCCCATCCATTCCCCAAAACATTCAAGGTTGTGTTTCATCCTCTCCATTATAACCAAAGAATGGATTTGGATTGGGATATAGCATGGACGTCTACACAGGTCTGCATTCACACACAACGTGCAAGGCGAGTTTGGGATGGAGTCCTGTGGTTTGATCCACAGCTGTAGCCAAAGAGCTGAAGCAAATTGCCTATCCTTTCAGAACAGAATATAAAATGTACTGGTTTTTTCTATGAAAAAAACAAGTTACTACAAAATTATTCCAGCTTGCAAGCTGATTGGGGTCATCACCCCAGTTTTAGATAGCTAAAATCAGGTGAGATTGCTCCCACTTCAAATGTACCTGAAGAAGGATCTGGCTGAGACCAACACATATAAAAGCATGGGATTTTCTGAGTGGCATGTAAGGACCTTCACCTTTTGTAGTGTGATGGGCTGACCCTGGCTGGAGGCCAGGTGCCCACCAAAGTCGCTCTGTCACTGCCCTCCTCAGCTGGGCAGGGGAGAGAAAACGTAAAGAAAAGCTCATGGATTGAGATAAGCGCAGGGAGAGATCATTCACCAGTTACTGTCATGGGCAAAACTGACTCTACTTGGGGAAATGTTTAGTTTATTACCAATCAAAACGGAGTAGGAAAATGGGAACTAAAACCAGATCTTAAAAACAACCTCCCCTGACCACTGCCTTCTTCCTGGGATCAGCTTTGCTCCCCATTTCTCTACCTCCTCCCCCCAAACAGTGCAGGGGGACAGGGAATGGGGGATTGTGGTCAGTCCATCACATGCTGTCTCCACCGCTCCTTCCTCCTCAGGATGCTCACACTCTGCCCCTGCTCTAGCATGGGGTTCCTCCCACAGAAGACACCAACTTCTCTGATGTGAGTCCTTCCCACAGACTGCAGTTCTTCACAAAGTGCTTCAGCGTGGGTCCCTCTCACAGGGTGCAATCCTTCAGGAGCAGACTGCTCCAGTGTAGGTCCCCCATGGGGTCACAAGTTCTGCCAGAAAACCTGCTCCAGCCTGGGCTCCTCTGTCCTAGGGCCACAGGTCCTGCCAGGAGCCTGCTGCAGCACAGGGTCCCCACTGGGTTACAGCCTCCTTCAGGCATCACCCTGCTCCAGCGTGGTGTCCTCCCCGGGCTGCAGGTGGGTCTCGGCTCCACCATGACCCCCCATGGCTGCAGGGCACAGCTGGCCTCACTATGATCTGCACCATGGGCTGCTGGGGAATCTCTGCTCGGGTGCCTGGAGCACCTCTTACCCCTCTTCCACTGACCTGGGTGTCTTCAGAGTTGTTTCTCTCATATATTCTCACTCCACTCTCCAGCTGCAAATTCTCTTTCCTCATTTCTCCCCCCCTTCTTAAAAACATTATCCCAGAGGCACTACCACTGTCATTGATGGGCTCGGCCTTGGCCTGTAGCAGGTCCCTCTTGGACCTGACTGGCATTGGCCCTGTCAGACACACAGAAGCCACCCTTGTAGCCCCCACTACCAAAAACTTGCCAAACAAACCCAATACACCTAGCTAAAAATTGTATCACCTGCTTAATATCTGAATTTGCCAATGCTGACATTGCACTTCCATGTGGGAATTACTGGAGCTGTAAGTAATGCAAATCCTCATTTACATGTGCAAAATTGGCTATGAAACTACAGCAGCTCATTTAAGTGTTTGGAGGCCAGCACAACCCAAGTGCATCAGCAGTGTCACTCCTAATCCCCAGCAGTGAACACAAGTCAAATCCACTTTCTGGAGCAAAGAGGGAAGGCCTTGGCAGACCTCAGACAGCAAACAGAAACCCACTCTCCCCCTCATTGTTGTCTTACTACCCTTGGTTTGCCTTTCTCTATCTACCTTGACGTGTTCACGTCTACATAGAGGTTTGTGGAAGGAATCAGCTTTGGCCGCATGTTCTTGCTGTGGTTCACCCTGAGCTCCTTAGCTGCTGCCAGTCCCAGCATGTGTGCCAAAACGTGAGCAGCATTGGCTTTGATGACACAACTGTCATGGGCTTCAAGGTGACAGAACATCCCTACGACACCTCTTGGGCATCCCCAGGCTTTGAAACCCCGGAGGAGGTTTGGGTATTGAGTTGTCATCTCCAGGATGTCATGTTTCCTTGCAGGGAAGGGGTGACAGGGACTCTCCTCACCCTCTGAAGCTGCTTTCTCCTGGGCTCCTTCCCAGGTCTCACCTTCTCACTTCTCTACTCAGGGGGTTCTGTGGCCAGAGGAAATGGTCCAGATGAGAGCACTCACTGGTGTGCATCACTCATGCCAAAGAAAGAGTCAAGCTGGAACTAGTTAACAAGGAGAAAGCCCAAAACACTGATATGACTACCATTAAGGGAAAAAACAACAGGCACCCTATGAATGAAGGTGGGATGAAAAGTGGAAGAAATCCCACTTTTTGTCAGCTTGATTGTCAAAAAAAAAAAAAAACCCACACAGAAAGAATCAACTAGCTACAAGGGATGAAGTGAGTGATCTCTTCCCATTATAATCAGGACACAGAGCCTGCGATATCTCTGGGAGCTCAATCTAAATAAGGCCCTATCCTCCCGTCTCTTTCACATTATGAATAAAAACATGAAATTAGTTTTATGTCAGAAGAACAACCCTTAAGACACTTGTAACTTATAATTATAATTTCTAAGCCGTTTGGCTTGTCAGTATCAAGGAATTCACAGCCCAAGACTTCCAGGACTTTATAGGCTGAGACATGCTGTGCTAGCTACTGAAAATTAACTATGAATCTCTCATCTGCATCCTGATTTATTAACTACAGTGAGAAACAGAAAGTTAAAAAATGTACTGTATGCGCATAGCCCGCTAGCATGGAAGAAGCCATTAGCTGTGTTCTGCTACTAGTCAATAAACTACTAGCAATGGAGAAATTTAGGGGGTTTCTTCCTGCAAAAGTATTTTGGTTTTTTCTTTTAAACAAATACTGCAAAATTTTCATCTTCACTCAAGAGCAGAGCTGGCCAGTGACATTTTCAGGGTTCTGCTGGATGCACAGGTAACAAAAAAAAAAAAAAAAGAAAAAAAAAAGAAAAGACATCTTTGGAATCTCTTTGCTATGCAAAATTCTGTTCCCTTGCTTAGACCTAGCTGAAAAATGGTAGCATTGCCTGTGATGTATTTTGAAAGAAACAACATTTTTTACATACCTTGAATAAGAATTCTGAGAGGAAGGGTTGACCAAAAATAAAATCAGGACCTGAAGTCCACCTCATCGTTTCAGTTTTCACGATAATACGGGAAAATAAGCTACAAAATTAAAATATTACTTGAAAAAAAAAAAATCATATCAAAGATATTTCAAGGACAGTCTTTACCAAATTTTTGTTCTTCAAAAAAATCTACTTACCTTATCAGGGATACTATTTACTCATTTTGCACTTCTTTCAGGTACTGTTTTCCTTCCAGCTTTGAAATTTTCTTCTTACAATAACACCACTGAAATTCTATCCTTTCTTACTGTTCTGAGGATATAAAGGTCTTGTCTGCATTCCAGATTTTGTTTTGTGAAAGGCAGAGGTGTTTTGTTGATGTCAGTGTCAGTTATTTGTATTTTGGAAGCTAAACACTTTGTAATAGCAACACAGCCTGGTTCGTTAGAATGCATTAAATGACAGAACTTAGTGTCCTAGAATAAAGGCAGGTAATGATCATTCTCATAATTTTGGGATGGAGGAATCACAGCACATGAGGCTGAAATGGCTTGCCCAACTTCTTACAGTTCTGAGTGCCAAGGTCAAGAGGACATACATCTTTGATTTCTAATGCAGTTCCTGACCTCTGCACCCTGCAACAGGACCCCATTGGAGGTACTACTTTAATGCAGTTCACAAATATTTTTTTTTCACAGGTTCTTCCCACATTGTTTCTTTTTAGCAATACATCGCCTGTCTTGCTTCTCCCCCTCCCTACCTATCGGCTTTCATGACACACTTCTTCCATGTTTGGAATTTTTAAAATTTCCATTAATTGGAAATAATGATCTCCAGAATTCCAAGGATTCCAATGACACCACATCAATTTCTAAATCATGCCTGATTTTTATTTTTCAAGATCAATATCCAATGACAATAATTTACATCATTGGATCACGTAAGTCGCGCCACTTACATAAAAAAATTAAAACTAGACTCGGGACTCTAACCTTAATTTTCCTTTTTTTTTTTTTTTTTGTGAACGGAGCATTTCTGAACTTCTAATAACACTGGTGTTCAGCCAAACACAAAACAGAATTTTTAATTAAATTTCAAGGAGCAAAGAAGCACAAGTAAAGACTTGACTCTGGTATTAAAAAAGGCTTTTCAGAGTTTATACATTCTGGCTGTGACAGAGTTAAACAGCTGATCACAGATTTGTGATATATATTGACTGTGCCAGATTAAAAGTTAGACTTTATTTGTAGCATAAATCTGGTTGATGAATATGTATTGTACGTTCTTCTTTTATCGCAGTCACAGAATATTCTGAAACTTTAACCCCCAGAACGCCATCTACATATTTCCCTCCATATTTTGTGTTCACAGAAATAATCACATTAGTTGTTGGACACCTTTTAGTAACACACTTTTCTTCTAGTAAATAAAAAAGACTGCCACTTTCCATCACTTCACAACACCTAGAAAGAGAGTAAAAACTTCAGAGCCATTGCATCTTTCTTTTGCTTGCTCTTGCACACGTTCCCTCTAGAGAAGCAGATGTTTGACTTGTCTCACGTAAAAGGCAAAAATTGAGTTACAGCTTCAGATTGCAAGATTTGCAATGTTTGCTACAGTTTATTAATGTTAACCAAATAAAAATGACATTAGTGAAAAAGATCTACATGATATCTCAGAACTCCCAAGATTAGGCCAGATGGTCACTTCTAACTGATATAATCTAGTAAGCTCTGTTGAGAGACAGGTTATTGATTGAATTTCTGACTTTAAATGCAAGCCCCATATCTGCACATGTCCACAGTGTTATCAGTTGCTTGAAATCCAATACAGAGGTGTAGATTGGGAGATGATGTTAGTTGCTACCTATTAAAACTGTCAATTCCATCTGTTGTCCAACACTTTAAAATACTGAGTGTAGTTTTTAATAGATCAGTATTAGATTAAGAGGCCGTATATTGCGGCTCTTACTAGCTGAGAAGCGTGGGTAAATGTATAATTAAATGACACAATGGAAAAGGAACTCCGTTGGCTGGAACTGGCCCAAATTAGCATCAAGCAGGAAGCAAATGCTATGATTTAGGATTTCTGCAGCCGCCAGACTTACTTAAAAATGAATAATGTTCAGCCCTATTGAAATTCTCTTTACAAGCCAGTATATCATGATTAAAATGTGGAAGTGTTGTGAGCTTTATGATTACCCACCTCCCCCGCACTGCTCTTCCACAGGTACTTCAGTGACTCTGTACATGTGCCAAACTGCCAGGCTCTGATGACATTCCCAGAAGGGCTGTCTCAGATGGCTGACGACAGCCCCATAAAAGCCATGTTTCTGGAAAGCTGTAGTCCTGAAGGGACCTTATCCCCCAGAATATAGTTGAAAACCATGGTTGGGTGTCCCAGAGTTACATATAGGGTTGTTGTTCAACCTGCCCCTTCCCCACAGGTGTAGAACATCTCCAGGTGCTGGCCAGTTACCAAGTGCTGATGGGGAGGGAGGGTGATGGTCAGCCACTTCCAGCATTGCCAGCCAGACATTCAACAGCTGTTGTTGCTTAATTTTAATTTAATCTGAGAGGGAAACTGCACTCTTCGAGCCATATGTACCAGTATGACCACAGGAAAGGGAGAGCTCCTATGAGGGGAAGGGGGAATATCGACAAATATCTGGGAATGGATGAAAAGTGCAGACACATAGACAGATAGAGGAATTTGTTTGGTTTATAGCTCCCAGTATTTGTACGTAGAAGCAAAATTAACATACCCAATATTCTGGAAGAAAAGCAGTAGGAGTACTCCCTGCAAAGGGCCTGGAAGCAGGTTTATCATAAAAACTGGTGGATTCTTTTTCTTATAAAGTTTCTTTAGACTTTCCTAATTGCTGACCCTAGCTGTGCCAATGCCTCCCAAAACAGAAGAGCATGTGGGCTCAGATGAAACACCGCTCTGTTGGGTTTTGTGCTTTTTTTGCATTAACTCTCAGAAGACATTTGAGTTTAAATATGAATTTTGAGATCAGCATTATGGTGGCCTGTAGAGGATGCAGAAGATGTTTCAAGAGAGAAGAGTTTGGAAGTGACTCAAAAAATTCTGTTTGCAAACTACTAGTGAGCTGTAGTCAAAACAGCTTTATAAATTCCCCAAATATGCCACAAGAAGAGTTTTGGAAACATAAAGTCTCTTCATGTTATTAACCAGTACAAGGTACATGAAACATTCATGGAAAATGAATGTTAAGCGAATACTACAGTATACTCATAGCATACAAATTGTGAATACAGAAACACTGTATTCCCAGCAGATACGCAATTTGAGGAATTATGCTCATTCCAGATAGAAACAGAGACAATATTGTGTGATGTAGCTGATAAATTAACCAGCAAAGGTCCAGTTGCATGCATCAAACACTCAAAACAAATCTGTAGGACCAGAAATATTTCTGGGTAGCATTAAACTAGTTAGAATAACAAATACCTTCAGGAAAATCAAAAGTTGCTATACAGATTATTCACAAAAACAATAAAAATTCAGTTAATGGATTATTTACTCAGTTCTGCTTGCTGCTTACTGTGGTAAGAGCAGAAACTGAACTTCATGAAAGAATAATTTCACAATCCCTTTTTTGTAGGTTGGAAACCCTTGGTATCACACAGCAGAACAGATGTAGTAGGTATTTCAAGTGCGCAGAGCAGTAATTTCATTCTCACTGTGGCTTTCTTTTAAGTGATCATAATTCTCCGGCCTGGTCAGTTTGGTGGGGCTCTCCCTGATATGACCAGCACCACCAAAATTATCAACAAGGCTTTTATAATGGATTTCAAAAGAGCTAAAGGTTTGTAACACATTTAACATCTCTCTGTAATATCCAAAGAGAGGATGGGTGTTTCAAAGCTTTCAGCATGCTTTAAACTAGAAGTTCTAACTTTAATTGTCTCAGCGGGTCACTGGAAAACCCTGCTTCATAACCAAGACTTTATCCAACTAAAGGTTAAAATATCACACTCATTTTAAACTTCTTCTTAACCCAAAAGGTAGCAGGAAAGTAGTGACTGTAATAGATGGTTCTCTTAAACAGATAATAGGCTTTCTGACTGATGATGTCAAAGGAGACCTGGGAAATGAGAAGCTAAGTATACAAAATATTATTTTAGTATAATTTCTCTCCCTCCTTTCCCCAGCAGAAATGGCTGTTCACAGAAGGAACCAGCACAACAGCTAAATCTAAGACATGGCAAATGTTTGCTAGAGCTGCAAAGGCTACTAAACAAGTTAGTTGGTGTTTTTTAGGAAGAGGATGGATTTAGCCACAGCATAGCTGGGAGAAGTCATATAAACATAAGCAACACAAGTTGCACCTTACCCCACAACACACATCACATGCTATGAGAATTCCAAGGTTTATAGAGAGTGGAGGCTCCCACACCATATGAATTTTTGGCTACTTATTTCCTTTACAGTCAGGACTTCTAAGCACCCAGTTGGACTCATCATTCCAGGGCTTGTTATGCTTTGTATTTGTGTCCTTGTAGAAATCAAATGCTAATTTTAAATAGAAAGGAAACCAGTAGTTGAATTTCCAAAACAAGATATTAAAGGAATGATGACAATGGAAATCACAGATTGGGGATGGAAAAAAATTAACCAAATATAGTATAAAATCATGATTGTGAGTTGCACACACACTTATTTACAGCTAGCCACAAAAAAGTCACGGTATTTCAGAGAACCAAAGAAAAGCAAAATCCTGAACATTGCATAAGATGATTAAGGAGATAGCATCAAACATATGGAATATTCTCATGCTAAAATACACCAAGGATTCCACTGCTATTGAATTTTCACCAGCTGCCAACTTTGCTAATACTGTTATAAGCACACACATATTGCACAGGCTTTGAGACTAGCACCAAGGGGGATTAACACTGTTGACTGCACAGTCTTTATCCGCTTCTCCTCAAAACTTCCCCTAACCCACATTCTTCAGCCATGACATTTTTCACCATCAGAGCTACAATTTCTTTCTAGCTGGATCTGTACTGGAGGTGCAAGTGCTCTAGCAGCAGATGAAGAGACAGAGGCTAAGAGAAGGATGGAGGGGAACCAAGAGACAGAGGTAGCTGAAGGCCCTTCCTACTTCCTCCTCTCTCCCTTCATCCTCAGGCAATGTGCACGTGGTAAGAATCAGACTTTGGCAAAGAATTCAGCACCCAACAGCTTCCACAGAATTCTGTCTGCCCAGTGGGAGCCTCTGAGTGTGGAGCAGGGTTGAAAATCTGCTGCCTTTTGAAGATTTGCTGAGTGCTGCACATTGAGCTCTTTAAAAAAAAGTCTGACCTGAGTTATGACCACTGAACACTTTTGAAAATTGGTTCCCTGGGAGTCTGAAATACTTAATATTCACCAGCCCCCAAGTGCGAGTGCATAAGGGGAACTTGCTCCTCAGTGATGGGATAACTGAGTTTCTATTTTTCCATTGTAAAAATCATCAGGTCAATTATGTACCTGTCCTTGCCCATCCTTGCTTTGGTAGGGCTTGCTCACATAAGCAGCAGTTACTGAATCCTGTCCATTTTTTTCCCAGTATTTTCAGTTCCGGATGGAGACGATGGCATGCCTGATTCAGACGCACTGAGTAAGACTGTCCTTTCTGACAAGTTATTACAACCACTGTTCTTTTTGTAAGTTATTTAGGTTTACTTATTCATAATATCACTTAGCACAATTTTTTTCTCCACTTATATCATTATTGTAACAATAAGTGTCACCAACACAGCGACAAGAACAACCCAGAGAAAAGATTGCAACTCATTATCATTCATTACTGTAGTGAAGAGAGATTAGAAACATAATGGAAACTGAGAGAAGATGTACCTTAGTGTCACTTATCCTGTGCTTCGTTCGGAGCCAGGAACTTCCATGGGCTGTGATAGTGACTCGGTCACCGAGTGCCAGTCAGTGACCTTGGGTGGGTCACTTGATCTTCTGATGATTTCATTGACCTGGTGTAAGCCTGGATAAAAGGTACAATTGGATATAAACCCGGTGCTGTGTCTGAGGAGAGCTTTCATGTTTTACAGCTATATTTTTGAGCCTATATAGTTCGAGCTGCTAAGTGAGTTATAGTTATTTAATAATTCCCATTATAAGACCTCATTTTCAGATGTTGTAACTTTGCTAACGGTCTGAGCAAAAATGTTTTATGTTGTGTGACTGCCACAGTGTGACAAAAGGAGTAGTAGTAATATTTAAAATTTTAAGGATAGTTTCTAAAGATGAAGAGTAACTAAAGAAAAAAACTGGGGTTCACTGTGTTAGAATAATTCTTACAACAATAATAGACAAATTCTCTGTGTTGATAGAGCAATACAATATTTGTCAGGAAGTGTCGTCTCATCTGGGAACTTACCTTTTGGCACCCTCTGAGAATCTATACTGTTTTGGCCAAATTATTCAGTTTTGTAAAAAATCTGTTTGCTGCTGTTCACTGGCAAATCACTTCAATTTAGAGACTAAGTTATCTTAAAATATCCATCAGCACACAGAATATTTTGCTGTCCCATTACTCTGAACAAGCTGACCCAACACAGAGGGGCCATAAGCGTGACTGAGCATGCTTCAGTCCCCCACACTTCCTGTGTGGGACAGGACCACCCTGTGCTAGCTCTGGTCCAGAGAAAGGTTTTTTCAGTAGTACCTGAGCCATGAGAAGAAGAGAAAAATGGTGAATGTTCAACTGCCTTCCATTTTCTAGGTTGGCTACACTCAACCATTATCTCACATTATGGTGAGGAAGAGAGGTAATTCTCGACTCCAACAACAAATAGCTTATAAAGGTATTCTAGGCATGAAACTATGAACATGTCCATGTCCATGTAGCTGAATGGTGCAAAGGTAGCATGTGAATACACTTTAATCTCTTTTTATTTTATACCAAGGTGTCATACACCTTGGATATCTACTGCAGGGAAGACCCAAGGTATACATGGTCTGTACTGATTCTGAGTGTTTTCTCTATTGGCTGAAGGATATGCTGCTGCCTCATCATCTTGCTACTCCATCCATACAGATCAAAGCAGAGTAAGACAGCCTTCATATGTCAAAATTGTGCTTCTTGACTGCAGTATAGCTTCACTGAGACCTGAATGCTTTATCTGCACAGTCACAGATTTCTCTGACGGTACACTCAGGGTATAATGCAAGGTACAAACACCCAAGTGGTCTCTACATGAGCTAGATGAAGTAGAAGTTTATCTGTGTATGCACACAGCTCAAGTTTTGCTCTATTGTGTCTACACTGACTCATCTAGTCTACTTAAATTAGTTTTAACTGCAATGAGTACCTCTGCTCTGCAGTATGACATGTAGGTTCATTTGTCAGGAAAGAAAGAGTGCCCAAAATCCAAACCAATGGAGATGAGTTGGATGAATGACATGCAGCACATCCTTTCCTTCTCCAGTCAACGGCATTAAGAAATAACCTGTAATAGTGGCTCCCAAACGCATGTTATGGGGAAAGATGTATGTGCAGATGATAGGGAAAAAGCATCCCCAAAATATGTTCCTGATCTTGGAAATCAAAGCTCCAAAGTGACTAAAATCAGACGTTCACTTCACATTTAGGATTTTCTGAGGGAAAAGAGATGCAGACTGAGTCTGCTTAGAAGTGAACATCAGCTGGTTTTTCAGAAGCTCTCAGTGTGTAAGTGGGTGGTAATTCTCCCAAGAGCACAGCCAGACAAGTGCCATGTTGGGATCCCATTCTCAGTATAAACTCATATTTGGAAATGGCCCAGGACTCTCTGACAAAACCTTTAATATGAAAATGACACCTTACTGAAAGCTTCCTATGGGAGAAGTCTTCATATAACACATGCCACTGGACAAAGTGGGTCACTGAATTCAGTCTGTTGTTATCACAGGAAACTGCTGTTACATAATCTCATTCATAATTTACCAAATTCCATCATAGTATTTATAAATGTTCACTGGGTCTGGATTTTTTTCCCTACCTACCCTATTAGGAGGCTGTTCTAAAATTTAACTGATAGAAGTTTTTGAATTTTCATGTTAGTTTCAATACAACTTTCATCACGAAAAGCTTTACAGGTCCAGGTTGGGATTTCTCATTAAATTTCTGCCAGGATAGCAAACAATATACTGATGAGAAAGTTTGGATGTGGGAAGTAAAGACTCTTGATCTGTGATCTTGATGAGGGAGGCAACTTCTTTATCTAAACAAGAAAAAGCACTATGTCAGGGTTTCCTTCATCTCAGGAGAGAGCTGACCTGACCACTAAACCTTTGTCTAGGAGGGTCTGAAGATCTTTTGTTAGAACCTGGCCTGGATTTCCAGAGTCTTGTTTGTTTTTGTGTTCATATTTGTACATAGCAACAGAGGAAGAATATTGCCAGCGCCAAGCTTTAAAAAATAATGAGCAGGTCTTTCAAAATCATGACTGGCTTAAAAATCCCAATCTTGCAAAATAATATAATTGAGGTTCTTGTCTCATGGATTTGACTTCTCACTTTGTGGGCTAGAAACTTTGGTTTATTAAATGACAATTGATCTTTTCACTTAAGTCAGTGAATTTAGGTCTTTGAGTTTTATATTCGCAAGCTAATGTTAAGAGGCTGATTCAGCCTATATTGCAGAGATTTTTGGAGACAGAGACACTGGAACATATTAAGTAACAGTACCATAATTTGGAGCCTTGCAGAAGACACTGTATTCAAGGAGCTATTGAACGTGGGCAAGCCATGTCTGCTCTATTGGGCCTCATAATTTGGGCATGAGCACCCCTATGTTAGCATGAGTAGCTGCTGTATGGGAACCTGGTGCCGTGCCTGATGCTGGCCTGTGTTGCACACTGGTGGGGGTTATGACAGGTATAATATTCCAGCCTCTCAGGAGAAGGTATATGGTTTTGTCTATTGTACAAACCCCCACAGTATGGGGGGAAGGAGACACCTTTTCATGGATGGGAGCTACACAGCATGTCATGGAAAAATCCACCCAGGGTCCATTGATGCCATATAAACAGAGGGTTCCCAGAATCTGAAGTGTCATAAGATTTACTTGTTATCTGTATTCCCCTATTTATTCCACCTTATGAAACTGGCTATTTTATTACGCCATTTGTTGTCAGGTCTTTCTTGCTGAGAACCAGAAAGAGTCTTGCACTGTGTGTCCCTCCCATGTGCTGAACAAGTGTGAGCTTCAAAATTCAGGAAGTCTAGAACCATCTGTGCCTCAGTCCAGTTCGGTAGCAGAGATCCTGAGCTTGCTTCCTCTTAAGCACAGCATGGATGCGGCAAACTGTCTTCTGTCACAGCCACCAGTGTAGACAGAAAGATCACAGACTGATGCATTTAACGTGCTGATGCCTGTCATGAAACCCACTCTTCACCATGTGGTTGTAGCCAGCATCCCAAATACATTAGGTAATTAAACAAGTTAGTAGAAAGTATTAGTAAAATGAAATTAGGTTAATCTAAAAATGTTGCTTGGGTCATAGGGAGTTCCTAGTGTTTTCTGGTTTTAGAGGGGTTTTAAGTAATGTTTGTTAGAGTAAAACCACTGTTGTTATTGCCTTTTTGAAACAAAATACTGCAGCTGCTAATGCAAACTCTAATTAAACGCACAAGTCTGAATTTGATATGTGTTGGTGTCTCCTGTCATTTCTTAACTCAAACTGCAAGACAGACTCAAACCTGACACCTTTGGATCTTTCACAGAATATTCTTCACTCCATACAGACTTCTCTGTCATCAAAAATGGGGCTCAGATATTTGTGTGTGTATGTGTGTGGGTAATGGACGGAAATTTAACAAGCTTTTATTATCCACTGTTAGCATTAGCCTGCATCTTTTGGTTAGTTGGGAGTTAATTGCCAGGAGGTTTTATGGTATATCTAATTGGCTCAGTCATCCTTCTATGCCATGAACCCTACCAGACTGCCAGTGCGCCCTGAACTCAAACAGAGGGCAAGAGCCCATCAGTTATTTAGTATGTGCTAGAAGCATGCATTTTCTTTTCACTCCATGTGAAAATAGTTAACCACAAGGAAAGAGTCCCACCCCTCCACTTTGCAAAATGGTGAAATTAAGTTTTCCGTACAGCTACCAGGGGACTGCAGTAAATTACCCTGGTAACAGAGTTTACATTGATTCTGAAAAAAGCACTTGTCCATATGTAACAACGATAACCTTTTAGAAGGTTTGGAAAACAAATCTGACACCCCATTAAAAGGCAAATGATTTTTTCTCCACACAAGAAAAAGAAACTTTTAAGACATAGAAGGCTATTAATAAATAATGGGGCTTTTTTATAGGAAAGGCTGACATGAAAGCTTAAGCTATAAACTGTATCAGAGGCAGTATTTTGACTTGTGTGGTTTATTTGTCAAAGCAGTGAGATGGGATCTCATTTTTATTAGCTGCACAAAAGATATTTTATTGAATGTCACATTGTAATTTGATTTTAAAAGGAATAGAAAAAATTACATTTTCTCGGATACGTAATACTGCAAAAACATGATAGTCATACTAACCACTAACCACAATGAGTAGAAATATAAGCCCTCCAAAATATACACTACTACCTTACCAATGCAAAAGCGTATTTTGAGATTCCCTGTACCAGAACATTTTTCATGAATCCAGTTTCATTTACAACTGTCAGAATAATATATAAAAAATATGTGCAAGTTATTAAATTATGTATATAAATGACTAATGTAAGAGTAGGATTTGAGGACAAGGACGGCTTTTAATATTTTAAAAAATGTCTTCAAGCTAATTCACATAGTCCATTTCTTTACAAGAAAAGGATCATAGCTGAATGCAGCAGAGAACACTGATCTATACCTAGATATGCCAGGAATGGGAATAAGGAGACCCACCATAACGTAAAGTAGCCTGTACAGATTATGTTCTTTTTCACTTTGCCATTCACCCCCTGAAAGTTGTTTAGACTCCCCTGGTCCAACTCTGTCTCCATGCGTCACCAGCACTACTGCCAAAGGTAGCAAGGAGGCCCAATGTCAGAAGAAAGATGCAGCTTCCAGCACTATTTCTGGTGCCAGTTTTGTCACAAAAGACAGTGGCATTATCCCTGGGTGGTCAGCCTGGCCTCGGTCCCAGGATAAGAGCGTAATTGTGGAGTATTCAGCCATTTTTCCTTCCCTTCAAAGCCACCTCACCACTCTGTTCATCCCTACCACACACAGATGGTAAGCCCGAACCCAACACATGCCAGCTAAACATACTATTGCAATTCATGGGTAACACCCATTGCCCCTTAAACTGACCATCATTACACAGCTCCCCCCAAAAGAAACACTCTATTCAAGGGCAAAGTTTTAGTGACAGGCATGCATATTTTAATGCTTAATATTTTCATTAGCAATAAACCACTGAATTTTTATATTTTTACTTCACCTAGAGCTTCACTTTGTGTCATCCACTGGAAGCATTCAGAGACTAGTTTCCCAGCTGCTCAATTTCAACAAGTAAAGTAGAGGGAAAACAGAAGGAAAAACATGAATAGGCAAATTATTATAGACAGGTGCTCCTGTAGATAGACAAAGTGGTTGGTCAAATTTTGTTGGTTCTCAGGTAAACACTATTTCAAAATCGGATCCCTAACATTTCTTCTTCCATCTGGTTTTGAAAAGAAAGCAGTAGCACCCACTGCCTTGTGTCCAAAGCTCTCTCTGAGAGAGCTGTAAGGTAGCTAACAAACAGCCCAAGTGCTCAAAGGAGCTGAGGGGGAAAATGTCAGTTTCTGGCAACGGACCAGGGTGAAACAGTAGCATGATGGTAACTGATAAGCCTGATAAGAGTAAGACAGGTTTGAACACCAGAAAGGCACAATTCTGGGCTCTTGGGATCTCTCCAGTTGAACAGTGAAGTTTGTAGACATTCTGGTTCATTCTGGGATTAGGAAGGAGCATGCCCTTTTGAAAAATCCTTATGTTCTCCTGAAATGACCTAACCAAGCACTATATTCTTTACTAAGATCTTAGAAATTTCTGGATGTGAAATCAGGTGTGAACAGAAATTCAGCAGGGTGTAATACACAGATGCATCATAAGGAGTAAGAGATTTAGAACATGAAACCCAACAGCAGCCTCCCGAACCCTCAATGATCCTAAGAAATGGCCTCACTTCAGAGGTCCTACAGTAAACCTGTAATTTTGCAGTTAATTCTACACAATGTAGAAAAACATCCAAAGAAAAAATGTTGTGCTTTTTTAAATACACCCAGAGGTAAGCTGTCAGGGATCACAGCCCCTTTGATTGGTTAGAATGTTTTAAGGAAGAAAATATCAACAGGTAACATCAAAGTTAAATGACAGTATCATAGTACCTCCCATTTGCCTTACCTATCAGTATCTATCAGATCTGTCTTTGGCCACCATCAAGGCTTTCCAGTCTAACTGTCCATAAATATTTGGAAAGCTCGTAGAGAACATCCATTTGTGATCATCATTCTTTTTTTGTCTGCTGGGAGAGCTCAGTCCCTCCATCACACATGTATAATAGCACCAATGGTTGGAATAAGCCACATGGCCCCCTGTGTTTCCTGAATAGTTTAATTGGAATATCAAATATTCCTATGGCTACCACATGTCTGGCTTTTCCTAGCCAGTCACTCTGGGCAGGTGAGGGCAGCTCATCCCTGTCAGAGACAATACATTTATTCTGCAGGCAGACTCCAGATGAGAGGGATTCATGTTACCACACTGTGCAGCAAAACACCTCCCACACACGTACCTCTAAATTAAAATCCTGCTTTTGGGAACAAAGGCCTTCAGAGAGGTCAGCTGGGCACCTCCCCATACCCTCACCTTCTTACTGCTTTTTGTTAAAAACATTATTTTGCTACTTGGCTGTCAGGGTAACTGTACCCCTGCCAATCTTATTAGCATCTGCTTCATCTGATCATTAGCATACTTCATTTGCCAATTAGCATATCCTAATTGTTACTGGACACCTGACAGTGCCCATAGAAAATTGTGCGAGGGAGAAAGCAAATGTGTCCACCAGCCTGGCTGACTCCACTGGAGTCTGCGACTGTGCTTCCCGCTTCTGCCTTACCTCTGCCTCTCACCAGCCACCTCAGGCACACATGTATTTCATGACTGCTTTGCTAAATGACCCTTGGAAAACACCTGCCTATCCATCCCTGAAGTACCTTTTGCAGGCCCAGACATGGGCCATGCATGCTCGTCCCTGACGCTGGACCTAAAGACTAGACTGCAATTTCTGCACCTCTGCCATAGTGTATCTCTCATCTTCTCATGGCCTACAATCAGCACGGGAATGGTCCTTAACGAACAGCCAAGCATTTCAAGGTTTGGCCTATGTCAGTAATTTCTTCACGTTCTCTTGTAGAATGGAGACAAAAAACATTCCTCTAACAGCATTATAGTAAGGGATCAGGCCACTTCTGAAGCACTTTAATATCCTTTCAGGGATAACACCATAAAAATATAGTGTAACTAATGATGTCTTTAACGTTTTAAGTCTGAGGATTTTTCTTTATTAATTATGAGACTTAAATTAATTTCAGAATTTTAAATCCTGCAGATGGCAACTAGTACATCAATATCCAAGTACTTACTAGATTTACAAGTACATTGACTTTAAGGGAATTCAAACCAGATTTCTTCCATTAATATTGCACTGTTGTGCCAATCTTGCAGCAGTCAGTATGTTACGGAGAAAACATCAGAGGGGGGTGGTAGTCCTCTGCAAAAGTCCAAAACAACACCACAGCTACAAACATGATATTGTTCATCTTGGTCTAATATTCCCAACCTTTTCTTGGCCCAGGATTCCTAACCAACAAGAGGAAAACATGAAGATGGCTCTCACAGGCATTTTGTTTCACCTAAGCTTCAGATATCTGCGATACAAATCTCTCTATACCTGGTAGAGTCAGCAGCATCTCCCTTCATATCAGTGAGCGGACTATAATTCCGTGGTGTAGCTCATACTTTACAGGTTATCTTCTTGAGGATGGGACAAATGGTTCTCAGAAAAGCTGGCCAGCTCAGATGTAAACCCCTAATTCAGCCAGTCGAATCCAGTTATTCATAAACTCCACAGATTTACAAAGCCAGTTCAGAGGTAGAAGTAGCTACTTCTGCCCATTTCTACAGTGAAATACAGGGTCTTGGCAGGAATAGGTGACCATCATCAGGGTGGCACAGGTGACTATCCTCCCCTTTCTCACCCACCAGGGTCACACCTGGTGACTCAGCTATGGAAGGAGTCAGTGGAGCCTGCCAGCAGCCGTGCATGCTGCAGTGCCAGGCACACGCATGGGCTTCCCACCGAGGCTCCCATGGGGAGCAGGAGCAGCACCATGCAGGGTTTGCGTCGCTGGAGCAGTGCATCCTGTCCCCCTTCATGTAGGGCACTGTTGTTTTCTCTTGCCTTCATCTGAAAAAATCTCTTCTGTTATTCATTACCTTCAAACTTCCTGCAATAAGAACAGCCTTACCATGTTGTCCACGACACTGAAATTCACACTATCAGAATTATGTTGATTATTATTTCTCTTCCTTGTTAAGAATTTATACATTTTATTTTTACTAATTGCCAGAGATTTGGGGGGAATTTAGCTGGTTTTCTGGAAGTTATCTTTCTTTAAGCTGGAGTGTACCACTTTCAGAAATGCTGTAGTGTTCTTCTGTCATGTGAGCACTATTAAAAATGCCCCCTTTTGATGTGCAACCCCTCCAAATCTCCCTGTATATGTGAAAGCCGTCTGGCTCTAAGGCAGGGGTTCTTATTTGTTTTTTTTACAACCTAGCAGAGAATAAAACTAATAAGTATTTCTCGTTCTTTAAAGATTGATTTATTATCAGTTCTAAAAACATGCCTTTTCATTTGGAAAGTCATTTGCTCAGTTATGATTGCATATAAACAGCTGCTAAGGGTCAGCATGGGCCTTGGTGCTTGTTATTGCTTGCACTCCTTATGATTTTAGCTCAGCATAACTAGCAGTGGTGTCCTGGGATTCCAGAGTCTGTACTGATTACCAACAAAAGCCTCTTTAAGATCAGCAGGAGCAGTCTAGGGACTAATGGTGCCAAGGCAGTCTGAGGCACTGGAGCAATGCCCGAGGTCATAAAATGAGCAATGACAATTGCCCTGTCCTTGCTGATTTTATCAGCCTGAGAGTTTAGTATCACATGGAAGACAAAAGGAATCTTTTAGTCCTGAATGATATTATCAGCTAATATGAACTGTTTGGGGTTTGGTTTTGGATTTTTGTTTTCTGTTTGGTTTTGTTCCTGGTAGTTTATTGTGTTCAAAAAGGAAGGTGGATGTCTTAGTTATAATATATATAACATCTTTACACGAGTGGCATCTTCTTTCACTAGCTACTTTCTTAATATGTTTATTCTGGAGAAAGGAAAAAAGGAAGAAAGGAAGTTTTACTATTCTATACATATTTAAATATGTTATAAAGCATATATTCTTCTTACATACAAAAAGTTAAGCTGTATGTCACATTCACTTCATCAGTAGAGTTTTCATCCTGGCTTAGGCTAAAATGAAAATTATCTGTGACTATCTCATCTCTCACTCCATATGAACATATCAGAAAACCAATATATGACTGGCACTCTGTGCAAAATGCACAGGGATCAAATTGAAGGAGTGTTCAGGCTCCTTGAGCTGTGATCATCTGAATGAGGAAGATTTCAAAGCATCGTGGGAATTCCCCAGAAGTCACACCAGAGATTAATTTGGCCTTTAGAATGAGATTTTATACATCTCATTCACACACAGCAAAATGTTTCATCACAAGTGGAGACACTTTTTAAAAGAGTTTTAAAATTAATCCCAAATGAGGAAGTCTCTCTCCAAATGAGTGAAACTTGGCAGATCTACAAATTCAAAGTGAGATGCATTAGCAGATCTTGTGTAGGGAAATTTGTATAATACTTGCCCATTCTCTACCTGGGTCAAATCAAGGCTAACAGACACATTTCTACCGAATTAAATACATCACAGAAATAAAACATACCAATAAGAAGTTCAGGTTTGCAGTCAGTGCTCTAAAGTACTTGCTATTCCCACTTGCAGTAAATATCACATATTTCAATTAGACTCAACCTCACATTCTCTCAGGGCCAGATTTGCTAAGGTGCTTGGGCACCACATTCACTCGGCTTTTAAATAAGACCTGAGCTCTCAAATCACTTGTCCATTTTGGAAGAAAAAAAAAAATAGAAAAAAATTCTGAAAGTAGCTTCAAGGATGCAAGACAAGGTGGTGTTTTCTGTATGTGGAACTCTCATTCAAAACAGAGAGAGTTTGGGGTGACCAAAAAATGGTCTGGGACTGTAAGCTTGTAATTGCTTTGCAGATCATTTATATTTTTCATGCATAATCTTAATGATATCTGGCACAAATCATCACTAATGGCATTCTAGAGTTCAAATGGGAAGAACACAGATTTTGTGGCATAATTCATTTCTGGCAGTAGCGGAATCTTAAATTAAGATCCAGACAATTACGTAAGCAGAGTGGAGACACTTTGTCATATATCACTTCTGTCTTGGAATTGCCTGTGCACCCTTTCAGCTACCTCTGTTGCTCATCTCTAAGTATCCATGCAAGGTGTCTAATAGGATGCTAATAAGGAGATTCATTGTAGGTGATGGAGTAGGCAGAAACATTTAGCACATTATTAAGCAGGGGAACACAGTCAGGGTCAACAAATGGCAGAAGTAAAATGGCAAAAGAATGGAAGGATAAAAATTATATCAAAGGAAGACTCAGATAAAAAGACATTTTCAAGTACATACCCCCACTATCTAGTAAAGGAAGAAAATATGTTTTGTAACAAAATGTCCAACTTCATGCAAAAAACTCTGCATATAAGACTGAAAAACAGTGAAGTCTCTCTTCAAACTTCTCATGTTTTGGTAGACACACGGGTAGGTCCCCATCAACAACTCTTTTACTAGCAACTTATGAAAGGATTTTAAAAGTAAAGAGGGAAAACCAGAAGAAATCATGGACAGAGGGAATTTGAATATTTGAGCTCAGTGCTAAGCTTATGGCCTGCCCCTCTTTTCTTCTTCCAGTCCAGCACACATCAGTGCCCAGGTTTTGCACTTTACAGGCAGAGAGTGGATTGCATTAGTCAATTAAATGGAAGAGAGGTTTGTTTCTCCTCATATATCCAGCACTGCCCACCACCATCTTAGTCATCTTTAGGAACTGAGTCTACCTCTGTTGCTTGACCTGAATAACAATGTTCCTTGCAGCATGGGGTAGAGGGAGGAAAGCATGTCCCACAGCAGGCAGTTACACTCTCCCCCTCAGCACAACTATGGCTAGTCTGCAGGCCTCCCTGTTTGCAGCAGGTACCACCCCTGAGAGGGGTGTAACACCAAAACAGTCATCACGGGTGGGAGTTTTGCTGGACAGTTCCCTACTGATACTCTCCCAGTGCCTGGGGGATGATCAGTCCATTATCTGCGACAACTTTTAAGGTTCACTGTAATCCAAACAGGATCCTTTAAACAACTGTATGAAGTACAACTGTGCTGTATGGGCATGCCAAAAGCTAGTGCAGCTCAGATTTGCATAACCCTCTGAACGAATAACAGTGATAACAACCACAGAAAAATCAAGAGCCCTTGAGTTCTGTTTGTTGCTCAAGATTTTAGCTCAGGGCTAAAACACATCTGTGCTCTACTAACTCTGTGATACCAATCTTGTGTCACTCCATGGGGAGTAAACTGGCTATTATCAAATTATTAAGTGCCAGTAAGTGCTCAGTCTTGTTATGCAGAAGATATACTACACTCACACTACCTATGTTGCTAGCTTTTTCAATGGGCATTCCCTTGGTTGAACACCCACTTCTTCCATCAAAAATAGATGGACAGAGATGTGTGCAAAAGGGATGGTGTGTACCCAGGTTTGACATTTGTGTGGAGTCAGAATGACTCACAGAGAGGCTCCCAACTTAGTAAAACATATCCCTAGACATGTTTAGCCACATCACAATCAGTCTACTTACCAAAATGAGTAAAGTTACACATATACCTGAATATGTCTTCTGGATATGCTTCTCTATTTATATGCAATTACATTTGTTTCTTTTTAAAAAATACAGGTCATGTCTGATTTCAACACTTGAAATTTGGAGAATGAGCACAAGCTGAATATAACAATATAACAATGTCTGTTTTTCTAGAAGTACCAAATAATACAGAATCTTCAACCTATTTCTAAAGCTATTCTGACCACCTTTATCTTTCCTTTCACTTTTTTCGAACCCAGAAACCATAAGGACATAGTTTCAGATGTGGTTTGTTTTATAATGCCTCTCTTTTTAACATTCACTGCTACTTTAAAGTTGTGTCCAAATATGACAATATGTTGGCCTGATTTTGTGAAGACAATGATAAATAATAAATACTGGTGAAAGAGAAGAAGTAGAATAAAAGCTGTTTCAGTCATATCAGGATTTTCAGTCATTTTTTTCTAAGAAACAGAAAACTGGAAACGTCATGAAAGTGTTTTAACCTTGGAAACACTTCTATAAGAACTAGAGAAGTGAACTATTCATTTCAGCCAGATGTGCAAGTTCTAAAGGATAATGTTTATAAATGCTACCCCATCAAACAGTTCTCACTGCCAATATCAAGCAAAGAGATGTCTTTCAAAAGCAAAAAGGCAACATACCAGGAAAAACATTATGTGCCTACTGTAGTTATGCAAAAGTAATAGAGGATCTTGAGGCATGAATCAGCAAAAAGGATCCATGAATTAATTGAAGATAATGGCAAGCAGATCCAAAGGTGCAGATTCATCAAAAATACATAACATCATAACATCTTACCTCTAGTACTAGATGGATAGGTTTCTTTTTCTAACTCTATTTTCTCTAACTGGATTGTTATACTGCACCAGCTAATGCAACCCAATATAAACTACCTACTGCAATCAACTAGAAATTAAAAAGCAAAGCTCACACTGTATCAGTTAAAATATTCATTATGCCTTGAGACAGAAACTTTTTGGTGAAAAGGCAAAAGGAAATAGAATGAAGTCTACACTTCTGTGGGTAGACAAATGATTTCCAGGAACTTCGGTACTTACGTAGCTTGCATTTACTTCACAGCTTGTAAAATCTCAGTGACCACAATGAAAGCTGTCAGTTTCTTTCCTGTACATACCATGTACATTCTTAACAGAGGTACAGGGGTACAGAAGAAATGGAAATATCCTATATCTACTACTGTGTAAAAATAATGGTACATTCCTGTTGCTATACAGACAACATTTGCTGTATAGACATGGTTGTGACTAGTCATAGCTGCACACTCATATGGAAGGAAGGCTTATAAATGAAAGCAAACATGTGGGTCGTGGTCCTGACATACGGCCCACTTGTCCTGTGTGAGGAAAGTCTCTCATACAGTGCTGTTTGACTTCTGCCTTCTAGATAATTTAATCCTACAAGTGGGACCTTATATTGAACATGTGTAATCTTGGAATTGGACTTCTCATGAGATTCAAGGCCTAATTTGATAATCAAAAGACATTTTTAAAGCACCTCTGCTTTGCCTAATGCAGAAGTAGGAGAGGGATAAGTGGGACAATGCTGGATTTTGAGGTTGCTGGTCTGCAGTTGAACTGGGTGATGACACGAAAGTGAGCAAACATAAGCATGGAGTACAGCAGGGTAGTGGCTATGAGGATATTTGGTAAACAAAGAAAAGATGCAGCAAATTAATCTGTAAGCTTAGACTCTTTTCTTTGAACCCAGATATTAGTGACACTTTGAGGAAATTAGGAAGGAGCACTGGAAAACTTTGAAACCATGTGACAAACAATTTCTCCTGATGTCTGTTCTTCAGCTAGATAAGATGATCTCTGCAGTTTGCAGCATGACAGATTGATTCATTTTAGGTCACAAGTTAATCTTCACTTAATGAGATAGACCAGAAGTCCTAATAGTTATGTCCAGCTTCTGAACAAAATAGTAACCAATGCTATACTAATAGAGTGATGCCTGTCCCACTGGGTTAAGGTTTCAGAGATATATAAAAAGTTTATTACATAGAATGACTTTGCAGAGCAGAAAAGCTGAGCTATTCAGTCTGAGAGACAGAGCAGAGTGGACTGCAGGATCAGTCAATGACTGTGTGAAGGACACTATGGGTCCTAACTCTCTTGCTTCTGTGTGAACATGTGCAGACCACTCCACTTCCTCTCCTACTCTCTGTCTACTTATACAGTGAAGTTTTCAGTAAAGGGATGTTGAGTTTGTGCAACCTCCACATCACAAGGTCCTCCAAATTCAGTTTTTCAAATTATGAATGCCCTCAAACTTTCTATTATCAGATGGGTGCTAAATATTCATAAAACTGTATGTGAACATGCTGTCGTTTTTCTCTATTTGGTGGGCTTTGCTACTGGTCTAACACACAGACTGAGAAAAAGAACTGTCACCTAATTTTGGGCTACCTTTATTTTAAATAAGCATATTGCTTGAATAATAATCTGATCACCATGCAGTGTGCTACTGGATTCAGATTTGGCCCCAACCCACCGTAGACCAAACAATCTCAGGCATGTGAGCCATTGGAAGAATCCCTCTGACTGTTGTACATGTAATTGCAGCAAAAAGACTACTTCTGTTTACCTCTCCTGGAACGGCTGTAGTGTAGACAAGCAGGCTCTGTTGACATTTCTCAAAACCAATTATTCATCTGTTAACAATTCAGCTATTCTGTCCCTCTTGCCTCCTCTTTAAGGTCATACTTTTCATGTAGATATTTTAAAGCATTGCTACGCAGCCTATACAAAAACCTTATTATTGTAAAACTTTAAATAAAATGTAGCAATTAATCACAGCATAAAAACAGGATTATTTTGAATATTCCCATTGAAGAAAATGCGTGTTTAACCCTTTTTGAGTATTGGTGTATAAAACCCTCTCTCTAAACAATATTAACTTTAGCTGTCATCTTGGCCACAAAAGGCAATTCTTTCTCTATCCATTAACGCATCTCTAATCTAGAGAAATGTCATGTGTGCAAGACTTTTCTTCAAGGATGTTGTAAAGTGTAAACTTACAGTTCAATATTTTTATAAACATATGCTAGAAGTCAACGAATTTTAATCAAAGATATTAGAAAGAGTTATTTTCTATTAGGTCAGCTAGCTCATCTCTGCTGCCAAAAATAAAAGACGTTCCTTCCAATGCAGTCCCCAGTGTTTTGCTTGGCTGTGCTTCAAGTGACTCAAGCCAGAAATATTTTTATATTTTACATTATTTATATCTTATGAAAGTCTGGACTTGCTTCTGGTAGGGAGAAATGTCCCAAAGGTGGCATAGGTGTCATAAAGACTATCCTGAACATCACAGAAATCTGTGACCTTACGCAGAATACAGATCAGCTAGCTCTTCCTTGTTACTTGAATTTCTTTATAAGAGTAGTACAGACCCACATTGGAGCTGGCAGCAGAATGGGACAGACTGAGAGTCTTACTCATGCCAAGAAGTACCTTACTCCACAGGCATGTACATTGACTTGAGTGGGCCAACTTATTATGAGTCTGTATTTAGTATGAATGAAGGTACTGTAAACTTTCACCAAAAGCAAAAGCACTTTTACATGACATTTCCATTCAAAATTGTCATAAAATAATTCTAATATTGGTTGGAACTCATAGATTTAGTGTCCAGATGAGTGAGATATGATGTAGTAGCATCTTTCTCACCATCACCTATAGAGAGAATGAAAGTTCCTAACTCACCTAAAGATGCCTGAGCTCCTGTGAAATCAATCCCACAAAAGACCACCTTCTGGAATACAGAAATAGAAAACAAAGTAACAAGAATGGAATAAAACAGAATAAACTAATTTATAACACAGTTATTTGCAACTCAGCTTAAAATCAGAATGATTATGTGTAAGGCCACATGCTAGAAGATGAACCCTGCAATATATATCTCAACAACAGCAAAGGAGTAATCAGGTTAGTTATGAATAAGGCGATGTCACCACCACCAAAACACTGTGAGTCTTCTTAGAATGGATTAAATTATCTGTGAGAAGGAATTCTGAAACACTCCTAAGTTTTGGTGGGTTTGTTTTCCATTTGTAGTCTTTATCAGATCAAAAGTGTGATGAAACTGAAAGGCTGAGTGTTCTTTTGGTTTTTCTAGTTGAGAGCAGAAGAAGGAGAGCGAGCTTATTCTCATGAGGTTTCCATCAGATTTCATAGTCAAAGAGGTCAGAATAGTTTGAATAAGCTCCACATAAACATCTGAGGCCAGATTCGTGGGATATTCCAGCTGCTTTGGAGCAATCCAGTGACACAAAGCAGCAGTAAAACCCACTTTACTAGCCATTTAAGTCAAGTTTATGGCTGCTTTGCATTCCCCAAGCGGCTCAAAACAGCCAGAACCAGTGGAACTCACTCCGAATTTCTGGGCTTTGAGCTGAACTGAAGCAAAACTCTAAAATTTTCAAATGTCTCCATTCCTACTTGACATAACATCTTAACTCAGCTTGTGTCTGTTCATCACTCCCTTTGTTTACAATGCTATTAATATAATAGGATATATTTAGGAACTAAAAGTACTTTTGGTCACTTAACACTCCTTGAACCCTAAGGTTAAAACCCAAAACCATTCAATGAGTTCAGGTAAGCATTCTGTAAAGAAATACAGCATTTTCTTTCTAATTAATCTGTTTCCCAGGATGAAAACCATAATTGCAAGCCTTGTAATATGGTATTGTCACAGGTATTAGCAGGCTATAAGCTTTGCACTGAGTTTTCAAGGCCTCAGGGCTGAAGCTTGCCAGGTTTGCTCTGTCTGGACTTTTCATGAACTGCTGGCAAATTTGTTTTCTTGGGGGTTTTTTCTTAGTTTAAACACCAATTTTTTCTAATTTACCAGGTATCTCTGGCTAATTTTTTTTACTTTTGTTAATCTTTGTATGGTACCACCGCATTTTTACAACCCTAACTCATAATGATGTAGTGTAGAGAAATATAGGCCTGGTATGACAGCAGAGAAGTGGGGAGAAAGGATGTGGTGTAGAGGAATACCTCCATGTGGGGGTAAGGAATGTGGCACAGGCTTGGCACTCAACACCCACTGCTATAAGCAAGTCACCAGAATCAGTTAAAGAAATGCAGACCTGGGGCTGGACAAAACTGGGTTTAGGTGTAACAGCGAATAAAGACATAAAGACATCTAGCATACCAAAAGGGCACCATATACAGTAAATCTGTATGCAATTAAAGCTGCAGACCCACAAAGAAAGAATATGTAAATGCAAGTTAGCAGGCATATAAAAATAACTATTAGATTATACAGTGAGGAAGAAGAAACAGATGAACATCATACTTCTCCCAGTGAAGGACTCTAGATGCTGACAAATCTGCATTGCACCCCTAACACCGTCAACAACAGAATGTAACTACTGGCCTCAGGACCCAGAGGAGCAGGAAAAGTTTGAGCATAATAACAGAAAAAGAAGTAGAAACTAAATGTGTGTGTGACAATTTTAACCATATTATTAGTAATAAGACCTTCTGTATGACAATATTCTTTTCTGAAGTAATTAAATTTGGGCAAATGATACTTGGATTATACGGTAAAAAAATAAATTATGACAACAATAAATTCTTGGTTTTATATATAAATATTTCCTCTTTGCCCATAAAAAATACTGTGAGCATAAGAACACATATAACAAATAATAGCTATCACCCACCACATCGCAGGATTTTGGAGAAATGCATTATTGAATGTCCTTGAAGACATTGAATATTATAATGATGAGTACCGTGAGTACCATTAACAGAATGTAGTAGAGGGGTTAAATGAAAAATTGTGAGGAAATTAATAGCACTGTACTTAGAATAGAGTTTGTATTTTATATGATAAATAAGGCTCGGGACTCCATACCACCTTTGAAGAGAACAGTCATGAACAACCGGTCAGTCAGCCATTAGATGAAGTGGGAGTCTCTGGAACTATAGCATAATATTGTTGGCTGCAGAAGCTAAATTAAGGTGAGACCAGGAGCCATAAATACAATATTTCCTGGTTTTTCAGTGCTTCATTTAGCAACCTTAATATTCTTCTAACCACAGGTATTTAATGAAATATATATACAATATCTGTTTTCTCATTAATTTTTTTTTTTTCGTTTTCTGCCTGTCTCTTAATAGGGATGGATGGAGCAATTAAAACACAACTCCACTTCAGAGCATACTGCAAAGCCCAGGAGAAGTTTCTGCCTCTCAGAGTGCCAGAGGGCATAGCTGGCAGCAGCTGTGCCATTTCTTCCAAAAATGTTATATATATATATATATTTATGTATATACTTTTCTGCAACTAACTGTTTCAGATAGACACTCAAAAGGAAGCAGAAACTATGACCTGATTTATCCTCAACTTCCTTTAATGTTTATTAGCACATTTAGGATACAAACAAAACAGGTTTTGCAAAGGAAAGTGGAGATAAAAGGGGACAGATTCTTTAATCTTCACAACCCCATATATCTATAAGGAAACAGCCCACTATCTTGTCCACATTATCTCTGCATGGGAGTTTTGTCCAACACTATGCTCCGGTCTCTGAGCCAATTTTCTCTTCTTTTTTCCTCTCTTTTCTCTCATTCCCTTTTTTAACAGGATATAAATGTGCTAGAAGTCAATTTTGGTTCTAGTTTTCAACTTCAGTAATTTCAAGAATATTAGAGAAAAATGTGCCTATTTCCATTGTACATATACTGCAGTGAGAGAAATTTATACCACACATTATCCAAGTCAAAACACCTAGAATTGAATCTAGAACATTCAAAATTGAAACTCATTCTGGTTTTCATTGGAAAGTTTCCTCTAAATCATTAAGTCCTGGGTCGACGAATGGGCTAACTTATCCTATATTTCAACTGAACATATTGCTTATTCAGTGAGAAAGAACACTGATATATTGTGGAAACCTCATCCAGCCAAAAAAACAACTAGAAAAGTATAGGAATGTGAGCCATGACACAGAGCAGGTCCTCTGGTTCTATGGGGTACCTTAGGCAGACACAGGTTCATATTCAGCTCATCTAAAATACAATGCCTTACATCTCTCAAAAATGAAATCAAATCAGGTTTTGATTAGGGCTGTTCTGATTCCCCAACTAAATACCTTACTATGTCAATTTTTACTTAGAGTGTACTGAACAATTTCAAATTTTTTTTTAAATATGCTTTGATTGTTAAAAAATTTGTTTCTTAAAAAAAAATTACATTGAAAATTCACAGCCAGCTCTACATTTTATCTGTAACCAATGTCACCGCATACTTCATTCTACATCAATAAAAAACAGATAACTGAAAAGACCGATGTCTTTTCTGTAAATGTGCTATCATTCAGTTTATTAAGTAATTAAAATGAATGAGATTCTCCCCTCTTACTTCCATTATCCACCTCACTGCTTATCCATTTATTACATTATGTTGTACTACAACACCAAGTTTTCGGGGTGGGCGAATGAGGTTTTGGGTTGTTGGGGAGGTGGGGAAAATTATTTTATTTTACAGTATTTAGTCCTCTGTGGCCCAGATGCCTGAGTGTTTCTATAGTCTTTTCCTCTCTACTTGTTTCTATGGTTCCAAGAACAATGATAATGAAGGGAAATATCCAATCAGCTATACTTACTTATTATGAAATGCTTTTTTTTCTACAGCACACTAAAAACCAAACATGAACCTCATGAGTATAACACAGAAGACAGTATTTTAGTGCATTTCATGTTCTATTGTACTATCTTATTTAGCCCACACATCAGATTTTTAAATTAATGTAACAATACCATTTACCTAAATAAGTCATGTCAGAAATACAGGAAAAAACCATTGAGAAGGATTAACAGGGAGACAGCTTTTAGGATGTCTGTGTTAGCACAGTATATTACATTTAAAAATATACAGAATTAAGGACACCGGGTTTACTTTTTTATCATTAGCTGTCTGATAGGCTATTTATTTCAGAAAATAGTGATTGAATACTGGCTGCCAGGTAATAAGCTTTCTCTAGTCTGTTACAGGAATTAAATTATCAACAATCACTAGTGCTCCTGGTAGCCATGTATTATGTGTACAACACACTAGCTGTCCTTTAAATCAAGATGTATCTTTTAATCAGAAGTATCTTCTATCCATAAAGAATTCAAAGTTGGTGCAAGTCCAAACTGAGTTAGAAATAAAGACAAAGGCCAGCTCATCCATGAGTTAGCATGACCGGTGCTGTTACCGTTCATTTTATTTCTATGCATGCTGGAAAAGCGCTTAGCGGCAGTGGTGCAGGGCAGGAGACTGGGTAGGCTAGGGACGCTGCAGGGCAGTCATTTTCCTATGCCTCTCTAGAGATTTAGCAGGAAGCATCCCACAAGCTCAGTTCACCACAGTGTCCTCTTCACTAATTTCACTAACGGAAGGGTCAGTCATCTTTTAAAGCGGCATACCACACTGTCTTTTCCTTTCTCAAAGAAGAGGTTAAGCATCTTGATTCAAACTCAGGAGGAGTCAGGAGACCCTTCCTCACACAGCAGAAAAATAGCTCACTAAAGGCCGTTGAGGGGAGCACAGTGAATTCAGGGGCAGCTGGGATTTGTGAGATGCTGTACAGGGGAGCTTCATCAGGACTGCTGCATGCACTGCCAGCCAAGAGACCTTGCCTCACATGGGCATGCAGTATCTGATTACCAGCATACCCAGGTGGGCACAAAGGGCAGGCTTCTTTCTTGACATAAACAGGAGCTGGTCTAATGAAAAAGGGGAATAGTACAAATAAAAGCCATGGACCTCTTGTTTATTTGATGCAATCTTTTGTAAAGTGTTACCTATAATTTTCTGGCTTTATGCATGAGAAAATTCATCTAGGGAAGGAATACAAGAGAACCTGGACTGAATCCAGAATTTGCCTATGCACTCTCCTTGTCATATATACTGTAAACTGTTGATCCCTGTGGTCTGATAAATGCATCCCACAGATTGCAGATATAGGATGGAATAAATGAACGTTAGTGACTGTCCAGTTACAGCGAAATCTTGTGGTCTGCAGACTTAAGACATACAAATGGTTACAGAATTCAGTCAGCGTAATAAATCCCAGTTCAACAACAAGTACCAGAGGAAATAATTTTCCTGTTGTCACAGAGCTGTCATGTAACATGATGTGGAGCTTCTCCTGCAAAACTTTTTCCCAGCTCAATGTTCAACAGTGCATTCAATGGGAACTGAGAGGTTACCACCACCAAAACACCCCTCTTGCTTCTGGTCTTAGTCCAGTCTCAGACTTCTGGACCGGTGTGTCAAATGGCACCTTGAAGAGGCTCTGAATATGTATATTAGGCTCTTCTAATATATATATATATATTAGGCTCTATTATATTATATATATATATATTAGGCTCTTCTATATATATTTTACATATATGTATTTGTGCTGGGTTCAGTCAGGAAAGGGTTAACTCCCTTTACTCTGGTTGCCAGGAAACTATGTTGCTGGACAGTAAGTGAAAACATTGATAAGGCCTCAGCTGGTGCTGGGGATGGCCTGTACTGAACTCAAGGTCTTTTGTCCGCTTCGGATACTGTAGCTGACCCAGACTGGCCAAGGAAGTATTTCATCCCATAGTACGTCATGTTCCGGTCTCTGGGTGGGGAAGAGGGTCTGGTAGCCATTACTCTGCCCTTCTCTCTCTCCCTTACTCCCTTGCTCGTCTCTCCGGGCACTTGCTAACCCTCAAAATATCTCAATTTTACAAGCTTCCTTATTTCTTTTTCCTCTCATTCTTCCCCTCTACTGGAGGAGGGGAGGGGAGTTTGTGAGAGCAGCTTCGTGGTATTTTGCTAGCCGGAGTTAAACCACGACAGTATTATAGACTTTTCATATGCATGAAGTAAACCCAAAACTCACTGATTTGAGGTGTGCAATAGGAAGGACTACTGTAGTCTTACTCATTTTCCCCTTAATGCTTGTAAATATCAGAGACAGGATACCAGATTAAACGGGATTATGTTGACTGTCCCATGTTCTTAAGGCTTGATCTTCAGATCTTCCAAGAGATGTTCAAAACGTGACAGGACAAGGTCCTGAACAACTTCTTTGGGTAGGAGGGTTGAATCAGAAGAATTCCAGAAGCTCCAGCACAACATACTTTATGATTCTGGCTCCCCTTGGCATACCGTTTCCATCCTGTGTTATGGGAGCTGTAGGCTTTGTGGATCTCTGAACCCTAACCCTTCTGGATGGTCAGGACTAAGGCTGAGGTCTAAAGCACCATGCATGGCCAGTATTAGAATGGTGATGTGGGACCAGACTTTGTGCAGTGCCGCGGTCTTCTTGGAATGAATTTTCCAACCCCAGTGTCCCTTGAGCTGTAGGTTTTGTGGATCTCTGAAGCCTAACTCTAATCCTGACAGCAGCTCAGGGCTGAGGTCAAGGTCCCCAGCACCATGGGTGGAATATATTAAAAGCTGTTGAATGAGCAATGTTGCTGTGGTACCTTACTTCTCATGGCATGACTTTTCCAGTTCCAGTATTCTGGGACCTGTAGGCTTTGTGGCTTTCCACACAACTCGCATTGATTTCTTCCTGAAGTACAGCAAGAGAAAGGCATTAAGAAAGGTCAGAGTAGTGGCTGCCCACAGCCATTTGTCATCCCCAGGAACTCCCACTACTATTCCATGGAAGCTAGTACACCAAAAGAAATCCATAAATGGCTCAGGAAAAACACAAGGTGTCAGAACACCTAGTCCTATCTTTCCTCAGCTTTGAAAACTCTTCCAGTTTCTAGAGCAGCCATAAGAGAGCAACCGACTTTCATGCTGTGCACCCCAGTCACCCCCTCTGAGAATCCCCCTGCACGACATTTACTTTAATAGGTCTAATTATAAAGAAATGCACTTTTCAATCAGAACCGAAGAACCAGTAGGTTTTCTTCTTTAACATGCCAACCAGCTGTTTTGAAAGGTACATCTCTAATCTCTTTCCTTCCACATGTTCAAACAGATGAAAGTAATTTTGTGCTCAACTGTCTATAAGTAATTAGACTGGGATGTAAAGGAGTCTTTATGTATCAGTTCAGAAAGAGCTACACTCTTAGCATACAGAATAATTATTAGCAATCTTCTTCATCTGTAAGGTATACCTTATGCATTTTACATGAGTCCCCATTATTAACATAACCTGACTATCAAAGCTCCATTGAAACTGGTGTCTTCTTTTTCATGTAACTGACTGAAATTCCCCAGAAATATAGTAATTTGAAAACAGCGATGCTGATGATTTGTTTCAGCTGTAATTTGTTATTTTTTTTCTCTTCTTTGTTGTTTTTCTAGTAAAGACCTAAACCAGTGGGGCTCCAATATACACAAACAAGTGTTCTGCTTTTGCTACAAGATGGATATTAATATTCAGTGAGGGTCCTAGAATGCTGTCTTTTGTCAGATTCCCAGGCTAAATTCCCTTAATCTTATTAATTAGGAGGTCACAAAAAGAATACTTTATTGGGAAACAAAACGTGTGTTCTAAAGATAGCTTAAATTTATGAATTTGCTAGAAAGGATGATGGCAGAATACTTCTTTACAATTCACCTCAGGGCTAAGCTTGACATCTCTGTAAATGGGGTAGGGCTATTACTGGTAAGTCAGAGGGGCAGAAGCATCTTTTGAACTCTAGCTATTAAAAAAGTTGGATCATCTTTCATGAGAAAAGTGAGATCTTCTGGACTGGGATTGTACCAGGAAAGCTGGAGGAGAAGTATTCACCATTTTAGGATTTTCACCCTTACACTGAGGCACAGGCAAAACTGATGCAGGTTGGAAAGGCTGCACTACTGATATGTATGGTACTTTCTTTTCATCTTGCATGGCAAAGATTTTTTTGAAAGCAGATTACTTCCTCAAAGCAAATCCCTCATTCTACATCTCCATATCATGACCATATCTTTTCAATAAATGTAGTCACAATTTTCTTGGAAATAAAATGCAGTTTTAGTGTCTGTAGAATCACAAGTCGTACTTAGAAAGTGGAGTCTGACTATTAGTGTTTTTTAACATCGAAGCTGGAGGGGAGATAGTTATTTGCCAATGGGCAGGAGATGTGCATCATGAGAACAGAAGTAGAGAGGCCGAAACCAGTATTCTTTCTGTCACTGGCAAAGCAGGAATATTTTGTCCAAGCACACATCAGAGGGACTTTGCCTAACCTTCAAGGATTACATGCACAGCATATCAGTGCAAGTGACTAAGGCACACTGTGTCTATCCCCAGAGAAAGGCATGCTCTCTGAGTACAATCAGAAGTGAGGCATTTTTCATTTGTTATTTTGATGCATATAGCACTGACAGGAACTGTAGTCTACAGATGTGTAAGAACAGCAGCCTCCTGCCCTGAAGAGCTAATTGTCTAAACAGACCAAAAAGCAGCAAAAGACCAAAATGAAACTGAAAAGCAAAGTGAAGATATGTCTATTTGTTATACAACTTCTTACAGTTGTGAGAAGTGGTCCAACAGGACAAAGTCAGGACATTTATCTGTCAAATGCAGGTTGTGATGAAGGAATTTCAGTGAAACAGTCATACCAGATCAAAACATTATCCCACTCTGTTCAGTCTGGCCAGTCATACACTGACAGGCAAGAATAACTATAGAGTAGACAAACAAATGTGCTGGGAAAGGCTTGAGAGAAGCCTGGAGGTAGACTCAGCCCCCTTCTAAAAGGCATTTTGAAGGAGGAAGGAGATGCACAGCCTCAGTAGGGTGAGCTGCTGGCAAACGATGTCCCACACACACTGCCATCTCCAAAAACACACACTCTAACCAGTCTGTTTCTGACAAACCTAAGATATTTGTTCTGTTAGCTATCCAGATGCATGTACGTCTAGTAGAAATGCAGCAGTAGCAGCACAGAAACATGTCTGCAACAGAGATGGCTCTTCACAAGACTGATTTTTAAAATTAGAGATTATGCACAGAAGGGTTCCTCCACAAACCAAACCAAACCTAACCAAAGGGGTTGGAAATATTACCCTACGATTCAAGTGGAAAGGAAGTATTGTATTTGCATGGTTTCTATCAATGATGGTAAAAAATGCTCTATATTTAACTTTCAGATAGACAGAATATTACTACTCAACACACAGGAAAGGATGTATTGTGATGAAAATAACATCAGGCATGCATTTTTCCATTAGAAATCAATTAATCTGTGTCTGCCCCAGAGTTCAAGTCATGTGACTTCATGCATAACACTTAATGCATTCAAGACTGCAACATAAGTATCCCATGGAGACACAAAAATATGGAAACAGCACAGGGCTGGAACTGTGATTATGTCATGTGTTCTTACCCTTCACATTATTAGTTTTCTTGGAGACCAAAGGTGTGTATGATACACTACAAATGTTCTCTCTCTGCAAATATCCAAAATAATAACTTCCATATTATGTATTAGAGATGTTCTTGGATATTTGAAGCACTTAGGAAAGAGTCCATTCCCATTTTCGATGGAATATCCTTCCTAGGTGATTCTTTTCCTCACATAGACTCCTGAACATTACAGACAGCAAATTAGAAAAGATGACAGTAGCTGAATATATGAAAAATAATATGTTGTTTAGAGGCCAAAATTACCCATCACCTTCACCTGAACACAATTTCTTTGCTTCAGTAGGTTGTTCCCATTGATTCTAGGAAGAAATGTTATTGTTTGTGTCCATTATTACTTGACTACTTTGCTAAAAGACTTGTTATGTGGTAAGCACTGAGCTATGCAAGGTTTTTCCATCGTTGCTCAATAAGGTATCACCAGAGATCTGGAGATTTGGTATCACTGTACCTTGTCAAAGAGCAAATAAATATACAGGGGCACATTCCTTGGGCATGGGGACTTGTCAGAGAGACTCCCAAGAGAATGTCTTTATGGGGTTTGCTCTCAGCTGGCCATGCCCTAGCATATGCCTGTCCTTGCAGCAAGAACAGGGATACAGGGTCTGCATCTCTTTTATCCTAAAAAAAATGTGATGCCAAAAGGGCAGTGAGAAAGGGTAAAGGAAAGGCAAGACCTTGCCAATCACTGCTAACAGGGACTGGCTAGCATAGTTGTTCAGCCATATTAGAGGGAACATGGCAAGCCTCTTAAAAAGCACCACTAATTGCCCTGAGAGCATTTCATCACCACAGGGATCTCCAAGAGTCATTAGGACCCTCTGTGTCAAGAGAACCTTGAAGAAGAAACCCAAAGAAACAAAGGACAAATAAATAAAACACATAAACCCTTCTGTAATCAAAGAATGGCCAAAGACCTCTAGACAGATGAGAATAATTTCACTAGTTCTAAATGACTTCACATAAATGTACTCAGTTGCTGTGTGGATGTCCTAGAACAGGCAGAAAAATGGCAAAATACCCCAGACATACCATGACATTCAGCTGTTATGTAAGGCTGGCTTCTATGTCAGATGGGGCCCTAAAGCTCATGCCAAATATTGGGGACTTACAGAGCTGAGTAGAGTTTCACAGAGTGAGTAGGTCATTAAACTGGGAAGGATGGAAACAGTAGGCATGCAGAGTAAATGCAGGCTACAAGAGAAACTTAATTTTTGCCTTGACACACACCTCTACTACTAATTGTGCTGTCTAGGTAAAGCCCTAATAAGCTATGGGTGGTCTCTGAGGATATTCTTCATTATTAAAAAGACATTGTTTTATTTTAAAGGCTAGAATCCTTGTTTATTGTATCCAAGCAGTAGAAGAGGCTTTGCAAACAGTTCCAGCAGATAGTAATTTTTCTTAAGATTATTTTTTGCCAGAAAATGAGTCGTTCCTCTTTTCTTGTTCACACTGTGGCTTTTACTTGTGTTTACTCATTTTGCATGCTATGAATTATACTAAAAAAGTGCATTGTGGGAATACATCTCTCATTGGAGAGAAATTGTGAATTTTCTTTTTTTTCATTCTCTTAACTGAAGATCTGTGACGGTTTATTTTGTTTTCCCTAAATTCTATGAACACTCACCATGATTTTATTATGTATAGCAATCTTTCCATTTGTTACACTTTTAAGTACATAAATAGCATGCAGAACAATGAGCAAGATTCACCAGGAGGCTATGGCTGCCTGGTGCTGCTGTAGTGAGTGGATGCATCTCTAAAACCTCCCCATGTTGGTTCAAAGCAAGATGATGAGCTCTCTGACCCCATCCAGCAGAGCTCTTAATTCCAACAGATTTGCTCCCATGTTAGAAATACTGTCTTTCAGTGATCTCTTGGGTTAGAGATTCAAATCCGTGTGTCCCTGTGCCTCAAACCCATTACTCACAAGCATCCAAACACAAAATTTGATGGACAGTTGTGTCCTCCTCAGTTTTAGGTCAGAAGACAATTTTCTGTAAATTGAATAAGGAAACAGAGCCAGCTATGTATTGTCCCTGCTCATTCTTAAGAAAAACAACGCAGAATATAAGAAATGGAAACAAAATTTTTCACTAGAATCCTGCCTCCTGACAACAAAACACACCTGTGTGACATGACTGAGGTCCTTTCCTGCACCACCTCAGATCAGGACTTCTGGTGCTCTTTCTGAGGAAGGTAGGGCAGGGCAGGCAAGCACCACAGTGGGCAGGTGGGCTCCTCTATTCCATGCTGCAGACAAGAAGAAAAAATTGCCCCCGTGATACTCTTGCTTCAACCCATTTTGCTGTGGGCAAGGGGGCAAACCCATTTTTTGTTTGCTAGAAACTTCTTGTCTGAGGTACTGATGATGATAGCAGAGTTGTGGAAATAAAACAACCAGGTACCAGCACTGGTTCTTTGTTCTCAGTAGCATAATAAATACAAGTACCTTTGATAGTAAATAAACAGACTGTTGAAGCAATTCTTTTGATCCCTGTGAGAGCCCCGTGTTTAGAAAGCATTTTCTCTTGATTGCTGCATTATGGGTTCAAGCTCTTTCCAGGACACATCATTGATCTCCTCCCTGAGTTTTCATCAGTGCTGTACTTAATTGTGAGGAACCGTCTGAAAGAAAGTATTGCCAGTTCATACTAACCTCCTGAGTTCAAAGGAAGGATATGCTTCCTCTCAGTTGTTTGAATGTTCACTCTTCATTTCAGGTTGTCTTTGAAACTCACTTTGCTTCTTAGGGCTTGTTTTGGTTTGGACATTTTTTACTCCTGTAGAATACAGCCCATAAAGAACTCAGAAGAAACCAAACTACAGTGAAAACAAAAAAGAGCAAAACCATTGTATTTTTTCCATATTGAACTCTTTGTTGTCTACTGTGTTCTCTCTCTGTCACCTGAAATATTGTTCCTCCCTGAGAAAAAAAAAATATTCAACACAATTTTTAAACAGTTTGGTTTTATTGGGAAAGGTGATGATGAGCTAGTGGTAATGTGAGTCAGACTGAATGCTTTCATGTGTCATGTCTCATCCAGAACTCTGGTTTTCTTTTTTCCTCTGAGAATGTATTTACAAGGAATGCACTTTTCTCATCTTCATTTGTGCACACTACAAAAAACACCTCATTATTTGATAAGTTGGCAACTGTCTGTGCCCAGGACTGAAAAACAGACTTTTGGGGGGAAAGAGGTGTTTCTGGCAAAATCACACAATACCTGCTCGATGAATGAGTAAAGATAAGTGCTAGCAGCCTCCCTGCATTCAATTTACCCACATTTCTTTAGAACAGATCTTTTACTTTGCAGATAATTACTGCTAGAATGCATACTGGTCCCATCAGCATCTGCAGGACATCAAAGCTTTGTCACAGTATCAAGACACTCAACTTTCGTATATCCCATACAACTTCAATCATCTAATGGAATACTCAACCCTGGGAGCTCCTCACTCTAGACCCCCCCTCTAGTGAAAGGGAGACCATCATCTCCGTGCATAAATCAAAATTTAGGAGGGCTGAATCATTTTGCAGAGGTATGTGTATCTCTCCATTTTCTACAGAGGCAGTAAGCTGGCTTAAGCATTTCAGTTATGTGCCTAAAGTTACAGATAAGGAACCTGAGGCTTAGAATCTCTCCAAATTACAGCCTGACACACTGAGGGAAGGTGCCAAGTACTGCCTATGATGGCAAGTGGATGAGGTTCACCTAAGAGTGGATATTAGAGAACATTAAGAAGATGAAAGTCACTGTGGTGCTTTATGTGCAGCCTAAGGATTTAAGTCCTCACTCTTTGATTTCTTACTCCACCACAGTCTGGTTTGAAACCTTTAGTCGTTTGTTGGGTCCTCACTTGTAAAATGAGGAGTAAAGCCTTTTTTCCCTGAAAGTACATTACAGATCACAATATGAAACACAGAGAAATCCTATGGCAAGAGGTTTGAATGGGAAGAGGTGTATCTACATTTCCTTAAAATAGATGGATAAAATAGAACTATAGCTCTGCAAAACTGGCTTATTGCATCATTTCAGACATACATGAATCTTCTAAAAGTGGTAAAGGACAAATTACACCTCCAATAGTACCCACTTCTCAAATAAGGTACTTGCAACACCATACCATAAACAGAGCTAAATGCAAAGACATGAGCTGTCGCAAAATGTATATAAGCCAGTGTAAATTACATGTCACAGACTTTGTATAGCTAGAAGTGGGGGATGGGAAGCAGAGAGGGAAGTTCTATCTTCATATTTATTTTGCTTCATAAATATGCGTTCCTCCTATGACCCTCTCATGTCCTGGCACAGAACTGTGCTGTTTTTCATTTTACCATTAAAGAATGTCACATCATAAACAACCAGTTCCAACAGATGTGCATAAAATCTCACACTCATCTAAACTCATAACTTTCCATGAATAAGCAAATGCTCTACATAACAATTTTTAAACTTATAATTATGCACTATTTGATCAGCTTGTATGTTCATATTAGACTCCTGATTAGCAAACACTACACTGTTTACTCATTCTTCTTCCATGGGTTATCTTTCTTTCTGTCTGTCTGTCTGTCTATCTTCGACTTATGTGGTCCCCTACTACGACAGGGTATTCTGTTGTAGTAATTTCTATATGTTTGAAAACAGAAATAACATTGTACTTCTTAATTCTTTCTTACTTTCTTTCATTTCCTAGCTTGATTAATGTATAAGTTGGTCAATTACTTATATTATACTCATTTTGCCTTGAGAATAAGCAGGTTTTTTACCATAAGTGCCTGTGGAATTTGAAAGCTAAGACTAAAAATTATGACTTCTGCATTCGTTCCTGAAAAGGAAGGAGCCAGCGTTGTCCTCTTGGCGTGGACAGAAGGTTCTGTAGTGTTTCCATGAACTTCATCTGCCACAAGAGTTCCTGCTTAAGGAGACACAGTCATCTCTTGGGCAGAGAACTGCCCTCCAGTCATCCTGGACATCTTCACAACATCGATATTCTAGCCTACTGTACATTTAATACCAGCAGTTAATAAATCCATAAGCAAAATGGGCATGGATATTGAGGCTTCTTCACCCCCAGAATCTTGCTCTCACAATAGCATTCTGCATCCTGAAAGGATCCAAAGACTTCACATCAGTTTAGTAATCTGAAAGTAAATTCATTTAATAGACGGAGGACATTGTGCAGGAGGTGCAGTCCCCAAGCACCTCTTCCCAATATTGCTTTGGCATAACTTTAATCAGCTGCCTTTGGTGGAAGGTACAGAAAAAATTGGGTTGATCACACAGCACTGTTCTTTGACTCACCAAAGTGCTATTGCTGAACTAATCTGGCTTCCACTATGCACAAGCACAAGGGAGAAAAAAAGAGTAGGGCTGCCCTGCTCTGTGATAGTGTCAGTCTACAACCAAGCCATAACATCCACTTAGCGCCTCTTTAGAAGAGCTAAATGGATTTTGTAAATTCCATTGGTAAATTAGTGCTAGTGTTATTCACATAAATCTTGCCATTAAAATGATTTACCTCAACTGTAGCATTATTAATGTTCAGTAAATTAGGTCCATAAAATGACATTTGCCATGCCATTAACTGAAGATAATCCACAAGGCTCATTTCTAACCCCCTTTATATTTTTATAATGTCCTTCATAAACACTATTGTAGCTCTCTTAGACGCATGCAGCCATCAGTATATTGATAGCTCTGACACAGCATACGCTTCAGATCAATTACTGAATCAGGAGACTAATTTAGACAATCTTTACTTGTGGTCAGAAAAAGATTCATTATTTATGAGTGAAAACAAAACTGTATCATTGTTCTTCGATTCAAAACACATGTTCCCTGGAACATCAGCCATCTTCAGTCTTTCTTTAGTCAAAGTAGATTACAGCCCTGGAAAATGTTGGTAATTTCAGAAACTGGCTGAGCAAACAACTTTCAGGAATAAAAATAGCGTCCTTGAAGCAACCAAGAAAATAAAATTATTTAAGATGACTTTACATGTTGACCAGAAGTTAGATATCACAAAGCGTTACAAGCTTATTAATGCGGGGTTTTCATGTTTATATATACTAAGCATTTGCGTTAAAACCCTGTGGTCGCTGAAGTTCTTTCACAACACTTACAGTTTTATTTGAGGAGAAAAGGTCTTAAAAGGTAAAATTAATAGGTCCAACCTCTCAACGCCTTGATTTTGAAAAAAAAGTCAAGCCTAACACTAGCATTACCGTATCATGATACTAAGCCTCCTCTGCTTCCACTAATGACATGAGGATGATGTCATTGAACTATGTCTCTCCTGACAGATTTGCAGAGCAGTTCACTTATAGATGACCTTACTGCACCCACCTGCACCTGCCTAAGAAGAGAACGAGCTACATGGAGAAATATCTGATCAAGACCAGGACTCCACTCCATAAAATAATAATGTTACTTATAAGACTAAAAATCTTCAATTTCTTTAGGTCAATAATGTGGCTTTATAGCAAAATGACATTTTAATTTTACAGTGTCCATTCTGTGACACCAAAAGGGATGCAAGCAGTCTGCACAGGGAATTTTGCTTGTGATTACCATTACTTAAAGCTACCTCAAGACAGAACTAAAGTCACAAGGATCATGCTTCAGCAGTTTAGAAAGTTACTGCCCTTCGGCTGCTGCTAACTGGCCCCCATGTAAAATGCAGTGTTTAGCTATGTTTGCATTCCCCTTCTGCTTCAGCACAAAATATAAGTATTTGGCTTGAAGGACCCACAAAAATATTTTAGCTGTTCAAGTGTGACTCAGAGTAGACACTTGATTACGTCCTATTAACCTATGGATCTCTGATGGAACTTCTGTCAGAAAACCACCTTCCTCCAACTATGCATTGCCAAGATTATGCACCTATTTGTACAAACAGAGGAAATAGCAGAATCTCACATTTACCTTTTCTTACTCTTTTTCAAAAAGGAAAATATAACCATTGGAAAGCATTCTATTGACAGCTTTGTCACCTACCTAGATATCACTACCCTAAAAGAACATGACCAGCTTGATCATATTTAAATTCATTACCTCTACAAGACAGAGTTCATGAGTTCTCAAAACCAGGTAAATCCTTTTGCTGCACTCAGACTATTCAAACATTGCCAGCGTGAAATGGCTGAAGAGTAATTCTGTAGTGAACTCCAGGAACAGGCAGGAAGTGTTATAAAGGGTAGATTATCATACCAGACAAAGTGCAGATATGAGGATGGGCATGGGATGCTGCCCCTTCTATACCACAGATGCCAGCAGTCTTGAGAAATACACAACAAAAAAAGAGGCTACAAAATATCCAGAGATTTTTGGATGTTCTGGGACATTAAAGATGTTCCAACTTCATCCTACTGAATTCAAGGTTCCAGGAACTGACTGCTGCCCTCCATGGGTGCTCACTCTCAAGCAAAAGGGCTTTATGTTGCTACCATACCCTTGCTGAACTTCTCTCCTTTAGTGAGGAAAAATTAAGCTTGCAGCCCCTCATGAAATGTGTCTAATGTCCACCCGCTCACATACAGAAATCATAAAACATCGTCAGGCATAGTATTTTTAGAACATGAAAGTAATAGTACATGAAAGTCATGATTGCCACAACAGAAGTCCAGCTTCAGCTCTAATTAATAATGTATGCTGCCCCAGACACTTCTTGCTTTCTATATGTGACGGCGTGCTTCATGAGATGTGCAAGCTAGCTTGATCCAAATCTTAATGAGTACAAGATGCTGCTGTGGCTTTTGTTACCTGTTCTTCATTAGTTATTAGTAACAAAACCCTAAAATTTATTGGGCAAGACTAGCTAATTGAAGGAAGAAATACAAAAAACCCAACATATTCCTTTATATACAAACTATACCAAAAGGGTTATTTGCATTTTTATGTTGAAAACAGAATAAAATTTTTAAAACCCTTTTGTGGTAGAAGAGCTTAGAAGACAAAAGGAATTATTAGAGATTTGCAAATAACCAAATCCTCCTGAAACAGAGCATAAAGTTTCCTTGAAAAACATGCAGTACCTCAACATTGCCAAAAAAATTACAAATGGCCCAATAACCTAAGCTTTACACGTCTAAAGGTTAAACTTTGTTTTACTTATGAATTTTTACTGTTAAAAAAAAAGGGGGAAAAAAACCCCAGATGTTATTGGTATAAATCTCAGCCAGCTCTTGTAAAATTTTAGACTCACTCTGTCAGCCTAAAGAGTAGGGTAATTCCTAGCTCCTTGCAAAAGCATTAGTGAAGGCTGCCTGGACTCCAGGAAAATAACTGGGCTCATTGTGGAACCCACTAGTGAGACATACTTATAAAACTGAAGTTTTATTAGCTCACTGATTAAATACCAGCCACGCAGAAGGTATTATAGAATATGTGATGAATATCAGAGGTTTCATTTCTTTGTCTTGCACATATAATGTTATTGTACTGTCATTTTTCTAAGCTATTGTAAAATCAGTATTATATATACCCCAGTCAAAGGATCTAATAGTATGACTATTATCATCACTGAGGATGATTATATGCAAAATGGGCAGCCAGTTGTACCTCCTGATGTGCCGTACCCATGCTATACTATCTGCACACCTGATACTTGGCTGTTTTAAATAAGATACATATAGCCTTACTCTGCTGGCAGTTACATCAGTGCGAGCTCAGTGAAGCCAGCTGTGTTGCAACAATGACTGCAGAGCTTGATTCAGGTTCTCCTCCTGTCTTAGAACAAAAGGAGTACAAGCTATTTTTAAAGCCTACATTTTCACTTGTTCTTGTATTGATAATCTCAAGGCAGATTTAGTACCTCACTTGTAGAGTTCAACTCAGATATCTAAAGATAACCCTGAAGCAAACTTCCATATCACTAATATTCTTCACATATTATTTTGCTGATCCCGAGAGGGAATCTATAATAATACAAAGGGAATCTGGAAGACTGAAACTGCAAAAGAAATGTACTGTACTTGTGGTCTTGAGAATGAAAAACAGCATTAGAAGTGTTTAGCCTTTGGCCAATACAAAACCTATGGCCCTGAGCAGCCTTTTACAGAAAAATTAGATGCATAAAGGAGAATCAGAGGCATGATTATATCTGTTTGTATTTGGAGTTGCATCAGCTCAGCTCAATCCATTTTTTAATCATTCTTTTAATTAACCGGGGCAAAGGTTCATGGGAACAATTTGATACCAGCTGAAAATCCAAGTTTAGTGAATGGCAGCTAGGAAGAGATTTAAGCTAAACTGCAATGCACAGATCTGAGGTCAAAGTACCATCCATACGGTGCAGTATGTATAGTGAGGACATTATGGCAAAACAGGCTTATGACCCTTTCCTTGTGAAGGTCAACCTTGAAATATGAAACACACATGAGCAGGGAGGGTCCACTCAGAGCCAAAGCTCATCTTGCAGGCACTCTGCCAAAGGAGAGAGTAAGACACAGCAACAGTGGTGAGGTGAGTGACCTTCTGGAGATCCTTCTTCCCCATTAAGTTCAGAAAGAGCCCATATAACTAGCTTGGCATAGATACTTTAGATAGATAGTTAAAGCTGAATAAGATTAATCCAAACCAAAATTGTTACCTCTTAATGGATGGAAATCATCATCTTTAAAGTTACAATGCCAGAGGCAACCCGAGGAGACTGACAATGGGCTGCTGGCTGCAAAGATCAGTGTGTTTCCATGAAGCACTAAGTAAACAATAGGAGAGGGAAGAAGAGGCCTGCATTCCTTAAAAGGACAAGATGTATGAAAAGTAAGTGCATCGTTTTAAAAAAGAAAAACAACTAAGAACAGAAAACAAAGCAGCCTGTTTCTAAAAGTAAACTTGAATCACCAAATGTGTTTAATGTAAAGAACCCAGCATGTGGCCACATCAGAAATATACATTAAGGAAAAAAATCTTGTGTCTGGAATAAATTTCCAAACCATTTTATTTCCTTTAATAAGAGAACATAGAATATAGGAGGGGGGACGGGGGACATGACTAACACCACAGCTCTGTCCTTTCTCAACTGTGCAAAAAGAATATAAGGGCTGAAAACATTTTAGAGAGTAGTCCTAGTGAGGGAAAGGACCGGGATTTACCCACATAACCAGGAACTTAACTGAAACACCTACTTGCGTGGACTCCTCTACTCAGGCTCCTTCTAACAAAGTACTCATCTCCAGGAGACAAGTTCTTAGGTGGACTATATGTCTATTTGGAGGCCTCTAACTTTTCTCACTCACCATAAAGGGTGCTTGTGGTGAGGACACTCCTAGCAGTCACCAGAGATAAATAGTTTTTACGTACGGATGAATGCCAAACCTAGAACCAAACCATCAAAAACTAGTCTTGAGAAAGCACAGAAAACCACTGATGTCTTAACATAAGTGCTGCTGAGCAGCAACTGTGCATCCCTGTACCTTCAGCAATGACACTGGCACACTGTTCCCTCCATGTTAGGAAAAATACCAGAGTAAATGCCACAGTCTTTATAGATCTTTGACAGGAGGAGTTAGTTGCTGCTTCCTGCAGGCCATACAGCAGCCAAAATCAGTATTTTACAAACAACTCAAAGGGCAATCATCAACAGTCAGAGAGAAATATCTTATCTGAAGGACATCTACAAAATACAGAATATGTCTTCTACTCATCTGGCTTGCCTGTAATATAACATGCCTTGCATTATGTGGGGCACTGCTCTGCTCCTTGTAACCTGTAACTTGACATTCTTTGTGTGGTTTCCCATGTGCTGAGGGCTATTTTTCTGTGTGATAACTTAGAATTTCTTTCTAGACAAATTTCTGCTTGAAATACTGTAGAGAATTGTGCATAACTGCTTGATTTGCTTGTCGTTGAATACCATTTTTTATGTAAGGTAAGAAATATCTGCTCTCTGGCCAACACATTTCAACAGCTTTGTCAAAAACATTGGCGTAGGAGTTCCCAAAGAACATAAAAATGGCTTGGATAGTAAAATGCTATTGGCATCAGTATATTCTACAGGCTGACCGGAAACTTGCTTCTGTTCTACTCAGATCAAATTGAAATACTACTGCAAATTATACAAGCTACATTTTTCAACAAAATTCCTGAAAAACTAATAAAAATGTACCTGTTTCCTTACATGGATATCATAAGTCTTACTTCTACATATTGGTATTTTACCTGATAATTTAAGAACGTGGGATATTTAGCAGCTAATCTTAACCATTAAATGGCAGATTGAGCATGTGGAATTATAACAACATTTGTAAATTTGTTTTCACATATTTTCTCTTAAAATTGACACTCTTCCATCTACTGTAGGATAACAACACATATGGTGTGCTTGCAAGATGATTGCTCAGTTTTCTTGGTAGTACATAAGCAGACTTGCTGAAAGTTTGAGTTTCTAGCTTTTACTGAAAAAAATAGCGCTATTACTAAGCTGTAAAAATAGACTATATATAAAGGCATAGATTCTTAATCCTAGAAGCCTGACTTGAAATTCACTGCTCTTCTTGAAAACCAAATGAAAACAAGACAGTACCGCACATGCAGCCGCATACACTGTATATATCGCTGTCTCTCATGTGAGATAAGAGCAGAAGGCTAAGGTGTTCATCAGGCGTGTATCTCCTCAGGCTTTCCAGAAACCAACAGCAACAAGCCGGGCTGTGGTCCCCAGGCCATAGGCTCCCTGGAAAGTAAGTGGTGCTGCAGCTATGTGGCATTATGATCAATACTAGTTTGTAAGACTTTGCTCTTTACATGACTAATAGACACAAGTGATTGACAAAAATAGATTTCCTGGGGTACGTTGCATTCCTTCCTTCCAAAAAGACTGCTTTAAGCAAGCAGCAGAGAGCTGTTTTGAATGTTTAGGTTTTTGGTAGTCAGGTGCAGAAACTGTCCCATTCATTGTCCTTATGGTTATGCTTAAACATCTCCACACCCACACTCAGCAAAACAGTTTGTAAAGTATTAGTAAAGCAGGAGAAAAACAAGTTTGCACTTGGGAAGGATGTGGTACCAGCAGGACACAAAACTCTGTCATGTAGTTTTAGTCTGAGGTTCTTACTCGCGGGGTTCAGGTCCAACGTTGTTTCAAATAGTTTTAAGAGTGAAGTAGTCTGTCCCACAGTGTCTTGTTCCACATCTCACACGTCTTATATTTTATTTGCATTCATAGTTGTACCTTTCAAAAGTGTTCACATATACTTCTGACTGTTAATGCTAATATTCTGACTTGCCACTTCTGCTTTCAGTAGACTTGGGAGTGTAGTTATCAGTCCTGAGCATACTGACCCTCTTTCAAAAACTCTCCCAAACATCCTCTTCAAGTTTTCTGTATTTGCCACCAAAATACTAAGGGCAGTCCAAGAGAGTCTGTGGGTTGACCTACTTGCTCATGTCTTTTCCAGCAGAGTATATTCTGATTCTCATTTTAATTTCATATGTTGATACACAGCACAAAATGCAACCTTAGATGTATATAAAATATTGCAGATGGGTAATGTGGCAGAAATAATTTCCTGACCTTTTGGTAAATAAAATTAATGTTTTAAAAATGTAAGCTCCTATATTAATTTCACAACTACCATGAAGGCTCCTATTACATTATTACCTGGGAATATTCCAGTAGATTTTTACAACATACCAACTGCACTGAAGAAATAAATAAGAATGCCTCTAACACCATAAATTGGGAACTGGAGGAAGCATAACTCATACTATTCAGATAAACCATATTTTAGATAACAGACCGTCAGTCAAAAGATTATATGAACAATTCTTTAGAGTATATTGTAAGTTATTGGTGCACGAGAAATGTTGAGAAAGCATTAAAGACCTTAGCCTATGGAACTTTTTTCACCAGTTTTACAGGTAGAAATGAAAATGTCAAGTACTTCTAATAGGTTAGTTTATGGGACTGTGGTAAGTATTTATAGAGATTGGTCTGGATGCTTTTCCATTAGGTACAGTACTGTACAGTTTTTGGCTCATACTTGAAGGAAGTTATAAACCAAAGTGGGTTCCTCATTCCTCAGCATCTGACATATTCTGATTGCAAAACATTTGGGGTTTTACACGATTTATTGTAAATAATCTCTCCTATAATGTTCACAGCACAATAATTCACAACCCTGAGGCAAGAGAGTTCTGCAGAAATGACATTATACGGAAGATAACTTTTCAGAATTTACCATTTGCACATCATGTTCAGAATCTATAACACATGTAAAGAGGTCAAATCCTCATCTTTCAAATATTTTTTTCTATCATTTTGTGGTATTTTATTAAAAATAGTTACAGCCAGCCTAATAGCTTGACTGATAACTCCATATGTTACCACATCCCGCAGTAGTATAAATTGGAAGTGGGGAAACGAGACAAGTTCTTGCGTATAAGATGGCTAGGACTGGGTGCTGTGTACTGAGAACAGGCTTGTCATGTCTTAACAGCAGATGAGACAAAAGGAAAGGCTAACACAACGAAAAAGGATATGCCACTAAAACTATGCTGTTAAAATGACACTTTCTTATACAAGAAAAATTGGTTTGCTTTCTAACCTTTAAGTCAAATCTGGAGTCAGCCATTTTCCCTTGTATTAACCTGTTTTCACCTGTCTTTGCCCACTGTACCCTTTGAAGGTGAAATTATGATAGTTATTGATATTTCTAATGGTAAAAAGAACATTCTGTACAGTTGAATAATTGGAGTTAGAATCTGAACAGTTGGGTCCTGTTCCCAGGTTTATGACCAACTCAGGGTATAAAGGGGAATGTACACACTTAATTAAAAGACTTCTTGTTCTTTTCCCAACCCTTTCCACCCAAACCCCTATGTCTGGAATTTAAAAAAGCTGTTAAAGAAACTGAGATTCCTGAGTGCAAATCTGTTACAACAACCGTAATAAGATGCTCATTCCCTTTAAGGGGAGGAGAGAGAAGTCTATGAGAGGCAACCCACCCTCAAAGTCTTACAAATGTAACCCTTTAAGGATCTGGTAGCCCTGCAGGGGATGGGCACCTAGGATAGAAACAAGCCAGAGGCTGGGACAGATGCTGTGATCCTCAGGAATGGCTACTGTTTAGGACAAAAAAATAAACTACCCTTGAGACCCTATGATTTCTGTAGCTTTAGGGCAGAGATTTGGTAAGACTCAGCTTTCTTCCCCTTGCTCTGTTTTTATAGCTTTCTGTCATCCTATGGGAGATGTTGCAAGGGAAGGATCTCTAGCTTCACTCCATTCTGCAGGACCAAGCTTCCCAGGAGCTAGCTGGGTACCCTGGTATAAGGCTACAGATATCCTGACTCAGCGCTGCCTAAACAAGGAGGGCAAGGACAGTCCTGAGCCAGGGAAAGCCTATCTGAACCACCACTCCCCCATGAAGAAAGGCTGAACATTGCTGTGCCCCAGAGTGGGGGTCTGCCTGGGTCGGGGCAGCTCCCACAAAGGGACATGGGACTGCAGAGGAGAAAAAATCTGCTCTGGGGAAATAACAAACTCAGAGTGGTCCGACTGTAGTGATTTATGCTCAGAAGTTCTAGGATCAGAGCTCATAAGACCTTTACATGAAAAGATCAGTGTTACCAAACTATAGCTGTTCGCGGTAATCAACATCCTAAGCCCAACTTATCGACATTGTTTAGTGTGGCTCTAAAATGAGAAGTCATCAGCTTTCTTCCAAAGGAAGCCTTTATAGAGCCTTTTTTATTTGCTAGCTAATGAGACCAATTTCACCTCCTTGGATGACACTTTGCCTGTTCAAGCCTTTCCTCAAAAGCTGCTTTCCTTTATGTCCACCTATGAAAGCTGATGATATTCTCCCTGAGGTTTTACCTTTATACATAGTTTAATTCATACCCTGGCTTTGCACTGAGTACTAATATGTCTCTTTGTTCTTTAAGACAAGCATTTCTTTTACCTATCATGGAGTGCGGTGCTAACAGGTCGGGTCTCTCAGCAGACTAGGGTTCCCCGAGGCATTGTGATAATGTTTAGGAAGTTCAGGGATAGCAGTGAAATTAAATCTCAGTGATGCCTTCTTCAAAACTGCAGAAAGAGCTAACACCCAAAACACAAGAAGCTGCACATTTTAGTATTTCATGTGATGAGGGATTCCTGCCTAGTCCCAGCAATAACAACAACAAAAAAAAAAAGAGACTTGGAGCTTTAAATGTTGCATCTAAATCCATATTTCACATAAATAAATAGCCGAGTTTACAGAAGCATTGAAATACTAGACATACAGTGCTTCCATTTACTACAATTGGAACCTAATTCCCAAGGGAAAAATAAGGAAAATGAAAAACCTTTCAAAGTGGATCCTGCTTGTATCCTATTCATGGAATTTGACTGGCTTGGTGTTTTCATGATAGATGTTCTGCAGAACCTGAACTGTCGTTCTCTTTAAATGAGCCACAAAACTACAAAAAAAACTTCAAAAACTGATCAAATTGTAAGCCCTATGGTGCTGAACATGCAGACAACTAAAGACAATGCTCTGCAAGCTGTGAGTTCCCAGGGCTCTGTTCCTCCCAAGGGATTATGCCTAACCCCTAATGATGGCACTCAAAAGTGTCAACACTGATTATTCAAATTCTGATCATCTCAGCCTATGAGACAGGGAGGGTTTGGGGAGCTGCTGGAGAAAGGGAAACGCTGAGGAAAAGTGTTAGGAGGTGGACCAAAACAGGCAGAAGGGAACGCGACAGAGGAAAGAGGATGGGGACAGGAGAGAAACATAGAGAATAAATAGTGCTCCATACATCTAAATATTGAGCACACGCTAAATCCCAAAACAGGGCACCAAAATAGCGGTGATGCCTTTTTATTTCGTTCCTGTGGAAAGCTGTTTGCTATCCTTCATCTTTGTGTGCAATTTTCCAGTGACACCAGTGGGAAATCCTCTGTGGATTGAAGTGGGCCAAAGTTCTGAATATAGATCCCTGCCCACACGCCATAATTAGAAATGGAAATTGGCCTTCTGATGATGGCCTGACTTCCCTGAGCTGCAGTGAGGGACCAGGCATAGTTGTACAGGCTACTGAAGAGGTCATGTTCGGACGGAGAGCTAGGTACAGATACCGAAGGTTAAAACAAGGTTCCAAAACCTGAAAAAATAACACCACTGAAAATAATGAAGGCTTTGGGTGACATTTTTCAAAGCATGCAGCAGGAGATGAACAGATGGAGCCTGTGTGTATTTCCAGTGTTGTGTTTTGAACTTTTAGCTCAAAAGGCCTAGGGGTAAAATTAACACTTAATAAATATGAAGTTTTCAAATATTTATTGTTTTGAAAGAAATTGCTCCTAAATAAAAGGAAGAGTTGACATCAGTCAAAATAATCCCAGAGAAACATCTTTGTCCGATCCTCAGGAAACCTTGCCATTTTTCTTACCCCTCCCTCCCTCCTTTCCTTTTCAATGCTTATGTGTTTGCATATTGATGCTCATTTATTGTCAGCACTTAATAATTCATCCCAAATTACCAAGGCTCCATCATTACAAAACATGCACCATCCCTCCGCAGATCGGCTGTGCTGGCTCAGACAAACAAGACGATAACAAACACCACATGTAGTACATGAGTTTTTCCTAAATTATCTTGGCAATGCTCAGGTGAAATGTATCCTGCACAGCTCTAATGTAAGGATAGAGTGAAAACCTAAAGGTCAGATGCTTGAGTCTTGGTTTTGAACACTACCAAATGCCTATGTGCAAAGGAGATTGACTTTGGTCTTCATCAGCCACTGCAGTGACAGCTCTGAATCTTCCAAGCAGTGATCAACAATGATCCTTGAAGACAGCAGAAGATTAATAAGAGCTTGACCTCTCAGAATGTCAGGCACAAAGAGTTCATTGTCGCAGGACTCTCTTGTCAATATAACTGTACAACATGCTTCCATTATTATTTAGAGTATTAGTGATCAGAAGGCTAAATCTGAGTATCTTCAGTATTATTGCCAGCCATGCAATATTAATCAGCTTAACCACATTAGTTAGTGAAAGCTGGGGTATAACTTGAGGCATACTGATGCACAGAAGAGCCACATATAAGCTGAATCTACACGTGCCCTGGAATAGCTGATCAGGAGGGTGACACAAAGGCATGACTGTAGCACAGGTCAGCCTGACAAGGCTGCCCTTAACCCTGCCTGCATGGGCAGTCATAGGGCATGGCAGGGTCTGAGGTGTATAGGAGCTTTCTCTGGCTCTCTGTCCTTACCACAGGCAAGGTAACAGACAGCCCACTGCTCCCTGTTTGGTCAGGAGAGGCCAGCCAAGGCTGGACAGCTTAAACATCAGCCAAGTCCAACAGAAGTGCAATATAGGTGTACCCCACACCAGTCTGAGCTTCAGCTCAAACGCTAAAAGGACAGTGTAAGACATTCATCAAAACACAGATGTTGGTTGTAAAAAATTACAGATCTTAATAAAAAATGTTGTAGGCATGTTGACTCTCTATTAACATTATGACTCTGATGTCATTTAAAAAAATTGCATTCGGCACCCCTCCCTAACGTTTAATTATCACAAGCGTTGAAGCAAGGCACATAAGACCACATCCCATAGTGCTTAATGCAAAAATACCATATTGTGACTGTACTTACCGCAGTCTACTTCAATTTCATAACATTTTTAAATCAGAAAGGAGGAGGAACATAAAAAGAACTGAATGATGCTGTCAGACTTAAATGGATGCTTGCTGTTAGATTTGTAAGAGTGGTATACCTGAACACAGAACAGATTGCTGCATTATAAATATGTATAGTAATAATGCCAGAGAGTGTGTTGTGGAAGGGATGCTCAGACTGGTCAGCTTTTTATTCCTTGATTAAAAAAATCATAATGAGCTTTTTACTACAATTTTCGTAGCGGCAAAACCACATTCATGCTGTGTCTTTGTGGATCTAAGTAAAATAGCCCTGACCCCTGAAGTCACTTTTTAATAATTAACTCTCACTAAGTTCATTAAACACTAATTGAAGCTACAGAAGGAAAAATTGTGAAGTATATGCAGATAGACAGAAACACCAAATGTGATTAAAGATACTGACTGTGGTATATATGTGCAATACAGTACATGCGTTATATAGATTTCAAATTCAGTTCCATAGAGGTTTTGAACTCCTTTATCCCATGATAAATTCTAACATGTTCAGTGCTACTGAAAATTTCATTAACAAAGATTTGCAACCTAAATGACATGGACATCCTGACTAAGAGTCTTTGGAAAGATCTGGAGAAGACTCCAAACTGTAAAAGATGCAACCCCTGAACAATTGATAAAGAAATTCAACAATTTTGAGAGTCCAAGTTTTCAAGCTGAATATAAGTTGGTGATTTATGTTAGAGCAATAATTTAAATTTATGTATTTGACAGTTTTAAGTGTTCAAAGTCAAGTTACTGGTTTCATTTTATTCACTAAGGAGCCAAAAATGAGAGGTTTGTAGCGATCGATAAAGAAGTGTATCTTATTACAACCAGTTCAAATGATATGATCTGAGATAATATTATAGCTCACTTCTTTCCAACCGTTTACCCCTCTGAACTCAGAACGTTTCAACTGTGGGTACAGACTCCAGCAAACTACCACACTCTCTCTTCCTGGTTAATGTGCCCATAGACTTTCCCACCCACCCCCAAAACATGGAAACTGCTGTTGGAACTGGCTCCTTGAGTGGCACAATGTTCAGACAGTGCATTTCCTCACACAGACAGAAAAGGATGGAGAGTCTGAGTCTGGGTCTCAGGAGACCCAGTCCTGCTGCATGACTTAGGGCAAATCACTCAACTCCACCATCATAGCGCTAATGTTAGCAGTAATGAATATTTCTGCTATGCTTGAATGTAAAGACTCCAGATCTGAGCTTCCTGAGTCCAGGTGTTTCCTATCCAGTAAGATGTTTGCAGCAGAGATGGGTTCAGAGCCTCACTGCTCAGCCCTGGCATAGCTCCAATGAGTCCAATGAAGTTGAAGATCTAGCCAGCGCTGCATAGGCAATGGCTAACAGAGTGAGGCTCCAGTTTCATTAGGCTCCTCTAAAGATTACTGTAACACAAACAATGTAGAATGAGAGCATGAAAAAAGCCTGTGGTATTCTAATCTTTTGAAAAAATCACATTTATTTCAATGGACTTTGTCTCTGCTCTTTGATTCTGCTTCCACAAGCTCATCTATGGTACTTTTCAGTTTTCTAATTCTAGGGATATTGTAGGGAAGAAAAAGGCAAGGAGAAATTAAGGGAGCTGAGAAGAAAATAGGGAAGAGTAATGAGCCCAGTCTGTTGTGATTGTCCCAGAGGTTTTATAGTGTATGCCTGAAGAGGTCTACCGGGGAGACCCTGGTAGATCCCTGGTCTAGGAATCTATGCTTCTTGCAACCAAACTGAATACAAGGGCAAGACCTAGATCTGTATCAGCTCTTGTTCTCCCAATGGTTCCTGGTTGAAGGGGTAGTGCTATAAGCACAGCACACACCAGAGGGTCAGTTTAGTAGTCTCCAGGAACTGCCATTGTATGCACAGCAACTCAATGTACTTAAAAATATGCTACTCTGCTTAAGAAAGATGGTGAAATGGTTATGGCACCAATCTTCAGGGAACTGAAGGGACCAGAAGACACTGAGTACAAAAATGCTTTGCGAAAAAACTGAGTAAGTCACTTCTTAGGTTATACCTACATAGGTTGTTAGGTCACCCCCAAACCCATTCCCACAAAAACAAACTACGCTGTCAATATTTACATTTTCCCCAGCAGCCAAACAGCCCAAAGGTGGAACTTCTGCTAAAGAAGGAGCAGAGTTCTCATGCAAATAAGAAGTGGGACATTGTGTTCATGCCTACACTCACCTCACCACTCATGGGAATGCACTTGGAAATCCTGGATGGACTGAGACTCTTGCACACAGGGAGTGACAAGTGCTCTCCTTCTGGCCCATCACTGCTAGAGACAAGACCAGGAGGACCCCAATGGACAGCAAAGGACAGGCAATATACATCCCAAGTGTCACTCCATTATGCATGATTCTACAGTAATGGAATGCAAAATTACTCTTGAAAACGTATCCGTGTTGGAAGAGTAACATTCTCATTTTCATAAGTAAATTGGATCAGCCATCTTCCCATTAAAGTTAAAGTATGTCTTAAGAAATCTTAAAAATACCACATCCAGAGATCCAAGAGAATGAAACTATGACCAAATCACAGTATTTTTACTTTTGTCTAGTTTTACATTCTTTCAGCTGGTAAACAATCAAACTTTCCTTAGTTTAAAAAAATACCTAATTTATTTCAGGATTTAGATTTGGTCTGTCATGTTTGGTCAGTAAAACCACTGCTAATAACAGCTAGGCTCTCACTACTTAAATAAGATGTTTCACCATAGTTCATAATAATAGCACAATAAAAGAAAAAGAATTAAAAACTGAGATGCAGTTATTCCTTGGAGGTTATACATGCAAATTGCCCTGAATCTGAGCAACAGTTCAACAAGAAAAGCAATATTTTGGGACAACAGTTCTGCTTTTGTAATGAGCCTGTAAGATTCATTCCACTGAAATAGCTACAGGTATATTATACCCCATGAACTATTACAAAATTAAACTTCATAAGCAATATGCCAGTGCTTTGTGTGATGCATTTGCTAAAAGAATCATTCAATTTATCATGTTTTCCTGAAGCGTTATGAGACAAGGTCTTTGAATAAAACTCATTTCATTAGGCTACCTTGTTACATGGGAAGATAAGATCTACACTTGACTAAAGACATCATTCCATCATGCCCATAATCACCCTACCTGGAGAAGTAAACATTCGGGACCTTAGAAAAATGGCACTGCACTGCCTCACTAATGGTACTGAATGAATACATTAAAAAAAAGGGTCCAGATGGACATGGTGAAAAATTATCTGAAAGCAAATTCAAGTGCACAGAAAACTCTTCTGCAGGTACTGGGGGCAAGTTGTTTAGGCCAGGCATTTAACCCAGCTTGGGCAAATAGCATGCAGCAGTGTGAGATCAAAAAAAAAATTCAGATTCAGGGGCACTTCCTGCACAATGTCTATCTTACTTTGCCGTGGCAGCTTAAAAGGTACACCTCTTGAACATTTCTAGCCACCCTGTCCTCACGGGATGCTCCTACACCACTTGGAAAGACACATATATTCACATAGGAGATCTGAGTTCTAGAGAAAGCTGTGGAACAAATTTGCTGTGTGGTTTTGGTTTTAATTTTTCAGTGCTTCAGTTTCTTCTTCTATACAGAGGAAACAGAACTGATAATATATACCCAGAAAGCAGGTGGCGTACTGTTGTTTTAGAAGGCCATGTGATGCATTTTGTTGTTTTTAAGAAAATAATCGGTTATAAATTTTGAACTGGTGCATTTTTTTCCAGTTTCCTTTTGTTACAGTGTTGTGAAGCTCAATACAGAATATCTCCTTGCTTGCTGTGATGTGAGTGAGAAGTAGCTCCAGTGAAGACAACACATTCAAACAAAATCAAGGCAGAAGCAGAACTCTGGCTTAACGAACTGTATTGCCTGTTTCCTATGAAAAGGTTGGGCCAGCCCCATGTCAGGTTACATCGTGTACATTTCCCAGATATCCCCAGGGCAAGTCAGCATCCCAAAGACTTTGACTGAAACATGGGACAAGGTCTACAGACAAGGCCAAGATGTGCCTGGACAGAATATCTGGTTGTTTTCTTGTGCCAGGACTCACACTGATGGCCACAAAATAGTTTGGTGAGAAAACAGAACACCTCTTTATATTTTCCTGGTTTAATTTTCAGGCAGATATGTTTCTCAATCCAGCTTGATATGCAACTGCACAACTGCTCTGGCCAGCCCCAAATGGAAGACACAAGAACAGATTACTGGGCAGGAAACTGGGGATGGGTTTATATGGTATTATAACAACTTGATCTCTTGAAACCTTAAACAGGATTGTAAGTGAATGGTTACATATGTTCAAAGAGTTTTCTTTCCATTTCTATTTCACATCTAAGTGGTAAGTCTACACTTTTTTTAAAGCGCTTTTTATTATGTGGTGTTGCTGAACCCCTTGTTAAGCACCACAAATGGGTCTAGCAAGAGAGATAGTTTTCTAGGAAAAACATTTCTGGATAGAAAATTAAGAATATTTTCATTTCCTTCAAAATTCCTTTGTCTTTTAGTGATAACAGGAACATGTATTTTTGGATTATTACTAATTTTGCCTTTCCACTTCTTTTTTTTCATGTTCTCCTCTTTTTTTTTTCCTCTTTTGTCAGCAGGGGAGAAATAATGGAAAAAGCAAAGTATCCTCCTTTTGAGGGGAAAAAAAAGGTTGTGTGAGATATTGCTTCTAATGAATGTTTCCATTTTCCTGCTGGAAAATGGTCAAATTTTAGTCATTTTCCTGTCTCTGTAAACAAGTGATTTTTAAAAAGCATACTGTTTGATCAGCTATTCCTAACACCTTAGTTATGGAATACTTTCATATCCCTTGGAGGGTGACTACCCTGCTGATAAATGTATTTCACTTAGAGAACCTGCAGATGAAACCTCAGATGTATTTTCTTGTCTTTGCCTTCTACCCACTCCTCACACAAATTCTTGCTCCAGACTGAAGAGTTCTGAGCAGCAAAGTTTCTCCCTTAAAATCGATGTAAGAATAAGCTATGATTCTGTGCATGATATGTGTATTTAATACTCATTGCTACCCACCCTGTTGTTCATTATATGGATTTTGGATTCAATAGCATATATGTCAACTTATGTGAGAATCCGTCTTGGAAATTCTAAATCGACTCAAATTTCAAAACATCCATTGAGAAGTGAGCTTTTTTTTTGAAGTCCTTCGTTGATGAGGTGTTTGAAGGAAATGTATTCCCTCTGTCCCAGCTAAGATATCGGCATCCAGAGAGAAGCAAAGGATGAAAAAGCAAGCAAGCAAGCTCCTTCTGAGAGGTGCATGTTTTGCTGATTGTAGGATTTGGACACAGCACACAGAAAGGACCCGGGGACAGAGAATTTCCATTTACACAGATTGGTGGTGTGTTAGGAAGCTGTTAAAGGCAGTTCGTCTAGATTGTATATTCTTTGATGAAGAAATTCTCTTTTTATCATAAATATCTGTTCTGGAATTTCCTATGGGTTCTGACAGGGATTTCACCAGGTTCACCTCTCATATCATAGAATCACAGGATGTTTTGGGTTGGAAGGGACCATAAAGATCATCTTTCTCCAACCCTTCTGCCATGGGCAGGGACACCTTCCACTAGACCAGGTTGCTCCAAGCCTCATCCAGCCTGGCCTTGAAGGCATCCAGGGATGGGGCATCCACAGCTTCTCTGGGCAACATGTTCCAGTGCCTCATCACCCTCTCTGGGAAGAATTTCTTCCTGATGTCCAGTCTAAATCCACCTGCTTTCAATTCAAACCTGTTACCCTTTGTCCTGTCACTACAGGCCCTTGTAAAAAGTCATCCCCCCCCCCCCCCCCCCCCCCCCCAGCTTCCTTGTAGGCCCCTTCAGGTACTGGAAGGTGCTATAAGTCTCCCCAGAGCCTTCTCTTCTCCAGGCTGAACAAGCCCAACTCTCTCAGCCTGTCCCCAGAGTAGAGGTGCTCTGTCCCTCTGGCCATGTAAGGCACACATTCATCTGAAAGACAGAACTATGATCTTTTATGGAAAAGAAAGTCAAAGTTCTAAGAAGCTGCATAACACAACTCACACTGCATTTGATTTGTCAGGATGGGAATGTCACATCTGGACAGAAGGCTCTATCTTAAAATCCTTCTTCAGTGCCACCATTGTTGGCCAGTTCTAAAGCTCAGAGGGTGAGCATGATGTCTTAACATTCACCAATGCCTTGGTGTAGATCAGATGATAGATAAATTTTAAAGACTCAAAATCCTGTTTTGTGAAAGAAAAAGAAAACAAACACACCATCAGGAAGAGACTGAAAATGAAATAGGAACAGAACACGAGGAAAAAACAATGAGAAAGAAGGAAAGGAATATAACCTCATTGAAAGAACTTTCCAGCCTCTTACAAATTACAATCCCCAAAACATTTTTCAGTGGTGCTGCACATCCCTGCATAATGAATTCAAGATTATTAACAATAGGTTTGATTTTCTTAGCTACCTTTTGTGATTCCCTTAGAAGTAGTCCACTGACCCTGAGGGTCCACTGGTAACCACTGTGACTGTATAATTATGATTTACTAAGTATGAAGGGACAAATTTTCAAAGAGCAGGGCTGGAATTTCACTTTGTAAATGGAAGTAATAATATTCAAAGTAACACAATTATATCCAAACATGGCATGCTTAGAAAATGTAGGAACACATAATTTCTTAATCGTTTGCTATAAATGTCTTTATACAGGAACAAGATCTTCCTACAAAGAATTCTCCTTTACTCTCATACTGAACCCTGTGTCTGCCTGTCTGGTACTTGGCAGCATTATATACTTTTAAGTTTAAAAAGTCATATGATATGAGGCCATATCCTCAGCTGGAGTAAATCAGCTCTACTGAAGCAGCAGAGCTCTGTTGATGTACACCAGCTGAAGTTCTGGCCAATTTTTCAAACTAAGAGTACTTTGAAGTGACCTAAACTACAGCTTCCTAACAACGCTGTACAGCAGATGAATGTAAATCTCACGAGTCATTGCAAGATCTTGATCTCCCATTCCGACTGAAAATAGAGCCATCACCGAAGTGATGTATTACGTCTCATTTTTATTGTCCGTGAGGAGGGTGCAGGTGAAGGGAACCAAAGGGCAGTATGGGTCTGGGGCTAAAGTCTGTTTCTGAAAACCGCCAAGACAACAAGACTGTAGGTGTCAGCTTACCTCCCATTCATGCTGCCTCGCACAATCCTCCCGACCCAGGTGAAGGTCATGTCTCTATCCCTTGGCATTTCAGAGCCATTTACATTTATATGTAATTGTTTTTTGAGTGTGCATCTGTTCAGAGAAGCTGGACGGCTTGGGAATTGGTAATAGGATATCAGAGCCTGTCACCAAAAGGCCACTAGTTCAAAACCAGAGCAGTTGTTCGAGCAGCCAAAAGGCACTAACTTTCTGAGCTCAGCAGCTCACACGAAATGAGTTGATGATTTCAGCCTGGACGTGAGTCCCTATCACAAAACAGCTCTGCCACTGCAGCTGTCAGAAAGGACACCTTGTGGATATTGTCAACAGAAAGGTCAAGGACTGATGGTGTGAGCATGCAGATGACCTCTTCCTCTCACCTCAAGCAGTCGGTTTTCCAGGAGGAGGCAGAGACATGCTGCTGCAACAGTGTGGAAAATGTCACCCAGCTGCTGCCCTTGCTGGTCCTCTTCTGGAGGTTAAAGCATGACATCAGACCTGTGGATGTTAAACCTCATGCCTTTCAGAATCATTTAAAAAGCCTGAATGAAGTGCTGTGAAGACAGTAATAAATAAACATGCAGAGAGACCTATAACAGGCTTCGAGAAAAAGCATTTGCAAAACCTGTGGCTTAGTACACCTCTCTTACTAAATTTCGCTGACAACGCCAGCAGGTGCCTGGTGGCAGAATTACTGATTTGTATTTATTTTTTCCCTAGCATCTATTTCACCGAGTGGTTTTTTTTTCCCCTAGCTCTGTAGAATTTATGCCCTTCACTAAGCACCTGCTTCCTACCTAGGAAACAGTAAGTGCTTCAGGTCTGTCCGCCTTGCAGGGGGATAAAGGGATGGAGGTCCCATGCACTATTCAGCTATCAAGACCCCCAGTATCACAGAAAGCCATAATTAGGCTGCTTGCGCATGGAAGCATGAAATAAGGGGTAAAACCTACCTCTGTGCTGCAGCAACCGCCTGAGCCCCAGTCATCTTGCACTAAGCAGCACCAGCAGAAGCCCATCAAGGCATGAGGGATGCAATTTCTCAGGAGGGTCACTATATTCCTCTCCTCCCAACACAACAGAGAGTCTGCTGGGAGCAGGCTCACCTCCACCTGCATATGGATGACAGTGCATGAATTATTCACAGAGGGTGTAGGCATACATTTAAATCAGGTAGCTGAGATGGCAAGACAGCTACCTAGCCATGACAACACAGAGTTCAAAGCTGGGTAGCTCCTGATGTTTATACTCCTTTACTTGTTGTGATTATTGTTATAGCCAGCTCTAAGTTACCTGCTGCTCTGACTCTGCAGTTATTGGTGGATAAGCCAAGCAGACAAAAGCCTGTGTGAGTCTGTCTGTAGGAGCTGCAGTCAGCTCTCTGGGCTGAAATGCACCTGTACTGGCAGAGACAGGGCTTTATGCTATTGAGGTGCTGAAAGGGGATCCAAGCCCTGAACTCCTCAGACCTCAAGAGAACTTGGGCATGAGTCAGAGCTTTGTATCTGATCTTGTTTCAAGTAAACAGTCATCTCACAGAGTTTCCTGCAACCTCAAAAATATTCTTTCTGTGCCCACAACTGACCACCTAAGCTCTACCACACTTTGAGTTTCAGAGCAAGTAAAAAGACAAAAATATCTTTCTTGTCATTGCCTTGGGAAATTTCCATTTCTTCATTCTTCTGTGGTTGTTTGTACACCTGCACAGATGATCAAACACTTCAAACATATTGAAAATACCAAAAGCTGAAACACATGTACTGTGGCAAAGCAGGTGGGTACCGTTATTAACCAAATCTGGTGTCTGGAAGGAGCTGGTAAGCACCTCCCCTTCTGAAAGCAGAAATTAAAAGGGTTCCCTGTTTATGGTGACTAGCTGAGCCCAAATTTACACAGAATTAACCAAAAGACACTTAATAGAGCTAAAGAAGTCACAGCAGCAACCACTGACATGAGCAGCTGGATCTCATTCTTGTTGGAAGTCCCAGCATCAAAAGTACCTACTTATTTGCCAAGACACTTCCAGACGGCTCAGGGGCAGATAGTTAAAGGCGGGTTTGCTTTTAAGGGGTTTTCCTAGTCACAGTTTTATTCAGTTTCTGAAACTGGCAACATTTTCTTCTGCAGCTCATATATAGTATTGCTTGGTGACGTGTTCACGGTCACTATCTCTTCGCTGTGTAATAACTTGGGCGCTGTTGCATATTGCACCTTCCATCATGTTGTTTCCTATTTCTTTGCTGTACCACCCTCCAATAGGTATCTAGAGGAGGTTTATTAGTGTCCTTTGTATTACAGTAGTATGTACAGGCTCTCATTAAGCACTATTCAAATAGGCAGCAAGAGAAAGTCACAACTTTTACACTTCACATGCAAGAAGGTTAGAGAAGCACTGGGCTGGGAGACTGGACAGTGTCAGAGGCAAGGAAAGGCCCAAGAGCTCCTTATACCCATTCTGTGTCATTACTCCTAAAGCTCATCCACACCACTGAGTCTGCCTTTTGACAGAACCTCTTGCCCTGCTTGTATTTTAGTAAAGTGTGATTAGTGTAATGCCTAGAAAAACTGCAAGTGGGATGTGAATAGGAAGTTTTGGGTAGGGGAAACTCCCTTTCTCTTTACTCTGTAAGTGTTCAAACATTTGCAGTAACACTGAGAGATGAATTGCCCATCACCTTTTCTGGTTCCAACCCTGATGGAGCTGCAGCCACAAACAGCAATGCAACACTTCATATTCCTCCAGCTCACAACCTCTGCTTGCAAACGTTGCGAGTGGGCAGCTACCCTTTCTCACCTTGCCTGAAAGGTACTTTCTGCTGATCACCTCTCTGGAGGCATTTAACCTCAGCTGGGCTTTGAAGGGGTAGGGGCTCAACCATTCCTTTGTACATTTCTCAAACTAGAACAAACTTTGAAAATCCACTGGTGGGGAGTCCTGTGAGATGTTTGTAACTGAGCATGAAACGTTCCCCTATCTTGTTTCTGCAATTACATGCAGTCAAACACAGGGGCCTGCCACAGGCATGAGTCTGCTTTTGTAGTTATCTTGTGAGACATGAAAACCTTAGTGCCTGCATGCACTCTTAAGCCTGTGAGCACATACTTGCTTTATTAGGAAGCAAGAAGCATCACTGGAAACAATGACATGCCTGTTAGCCGCTAATTGGCAAGTTAGAAAACTGAAGCAAAACACTTCCTTCTCTAATTCAAACTGACAGTTGTGTGGTTTTCTCCTCCACTGTCTTTTACTTAATCTAACACACAGGTAGTGTAACAACTGTTGAGATGAATGTTGGGTTAATCACATCTGACTCTGCAACGAAGGTGGCTGGTGTATGGTTTAAAACAGTAGACATGAGTTAGTGCAGCTAAACATTCAACCCTAGGGAGGGGTGGTGAAAGTTTGCTCACATTTCGTGAGAAAAAATGGGGGTCTCACTCATGGAGAATGATTGCCAGTATATCCTGAACACACGGTTCATTAGTTATCCTGCTTTGAGGAACACAGGGAGGAATGGAATGAGTGAATGTAGAGCAGGTTGAAGGTTGCAGCAAGAAAAAGGATCTAACATTTCATCTGACCATAAACTTCCTGGTACTAAAAACTCTCCCAGAAGCTTCACATTTTCTGGAGCCCTGAGCTGGGTGCCCAAATCAGTATTTTCTGCCACAGACAGATTTTCCACATGGTTCTAGCCCCAGATAGGTAAAAACTGGACAGATTTTCAAAGGTCTTATCACACGGCATATAAAAATATTTGATTGAGCTTGGCTTCACTTGTCCTGAAATACTGTAGCGCCGTTATGCGCAGGTGGGATTTCCTCATGTGTAACCATGACCACGACAGAGCTCCCAGAAGTTAATGCTGAAAGCAAATTGACAACTTAGGTATTGAAAACCATCTTTTTCCACACTCTGGGACAGAGGAAAGCTATTTGGTTTAGGCTCTTTTCAACAAATAAATGTATGTTGCACTTGCTCCGGTTGAGCTCATGGCAATAGCACTACACCAGATATTCTGCCTAGCTGCGCTCACACACAGTTAAGGCTTTTGGCAACATATTATAGAGGACAGGTACAGCATGACAGAGTGAAAGGGCCATGTACCAGACAAGATACTCAAGTACACTCAGCTAGAAACTGGCAGATGATTAAATTCAGGAATGTATTAGTAATATTCTCAGGAATTTTCAGCTTTGAATTAAGATCAGGGAAACAATACCATGCTATTCTGCAGGAAGAAAGCAACTTACTGGGCTGTATATAAAAAGAAACACTGCTCACAAGATGTATGAAGTTGTCCAGTTCTCTTCACGTCAGTAAGCAAGCTGCCACAGGAGTCCTGTATTGAGGTCAGGCACGGCAAGAAGGTATCGTTTAGAGAAGAACACAGATGAGTAAAGGCGTAGAGGACACAACCAGAAATGAAGCAAAGACTGAAGTATTTAAAAACTTAAAAACTAAAAGTATTTAAGAAATAAATCTGAGAAGAAACTCAGTAATAAATTTCAAGTGTGTAAGGGTTCTGCAAAAAGAGGATAATTTCTTCCTCTAGCCTTTGTTTGATAACTGGTAAAATTGTGGACTAAAAAATAGATGTACTGATTCAAACTATATCTAGGAGAAGCTTTCCAACAGTAGGGACCATGGAGCACCAACAAAGACTGCTTGGGAAGGTCATGGTGTTACCATCACTGTGGCTTAAACGAACATCTGCCAGAATGAGCCAGATACCAGGGACCCACCCCAGGGTAGAAGGCTGGACCAGATGACTTCCTGAGATCCCTTCCAGCTCTATGATCTCCTGGTGTCTGACAGCAGGTAATGTATGCGCCCAGTATTACCTAGTTCAGCAAACCTGTGGGTTGGCACATGCCATGCTACTGACCAAACACATTGCTGGAAAGTCACTCCTGTTTCTGCCTGTGCTGGTCAGCTGGTCTGCTGGGGGTCTGCGAACTGCATTCACAGGGAACCAAAATTCACACCCCAAAGTCTCTCTGTTGTACTGCAATAGTACGCTTAGGGAAAATATTCTTCAAAGGACATAGTCAAGATGGACAGTGAGCACGGAATTACACAGTGGAAGCATTCATATTAGTGTGGTGGTGGTTTCAAAAGGTTTGAAAACCAGGCACTGAACTCTTAAGACCCATCTAGTTTTAATACAGAAACAAGAGTCTGAATGGGTTAATTAATTAGTGATTAATACAAATTCATTTATGGAGTCTAAATCGACTGAAGTGTAAATGATACTTTTTATTGCTTGTTACTAGAAAGTAAGCATTCTGTGATTTGGGAATAAAAGACTTTCTGTCATGCTTGTATCCACTAGCATTACCATTTGTTCTGCTCACTGTTACTACCACAGTTATTTCTGGCTGATACTGAGAAGATAATTTAACAACAGAGTGTCTCAAGAACTAATTCCTTAGTTTCTCTCTGTTTTTACCCTGCGGGATGTGCATAAAAGCAAAACAGTTCTTGGGTACGAATTAGGAAAATATGCCATAGAGCATTGTAGTGCTGTTAGGAAAAAAAAAAAAAAAACCACTTAAATATTAGAATGGTCTTCCACACTTGGCCTCACTTCTGGACAAGAAGCAGGCAGACGATATGAATGTTTGTAGTTTACTCACAAACGCAATAGGAAGTTCCTTGAGGTACTCCTGCAGAGAAGTGACTAACTGGCATAACAGAGCCTCCTGAGATAAAAAGAAACCAACCCAAACTTTCATATGCAAAACTAATCCAAAATAAACTGTTCTCTAAGGCTTATAAATATTTAACTTTTCCTCTTTAAAATATTGCCTAGCCTTGGTGATGGCAGGGACCTGAGATTCCTTCCAGTCTTACATCTTACCTTTCTTGTATTTTCTCTTCCTCTATTACTTTTGTACATGCAACACTAACCAGATGGAGAAAAAAAACATCCACTAGAAAAGGGTTAATGTTTCTGGGACTTGCAACTTTATCAAAAGCATAAGGAAAGTCACTCCACAGCTAATTTATAGGTTAAAAGTCTATAAGTATTTGAATCAATGTTTGAACTACTATACGATTACCTGAGACTGCAGGGGACTGGGCTAGGTGAACTGGTGAGCTTGTTTAATACTATGGTTGTTTCTATGAATGATAGTTCAAACAAACCAAATAGAACCTACAAACAGATGAGATTTGCTCATCAGGAACCCAAATGTATTTCTTCATAGGACAATACATGTTATTTTTCAACAGTCAATTCCATGAAAAGAAATACATTTTATGATGTATGAGACCAATAAAAACTAACTCAGCTTGAAAGATGAATTTCAGTTTTCAAATAATCCCAGTGAAATGAGTGTGAAAGACCTACAGATCAAGAATTATTCGTAGAAATTATTCAGACAATAGTTTCAAATAACCAACAAATGTGAGAAAACTGCAAGCTATTAACACACAATTCACACCCCAGAAGAGCGGCAGTGTATGAAATAAATTATTCAAGACAAAGGGTTTGGGTGCCTAGTTTTTCCTCAAATGGTGCTTTAGCAGCAGCACCTTTTCCACAGACCACAGGTCCACAGCACCTTTTCCACAGGTCACTGATGTGATGGTTTTGGTAGCGCATAACATAGAGCAGACATACACTCACACTGACCTGTAGATGCACCAAAATTCAGCACCTAAATTACAGTGTGGCTTTTCCTAGAACCGTTTTGTAGACAACAGAGAGGGAGAGAAAGGCTGCTCCAGAGGACTATTCACAACATCTAGGTTGAGCTTATATTCTGTTTAGCTGTCTCGATAAGCCTGCAGAGGGAAACATGAGTCTAAATTCCTAATTTAGACACTTATATTAGGGGTATGAAGTGAGATGTTGTCAATATTCATTATAGTGTCATGAAGCAAGCACTGGATAGGAACCAAGAAGGACAACATGCATATACATGTGACAGCAGAGAGAACCAGTCTGCAAGGACTAGCAATATGCCACCTGACTTTCAGGCAAGTAAACTCAACAGAAAGCCCTTCTCTGGGGATGACCACTTTCCAGAACCAGTGATTCTGGAAAATTACTGTCAAGGTTTAACCAATGAGAAGAGGCACAGAGATACTCAAAAACAGCAGAAAAAGCCTTCATCTACTCATAGGTAGAAATGAGTGATTAGTAACAGCATCATTCTCCAAACTGCTGTGTATTTATTTGATTGAAACGGATGCATTTCCTTCCTAGGCTAGATCATCTGACATTCCGTTTTCCGTCTGATGCTTCCTCTACATTCCCAGCACAGGCCTGCTGTGATGTGATGTGTTTGGAAAGGAAGGCCTACTGGACTACTAGTTCTCATGTACTGTGCTGTGTTCCTCATCACTCAGACTTTCTTTGTTGCTCTGGTTATGACTGGAAACATGATGTGGACAATTAGGCAGAGTTGACTGGTGATACTCCTGCTGTTTATGCACTTATTATTGTTGGCAAAACTATTTTTTGTCTTTGACAGCTTATGGGCAATTAAAGATCATGTGGTTCTTTGTCTAAGAAGAGCTGTACCAGTGACAGGATCTTTGCCAAATTTCATTAACATTGTCTCACTAAGCGCTCCCTGCAGAATCACTTGAAGGGGTTGTTGTTCCTCACTTCATGCCTTAAAACGGCATAAGAGGTTGCTCTAAACTGCTAAATAAATCTCTGCATCCACCTATTCATGGTTAAGTAGTGAGATACTTTCCCTTCTGCTTCAGTGTGTATTGGGTTTGCTGACAAGGTTTTGGTAGCAGGGGGACTACAGAAGTGGCTTCTGTGAGAAGCTGCTGGAAGCTTCCCCTGTGTCCAGCAGAGCCAATGCCAGCCAGCTCCAAGGTGGACCTGCTGCCGGCCAATGCCGAGGCCATCAGCAATGGTTGTAGCACCTCTGGGACAAGTTTAAGAAGCAGAGGAGGGAACTGCGTGCAGCAGCAGAAGAGAGGAGTGAGAATATGTGACAAACAGCCCTGCAGACATCCAGATCGGTGGAGAAGGAGGGGGAGGAGGTGCTTCAGGTGTCAGAGGAGAGATTCCCCAGCAGCCCGTGGTGCAGACCATGGTGAGGCCAGCTGTGACCCTGCAGCCATGGAGAGTCACAGGGGAGCAGAAACCCACCTGTAGCCCAGGGAGGGCCCCATGCTGGAGCAGGGGGATGCCCGAAGGAGGCTGTGGCCCAGTGAGAACCCCGAGCTGGAGCAGATTCCTGGCAGGAGCTGTGGCTCCACGGAGAGAGGAGTCCAGGTTGGAGCAGGTTTGCTGGCAGGACTTGTAACCCCTGCTCCCTGTGACATGGGAAGCCCATACAGGAGCAGTCTGCTCCTGAGGGACTACACCCCGTGGGAGGGACCCACGCTGGAGCAGTTCATGAAGAACTGCAGCCCATGGGAGGGACTCACATTGGAGAAGTTCATGGAGGACTCTCTCCCGTGGGAGGGGCCCCACACTGGAGCAGGGGCAGAGTGTGAGGAGTCCTCCCCTGAGGAGGAAGGAGCAGCAGAGACAACATGTGATGGACTGACCACAGGTCACCTTTCCTATCCTCCTGTACTGCTGGAGTGGAAGGATGTAGAGAATCTGGGAGTAAAATTAAGCACAGGAAGAAGGGAGGGGTAGGGGGGAAGGTGTTTTAAGATTTAGGTTTTGTTTCTCATTATCCTACTCTGATTTTGATTGGTAATGAAACTGAACTAATTTCCCCAAGTCAAGTCTGTTTTGCCCATGACAGTAATTGGTGAGTGAACCCTCCCTGTCCTTGTCTCGACCCATGAGCCTTTTCTTATATTTTCTTTCCCCTGTACAGCTTAGGAGGGGGAGTGATAGAGCAACTTTGGTGGGCACCTGGTTTCCAGTCAGGGTCAACCCATTACACAGTGTCAGGAGAAATCCAGTATGACAAGGCTTCAAGAATTCCAGCTCTTTTTCCTACACAACCCAAGGTGGTAGAAATCCCTTAAGGCTAGCTGGCTTCTTGAATTTATGTCTACTAGTGAAGAAATCTCCCAAAACATCATGCCCTGTTTCAGCGCTACCAAACTTGATTCTGCACCCCAGCTTCAAGCCTCAACTTTCAAACAGACCTTAAACCTGACGTGGAAATTGATTCCAATTTCTCCTTCATGTGCAGGCTGTTTTTTATTTTCCCCAAACCAGTTTCCTCTTCTTTGGTAGTGGGATCTGCAAACGCTTAAAGAGGCACCTAAAATTTGCTTGCCAGGCTCAGCTTAGCTAGAAACAGATTAAGCACGAAGAAGAAAAATCAACCCTTTAGCTTCCAGAAAGACTTTCTCCCTAAAGCTGTCCAGGAAAGGTGGGATGCCAACTCTCACCCCTGACACGCAGCTGGGATTATGGCAAAGGAGATGTTCAGTCTCCAGCAGAGAAACACTTTAAGGCGTTTAAGGCACCCTGTGAGCACCAGCTGGAGTTTGCACCAGAGGCAGCTGTTCCAGTATGTGGGAAAGTGGATTGCAGATTAAAACAGACAAGGCAGCTTAAATGAGCATTTGGAGTGAGTTCCCAGTGTAGACACCCCTTCTTCACTGGCAGCTGTGTCTAGGGAGGGAGAGGGGAGTATGCACTTGCTCCAAAGTCCAGAACGCACAAAAGGAAAGCAGAACACTCTCTCAGAATTGCCAACAAGTGCTGCTGCTGCCTCCAGACCCTTGCCAGACCATTAGGGAGCATCACATGTGTGTGGCAGACATCGCACCAGACACGGTTGTTGGCAGAGCCTTGCAAGTGGAAGGCCAGTGTCGCTCCTGCAACGCTTAGCTGGGAAGGGATAAAAACAGAGAGAACTCCATTCAAATGCCAAATAAACACACATGCACACATCTTTCAGAGGGCAGGAATGGCAGGAGCTTACAAGAGGCCTCATGTCTTCTCTTCCCCTGTCCCCTGGAGTAATACCTTGTTGTTGTGGGTTTATATGCTTCATAAAGGCCAGAGGATGAACACAGCTTGGAAATGCTCTGTGCACAACTGTCCTTCACATATGCAGGGATGAACATTTGCAGGGATGAACATTTGCTGACACTGGTTTGTGTTCCCACACCTTGCTTTTGCACCTACACAGAGGCAAAGGTTGGGACTAGGAATGGTGGCTTCCCAGAGAGGTAGACAGCTGACCTGGGGACCACAAAGAAACCTGAGCATAGGATAAAGTCCCAGGCCCCAAAAAGCTTTTCCATCCACCATCTGGCCTGGAGCTTGGCCATAGTTTAGATTCAAACTCAAAGCCTCAAGGAAGGAGTTGAGCTCAGCCTGGGCAGGGGCATGCTTGGCGCATCCCTGTCCACCTTCCCAGTGCCTTCAGCAGAACGTAGGCCACTTGGACAGGCCATCCATGAGGTGGGTTTCCTTCTCAGCGTTCCCTGGGCTGGAACCAAAACACCATTTGTCATACTTTTAAAGAATTAAAGAACAACTCTACTTACAGATATACACAGCACATCTGACCCCATATGAGCATCCTTCACCCCTGAGAATTTCCCAAGGACCAGAGAGAGAAACTTGCCCCGTCTGCAACCTTTCTCCTTGTGGGAACACCTCAGATCCACAGAGATCTTTACTTACCTTCTCCTCACTGACAATTTCTGTCACAGGAAAACAGGACATAGGCCTGCTTAGTGAGAACTCATTTGCGAGTGCACAATGCCAAGATCAACGCCGTGTTTTTCTCACAAAGGCGGAGACTGTTATGTTTGCTGCAATGTATGAGACACAGCTTACCACAGTTAAAACAATTTGGCAGAACTTGGCCTAGTAACACTGTCATCAACACAAAGAAATCTGTTTGATTTGATACCAAACTTTTCATCTACTCTATTAACAACACTTTCATGCTCCTTCGTCTTATAATTTGGCACGCCAGTAGCACTGAGAAGCCACGAAGTTCCTGTTGTGCTAGATGCTATGCAAACACATGGCAAACTTGCATTGCCTGCCTTCAGGCCTGAAGTCAGCAATCAGAAATACAGCATTAACTTCCCAGTCCCAAAATCCTTCCCCAAATACCACAGTGGGCTATTGAACTTTCCAAAAACACCCCAAAACCAGGTAAGAAATTACTAGGTATTATGGTTCTTCACCTTTCCTGTAAAATCCCAGCAGTTATTTATGGGGAAGGAATCACATTTAGACATATTGCATGGCAGCAGTGCTCAGTCCCCCAGCTCCAAAGGCAACCAGTGCTGGTGATGGTACTCTCTCCATCGCCTGGTGAGTTATTGCTCCATTACCAGCCTGAACTTGGAAGGCCGCTCAGACTGCAGCAATAACAAGACAGATAGGTCTTTATGAAATCTACACTATTAACACTATTTGTTTTGTCATGAGTTGACAACTTTAGTAAATTGCTCATAATTGGCTCTCAAGGAAAAAACACATCTCTGCTCACCATTATTATGGTATTGATTTTCAATAATTGCTTTTTTGGTGAGTGGGGGGAGTGCACGCGTTGCTTTTATGTTGTAAGAGAGCCTAGAAAGAAACTGGCTGTGTGGGTGTGCTCTGAGTCTGGAATTTCACTGTGGTAAAAAACACATAAAATACACACCAGAATTAGCTAAAGAAAAGATTTTTGTAATTTTCTTTTTCTCTGGCATTATGTTTTAGTATTAAAAGAAAAGAATGGAATTAACCATGTAGCTAAACATGACGGTAGCCCTGTAGGATGATCGTGCTAGTCAAAGGCTGAAATGCATTAACATTAAAAAACTCCATAGGGTTATTTTAAATATTCATTAGGAAATTTACAAGCTTTGGTGCAATGGTTAAGGACTCCAGTGTTTTTATAATTGGAAGCCAGGCCAGTGGAAACTTTCTCAGCCATGGGAAAACAATGTGGCCCAGTTTCTGTTCCTATGTTAGAAATTCTTGATTATGCTCTCTAAATATCAATCCCCTGAACACATCCATACACACACACACACCTGATATTACAGTATTGTTATGTGGTATCATTCATTATCAGCTCTTCTGCTTGATGTTCCTTTTTTATCTCCTCCTCTGTTTTCTTAAATATGCAATCATGCCCATGGCCCAAAATACAGCACTCTCTTCTTGTTTCAGATGAAAGGGACACCGTTGCTGCGAAGAATGTAAAGAGTGTCTAGTGTCTCTCAACAGGTAAATGCTTCAGAAAATTTGCTGACATGCACAAGCACATAACATAAATGCAGGGAAACGGTCAGCAATCTTATTTAGAAAAGACTCAGTCAAAATTCAATTAGGACGAGATTACAAATGATCCAGAAAAAGAGTGGGTATCTCTGGCACACTTCTTCTTTTTCTCTTTTTTTTTTTCTCTTTAACTTATAATTTTTAAGCTATAAGATAGCCAAAAAGTCCTCATACCTTCAGTTTTCTGGCCTCACGTTTCTCTGAGCACAGGAGAACTGCCTGAATTCTCGCTTCCTCACTTTCTTGTTCCAAAGATGTCAAACGATCACCATGAAAGACTGGGAAAGTAGAGTTCTGAAGATTTACCCCTCCCAGGAGATCTTTGCCCAGATTTGCTATAAAACTCAATGTAATCTTTGATCTTCCAGTGACTTGTACTCTTCTCTGTTACTTGAAACCCAGCATTATTATTAAGCTTAAGTAGATTGCTTTAAACTTCTAAAATATTTACTCTCCTGCCTCCCAATGGGATGTTAACAATAAAAAATAGCGAGGGCTTCTACATTTGTTTTTACTTTACATAAACGAATTAAGCAGCCTCTACTAGACTCGTTTAGACCCGCAATAATGTAAACTGAAGCAACATAAAAGAGTCTCCACATCCATGTTTACAGAATAGAAATCCTACAGTTTTTGGAGGGAGAAGTTTAGAGAAGGTGCCTAACTCATCTTACTCTCTCGACCGTGAGCAAACCTGGATAGGCCTCTCTGTTCATAAGGGAAACGTGTGACACTAACAGCTTGGTTGTTTGCTTTTGTATTTTTTCAAGTGAGTTCAAAGAGACTCACTTGATTGTATCCCTTCCCCCTCCCCCACCCTTCATCCTTCATAACCATTGTTTAATGAATTTTTATTAGAAAAGCATGGCTGCACTTATGAAAAAAAAAAAAAATCCGTCTTTGAAACCAGGAGGAGAGTGTGTTTTCCCTGGCATTAGCCTGTTAGTTTTTAATATCAGGTTTGCACTGGAGTTGACTCCTGGTGCATTTTGGAACCATAAGCCAACAAAGTGAAGCTAATGGGAAAGGAAATAATACAGGAGAAGAGAGCCCCTTTTGAAGTGTGGGCAGGAAATCTGCACAACTCTCTCTCCTCCTCCTCCTTCTTCCTCCTTCTTCCCCTACCCCCATCCCATGCACTGTCCTTCTCTCCTCGTAAAGAGTGACTTTTGTTCTTTTTTTTGTTGTTTAGATGATGAGTTCAAGCAAAAACACCAGCTTAATTTCAGCTTAAGAATTAGCAAAACTTCTAGGAAAAATATTTCCTGGTGTAAAAAAGACAAATGATTAAACATAAGGAATGAATAAACTGAGGATTCAACTCTATAGTTTTGGACAAGGTAAAAGATGTTGCCTTCCACCAAGCTTTCCACTGTGATATGCCTCCCATATAACCTCTGAGAACCAACAGCAGGCACAACACTTCTAGTTTGGTGAAGATACAAGAGCATGTCATAGGTGCCTCACAGACCTACTCGCACTCCATCGTGTTATAAACACGAAGAAGAAATTACCAGGCAGAGCCAATGCAGCTCTTAAATGACATGCTGGTGATGCAAAGCATTGCCAGGTTACAGTCAGAGACCTGGTCCCAGACATTTACCATAGTTCATTCTCTTCTGGCATCCCTCATAATTTGGTTTGCATAACTGTGAGAAGTCTGGGGTAACGTTGGTTGTCCCTTCTCCTTTTCTTAGTTACAACTTCAGTGTTTCCTGGAGAAATAAATAAAAGATAAATAAATCCTCTAATTCAGGGTTTAGAGGTTTGTCTACTTTGTCTACTCAGTTACCGACTTTGTCACATACCTTTTTGTGACACTTGGGTAAGCTACTTCAGATTCTCAGCTATCTGACAGAAATTGGACTCTAAAATATCATGGTGATTTTGCAATACTGCAGCTTAGAAAGCCACAATCACACTTTCCTACCATACAGCGGTACCTAGGGGGAAAACATGGAGGAAAAAAACAGATATTGCAGCACTGGGAATCATCAAAGTATGAAGGGACTTGAAAAAGAAATGCAATGGAAAATGAAACTGATTGCAGATCTTAAGAATAGAATACAGAAATCACTGAATTTTCCATGTTCACTATCCTTCAACTTAAAGGCTATGATAATGTAAAATATTACAAGAATCACAGAAATGGTTAAGAAGGGAAAAGAAAATGCTAGGAATCTAAGATATGCCAATAATCAGGGTTAATATTCTGCCCCAGTGGTCCAAAATGGCATACTAGAACCTGTTTTCATTGATGTTAGAAATCCAGCACCTTGTTCTAACACAAGACAGTACTTCTTTGAGCATATTACCTAAGACTGACTCATTTGTAACTTCTCTTGAGTGTCACAGCAAAAGCATGGCTGGGGCATCACCTGGTCAGCTACTCCATATGTGACAATCACTTGTAGGAAATATGCTATGAGTCCAATATATCTCTGGGTCACAAGATGCTGGCAGCAACTCCTTTCTGCCATTGCCAGAGGTGCCTGGGCTCCTAGCTGTAATAAGCACAGAAGAAACTAATGTGATCAGAAGGTGGAGGGTATCTTTCTCCAAATGTCACGGTCTTTCTCAAAACCAGTTCCTTCATAACACTAACATTATGGACTTGTTTATTAAGCTAGGTAAATAGCTTTCTCTCCAGCAAGAGAGTGAAAATGAGCTGAGCAGATAACCCCTGCTACTTCTTATTTGCTGTTTTTGCTGATGACAAAAGAAGGTCAACAGAATAGGGCTTGACAGACTTGCTGAAATATTCCTCTATCCCTTGTGAGAGGCTTCACAAATTATTAATACCATGTACCACCATGAAGTTGTACACTTCTCATTGAGGACTGAACATGCCTATACCCTACAGGGATAACAGAAAAGTAGGTAACAGCCCATACAGAAAGTGTGCTTGGTATACGAACTTGGTATACTACAAACTTCAACATGCCATGTGCTTTTACAATCCTTGACCAAAAAAAAAAAAAAACCCACCCAAAAAACCCAAAACCATTACATAGTAGTTGTGTGGTGTTTTTCACACTCAAGGTGTTGAAATAGCAGTGATGAACTTCTGAAGTATGAGATCTGTGTGAGTTAGCTACCCTGAATTTCTTGTTAAAGCTGATGAAAAGAAAATGGGCACTTATAAGACCCAGGTTATTTTCTCCAAAAGCAGAAGCCACATGAATCACATCCTAAAAGTGCTTATTTGTTTCCATCACCTACAGAGAGAGCTTTGACTAACCTGCTCAGATGTAGCTGTGCACAGGAGAGCAGGCTGAGGCAGTGATCCTCACCCTTGGGGAACAGATCTAAGCAGGGTTTCAAGGATCAGTGCAGGAAGGACTCAAGGTGGTGGGAGACACGTGGCCTGAAAGAGGCTGGAGTGGTGGTACAGTTGTGACAGCAGAGTTTGATCTGGGCTGTAGAGGCTCCATGTGTACTAGCAGATTTATAAAAATCACACAGGCAAACTCCTGCTGACTTCCACACGGGTCCTCAGTGTCACGCTCAGCTTTAATATACTAAGTGGTCCAACCCCATGTGCCTCTACAGTGGCACTGTCTCTGTTTGTGCCCTTGGTGGCAGCCCCACATGGCTCTGATTAGCCCTTCTGCCTTCAGGGACTGCCACCAGCAGGGTGTGTGCAGGTCTGGAGGGAAGGGGCATTATTTAGAGATCACAGTCCTACCACTGACTTGCTGAAGTCACTCCTTCAGCCAGGAGATCTGAAACCCAGGAGGCAGAAGAACCTAACCATGTGCCTGGCAGTTCTGTCTGGCATGGTGGGCAGCCACTCCTGCCAGACCCTGAGAGGTAGCAGCTGCCATGCTAAAAGGATGGGCGGCTTCTTGCATGAGGCATGAAGGCACCAAACCCATCACTAGGGACTAACAGAGCTTCCCTGTGTAGGTGTTTGTCACTCTCATTGACTATACTCAGATCTTCCTCCTTCCGCCAGATGACAAACATTATGTAGGAGATACGCAGTCTTGACATGCTGATTTAAACACAGCTCACTAAAGCAAAAAGCTCACTCCCTAATGATTTCAGTAGGATTTGGACTTCATTAATGAAAATAATAATGACCTTGATACAATCTCTTCTCTAATACCTCCACCAACATATCAGCTAGATTGGTGCCAACAAGTCCAACTCCAGATGGGAGGCAGTTACGGGGTAGCTACTGAGTGCTACCACGGGAGGTGAAGACCTTTGGCAGGGAGGACATGCACTCCCAGGCAGTGGTTAAGAGCTGGCCCTGCTTTTCTGGCCTGCATTTGGGAACAAAAGCTGTGTTTTCACACCTTCTGTAGAACCTTGTGTGAACACTGCAGTTATCGCTGGGTCCAAGGCTGCAACTCTATGTCCTTGTTAAGGCCGGTATCACTATGTCCTTTATAAGGCCAGTATCGCAATCCTGCAGAATTCAAAGCCCGTAGGCGTATGTTATGGATCATGAAAGACCACATGCCACCATTCAAGGCAGCATGGGTGTTGCTAAACAGCAACAGTTGCTAAACAGGGGCTAAAAAGACCTGCTAGGAAGGCAATGGGAGCTAGGAAGACACCCATGAGCACCCACAGGGAAACAGGGCTCAGTGGCAAGAGGCATTTACCTTCAGGAGGGATGCTGAGAGGACACTTGCGCTCAGTACATAAATGTGGCTCCCACAAGCTCAGGGAGGCAAGCTAGACCAGCTTCATTTTCTGACCATGTCACAGCCTCCCTGTGTTATGGAGCAATCTGAATTTACCTTGTATGATTTCTCTATGCCTTAGCTTTTCTCTCGTAGAAAGCAAATAATAACTCTTCCCACCTCCCTATGGTGCACAAACACTCATGTTTCTGGGGCAGATGGAGTCCTGAAAGTTTCCCAGCTGATAATCTTCAAGTGAGTGATGTAAAGTTAAATACAGGACTGAAATGGAGCCAATCTGCCTCAGAAGACTGCTTCTCCACCTTTCAAAGTAGGCCAACAAAGCAAGCGGATCAAGAAAATCTTATCAAATCAGAGTGGGCCTGAAGGTTACCTTAGCTGAAACAGGGCCATACTCTCAGAATATGAGTTCAAAAAGTAGTTTATTAAAAAGTGGTGAGGTAAACCCCACATGCAGGAGCAAGTGCAGTTGTTTCAGACTTTTGGCTGCAGAAGGCTGGAGGAACACTCACCTGACGTGATTTTAAAATGCTCTGCAAATACACTAAATAAGACAAGGGTTTCTACACAAAATGAAAACTTATACAATCCCTTAAAAAAGCCAAACCTTAAACATGTGACAGCTTATGAAAAATTAGATGATGTGAAAAACACTTTAAATCAAAGCAGCAGGTAAAGCTGGAAATAAAGTTATCTTCAGTTAAAATCTCTATGTACCACATTGACGGTAATGCTTCATTTCCTGTAGACTGTAAGTAAATCAAAGCCTACTTTGGGTTTCCATATCTGTCTAAGATCTCATCTCCAAGAATGTATTATTTTGGCATTTCCCACATTGGAATTACCTCTGGTCCAAATTTGGGTAATAGAGTATGATAACATATTAACAAGTAATAAGCATGAAATTTTTATCCATTTTAAAATGCATTACTGAGAAAGAAAACAAACACATAAAAAAGCCAGCATTTCAAAAGTAATCAGCAATAGAACCGAGAAAACAAAAGACTTAGGTCACAGGAGAAAAATGAAAGGAAAGGAAAGTATAGCTAATTGGTGGCACTTTTGCAGAGAAAGAATGTAAGAAAAACTGCATACCTATTCAGGAAAAGTAAAACAGATGTGTGAAGTGTCTGACTGAGCTATTGTTTTAACTTTGTAATCTAAAATAGCTGAGTTGATTTCATTTTAACAAGGGATTAGTTTAGCAGACAGTTTGGATTAACAGCAACATATATAAATAAACATGCTACTCTTCCAACTTAAATACTCAGCTTACGAGATGCAGGACAATAAGAATCAGAAAAATGCTAGTCTTGAACTTTTAGACTATAGAGCCAAAACACATGCCCATTCCACGGAGGCAAGGAATTAGCAAGAGCCCTCACACTGAACAATGTAATACAAGAAACATTTGTGATTATGATTTCACTGAGAAGCAACTCAAGCCCTGATCTATTCCTTAATTGAAGAGGATTACAAAATATTTTACACCTATGCTATTTTAAGAAAAAGAAGGATAAGCTCATACTTTGCTATTCCTATGAGAAGGAACCTGACCCAAGTCAGAAATCATGAGTCGGGTGTTTTGTAAAAAAATTGCATGTTGCCTTGGCCATAGGCGAGGGGGGAAAAAAACCCTGTCTGTAACTAATGAAATCCCTTTTCTAATATGCTTTTCACACAGCAGCAGAGATCAGGAATAATGGATCTGAGGAAAGGTGGTGGTAACCAGAAAGAGGATGAGTCTGGGGAGAACCATTCTTCCTTCCCTGTAGGCAGACCGCTGTCTTTCAGTGAGCAGTCTCAGAACCTGCACTAACTTTTAAGTCATAAACACTCACAGACATTTGGGGTTTTATATAGGACTTTGTATCGACCCTTCCAGCACTGCTAAGCTGGATGTGATTCTAATGTCACGGTGTTTTCTGTAGTGGTCGTTTTGCTAACATCTGTTAAAGGTCAACACTAATATGGGTCCTCTATGGGTTTTGGCCCCTTAAGTCAGTAAAGGCTTAAGGCCGGTACTGATTTTGGCACAATTTGGCTCTTGCCATCGGGGTGAAGACCCGCACTTGGATATACAGAATCACACAGACTATTCACCTGCAGGAGACGGGCAGGGTGCTCCCATGAGTAGCAACTACCTCAGCTGTTACAGCAGTTTTCAGTTCAGTCCCTAAATTCCTGCATGTGCTAGCTATAAGGATAGCCATGTTGGAACGGTCTTCCCTGGAAAAGAGTACAGCAAGGAGGAAGGGCATGTGCTGTTCTTCATATCCATGACAAATAGGCTGAACCCAGCAGGCTTTAATTACATCAAGAGAAGTTTAAGGTAGACATTAAAATCTGTTCTAATGCCACAGATGCAGAAATGTTGTGAAGACTTCATAGTGGAGGTCTGTAAAATGAGTTAGACATACATCTGTGGAGAATGGCTTAGGAAGGCAGAGTCAGGGCTGTATCTGAGGTTCCTTCTGTTTTTCATGGAATAACAGGCATCTGATCGAATACTGACAAACATATTGGCTACTCACCATCAGGTGTATGGCAGGCAGAGCCTAATGTGTATTAAATCCAGAGAATTTACAGAAGAGTTTCAGTTCAAACCAAGAAACTTTAGCAAGGGGTTGCATCTGTTTGGACACATGTCTGCAAAAGAGAGTTCCCGAGAGAAAAATCTTGCAGGTGCAGGAAAGCAGGCTACTGAAGAAATCAGAGAACATCAGACCAGAGATACATATCTCCTGGCAAGACACCTCGCAGGTAAATGAACAAGTTAGAAAAGAAGGAAGCAAGTTTTATAATACAGTGAGAGCAGCAACAAAGGTCATTTGAGGAGCCATCTCTTGTGAAGAAGGAAAAACCTAGTGACACCAAAAAGGAATAAAGAGGAAAAAAAAAAAAACCAAACCACCAAACCAGAAAAACTCTAGTGCTAGGTTGGAACGTACAAACATAATTTTTGAAAGGTCAGCTGGGAGGAACATATATGATACTTGTTTTTATAGATCTGTCACCAGAGGTGACATTTTTGTCTTTCTTCAACACAGACTGTAGTTTCATAGAGACCCAAAATCTTCTCGGGGGACTGGTGCAGAGACAATATAAAGCAGGGTAAAAAGGTCTGGCCTCAGCATTTTGGAAAAAGAAAATAAGGAAAATATGTTGACGGCATCCAGAGGAAGCCCTTTGGCCCCTTTGGCCTTGGTAGTACCTGCACATCTGATGCTGAATAAAAGGCGATATCTGAATCCTCTTGCCTCAAGGAGAACTGACCTGACAGAGAAAACAGAGCTACAGCAAGGGGAAGCAGAAGACTCATCAGTAACTTACAGTCATCACTTTGCCTGTCAGGTTCTTACCAGACGTGAAATTCGCCCAATTCGAACGGACCCAGGAGCAGCACAAAGCTGGAGAAGGCAGGGACTGAAAGTGTCCCTGGTAAGGAGCAGCTTAGGAAATCAAAACCTGAAGCAGATCCTTAAGTCCTTTGCTTCATTTAAGAGGGATTTATCAGCACACCCAGGCTAAGCTTCCCTTGTATCCTTGGTACACCCCAAAATCTCAGCAGCCAGGCACTTATCCAAGCACAGTTTCCCTTCCAGTCACATAACAAGTGTGGTGGAAGGGCATCCTTCAAGACAAAGAAAGGTATGCTTTCCCTCGGACTGGGAATCCTCACAGTCTCCTTCCCATGTATTTCACAGTATGATGAGAGTGACGTGGAGGGTCTGGCCTGTGGCTCAGCCCTGACCTTTTCTTCTGTGGTACAGCCTTAAGTGATGCAACCTAAAAGTGTCAAATAAAAACACGGAGCAGGGAGTGAGGCAATATTTGCATCTGCCACGTGCCTATCTCCGGCCTTGCCAGCACCTGGCACAGCAGAAAGCAGAGGAAAAGTAAGATTTGACGATGCCAGTACATTTTGCCTGAGTAAGAACTGAGAGATGTGTCTTAACACTGCTTTAATTAAAACGCAATATCAATTTGATTTGAACCACCACCTTTGATACCAAACTCAGCAACTTTATGTAGTAGGCTTGAGTAGAGATAAAATATTAATGTGTTAAATAATTTAGGCATCAGAGAGAGTCCCATGACCATAATATAAACATATTGATGTTGGCAAGAAAACATTTATTATTAATTTTACATAAGAGCTACAAAGTTCCAGGTACATTTCCTAATTCATGCCAAACTTTGTAGACATGCAGAGTTTTGTGGTAATTAGAACTTAGTTATTTGTATCAAATTACATTTGTGTTAAGAAAAATAATAATTGTACAGAAAAATGAGGATTGTCCTAGATTTTCTATGTGTATTTGGCCTAAACAAGCACTCTTAATAAGTTTTTGGTGCTGCTGCAGTAAATAAGTGGGTGTTTACAAGAATACAAAAGGTATTAACTAACCATTTTTGGAATTGTCATGGCAATGCCCCAGATTTCCTATAAAATCCTGAATAGGAATTCAGGATTATAATAAATAAAATGTTGTTTTCTTCTGTGTTTGTCTTCCTTACCTAGAATGATGATCCCCATCTACAGAATATGTAAGTGTATATAAATATATATACACACTGTAATTACACACCCACGTGTGTGTGATATAGATATAGATATAGATATAGATATAGATATAGATATAGATGATATAGATGATATAGATCTAGATCTAGATATAGATCTAGATCTAGATCTAGATCTAGATCTAGATCTAGATATAGATGATATAGATATAGATATAGATATAGATATAGATATAGATATAGATATAGATATAGATATAGATATAGATTAGATATAGATATAGATATAGATATAGATATAGATATAGATATAGATATAGATATAGATATAGATATAGATATAGATATACATTCAGGAGGCTATATATGCATGTAGGATAAACAGAAGTGTGGCAACCACCAAATCTGCAAGAAAGAATTTACATATTTTTGTTGCTGTTTATAATCGCTTGGCAAAGGGTTGTTCTTGCGGTTTCTTCATGGTATGCATCTTCAAGCAGACTCTCATTTTCTGAATAGTGCAACTTTAAATGAAGAAATCCCTTTGCCTACTCTAATTTAAATTCAAACACAGATTTTACAGTAAGTCACTGTGTTTGCTCTCTTCATGATCTGGGCCCAAATTTCCAAACAAAGATTCTTGTGCCAAAATTTTAGACCCCTAAATTTGGAGAGTAAACCAGCATCGTTGTGTTTGTTTTTCTTATTCAGCATTTTCTTGTTCTGAAATAACAGCAATGGGCCAGAACAGACTGGCCAGTGCTGAGCCCCAGCTCTGGCAGCTGCACAGCGTTGAGCAGCGCAGCTCGGAGGAGGGAGTAAGGCAGTTCTTAGGTGGCATCAAGCTCCTGGGACTGGCTCCAGCAAGAGAAACAGGCTGAGACTGCAAGGAGCCACAGCTGGACCTCCTTGAATTCGGGTAGTGCCTGAATGGTGCTGCCTTGCCACCATCTCTGAGGCTGCTGTAAACTCCAGCAGGGACGTGGGACAGAAGGGCGAGAGGCTTGACTGGAGCGGCTTTCCACAGCCCTGAGCACAGCACGGCTCAGCCAGCCCAGGAGAGCCGTCCGTCCATATTATGCGGCTTGTGTATAATAAAACATAACTCACGCATTTTTAGATCATCAGCTGCAGTATTAAAACAGGTACCTTGCTGAGAAAATAAATACAAAAAACATGAGTAGAGGAGACGGCACAATCATAGACCAACTGAGAGCAAAATCAGAACTATTCCTTCTTTTTCTTCTTTTTTTCTAACTAATGTAATTAAAGACTTCCTCAGCATGGACACAAAGGGAGTATTTAATGTGAACTTTAAAAAAATAAAAAGATTTAAAGGTTTAATATACCTCCAGGAAAAAAAAAAAAAGGCAGTTAAAAGATTTCCTTAAAAAAAAATAAAGATCCACAAATGGCTGGTGAAACTCCATAAAGCAGCTGGAACTTGTTAATAGTCACACTCTCTTGTGACCTGAGATGCAGGAATCTAACCATGAATTTTTTACAGATATCCTTTAAAACAAGTGCTGGCTGATATCACTGTGGCCTGATGGACTGAAACTTTCTTAAGACATTGTGGCACCTAGAGGAAATCAACTCTCCTGACATGTAGGCTTCATGAAAAAAAAAATTTTCTTTTTCTTAAAAAAGATAAAAAAAAAGAAACACTTAATCAGTAGCAGTGACTCTGTATTAAAAACCAACAGTATTCTTTTCCCTCTGCTTTGCACATATGGTTCCTCTGAGAGACTACAGTTAATGAATAATAATAGTAATTTCTTCACTAGCCATTGCTAACTTTGATACCATGTGAAAAAGATTAAGTGCAAGAGAGCAGTTTTTTACAGAGATAGGCCCAACATACCTTCTACATCTAAACAGTCAGAATTTTGTAGGAGGTTGATGAACAGAGTCTAAATATCGCCATCTTAATCACAGCCCCAAACAAACCTCCAGCAGAAAACGTGCTCAGAATTATGCTTCCAGGCACTGAAATCAAAATCCAGATTCAGATTTTGGTCATATCTTACTGGGAAAAATTGAAAGTTGTATTAAACACAGGGTTCCTCTAAACACTGTTAACACTCATAATTCAGTTGAGCAGAAATAAAGACCATGTTTTCCTGCAGGATTTTGCCTTGATGCATCAAGGATGAAGGCCCTACTGTGGACGATCCGGTGACCTGTCTAATCTTCCCTTACAGCTCTCTACTTCCTTCCGTGCACAGGAAGAAAATAGCATATGCCGTTCCAAGCAAGCCGATCAGCATGTCAATGCAACATGAGTTGGCTTCAGATGGGGTCCTTGCAGCTTTCTTGTCTTGGCACTACACGTTTAGCAGGGTTTATTGCATAAGCTGAAGGACACCACCAGCTCCATGAGACCACCTGGCTTCTGGATTAGAGCATCTCTACCTTGAGGTGGTGCATGTGGAGTGAGTGCAAAACTGTTTGCAGCGGCCAGTACACCAGCCCCCATGGTGATGCCAGCGTGAGGTTTGAAGACATTGTGCCTAGACTGGAGAATCCTTATTAAGAAAAGTCATGGGGTGGCCTTTAGCAAGTTTTTGCTAAAGCAAATTTAGGAGTGGAACCCTGTTTTCAAAAAAAACCCAAACATATCAAAATTTGGCAATGCAGCAAAGTAAAAATTGGCTTCCTGAGCCTTTATGTACTTGCTGGAGGTAAGCTCTGATTCTCATCATCCACCTTCAAATCACAGCAGTACTAATGCACTGTGCTAGCCAGGACACTGGAATAGCCAAGTCCTTTTGTCCGCTTCACTGTGGTAGGGAAAGCTAATTTATTTCTCTGTGTCTCTGCTCCTTCATTGAAGATATCTGATAGGAGGGGTTGTGGCTTTAAGCATTTCTCCTCCCACAGTTTTTCCTGTCTTGCTCTGGGTTTGTACAAGACCCAGTAAGTATTAGAGCCTAAGCACAGCTGTAATAATAGAGCCCTTGGGAAAGGTGGCACTTCCACAGCTGCAGGTGTTGAAATACTCACCCTGAGATCCCCATCTCATTAGCTCTGCTAGCCAGCCTCCTTATTATTGGAAAGGTTATTACAACATGGGGCCTATGTGAAAGAAGTCAGGCTCTGATTTGGACATATATCAGCCTTCCAGAAGCACTGCCACATTTGGCACAGCCCGGCCGTCAGACTTAACAAAAAGGCCTAGAAGTGGAAAGATATGAAGACGGACTCTACCTGGCCCTGCAAAAGGTCATTCAGGGTCAAATCCGGGTGGTAATATGGAGAAGCTCACTCTGCTGGAGCTCATCCCATGCCCATTCTGCAAGGAAAACTACAGTCTTTAGGGCCGTCGCTTTCCTTCACAACCACCAAATTCAGACAAACATTTTTAAGAAAAACAATCTCAGAAAAAGTTAAACTAACAAACTCTAAATGGGGAAAGGTGTTAAATTATGTGTGGCCTCATTCTTGTGCTCTCCCTGACAAACAAAATGTGGCCAAAAGAGAATTACAAGCTATGAAGCTGTTAAACTTACCTTGGACTCTTTATTTCAGGTTCCTTATGAAGGAGTTGATAGACTGGATACGTAGTCTTGTTATATGATATAGGCCATGAGGAGAAGGGCAAAGAGTGATTCTCTTCTCTCTCCATGCACACACACACAAACACATGTGTACACACACTGCCATTGAAATGAATGAGCCCATTCATAGGAAACACAAGTTCTGTTGGTTTATTAGGCTTGGAACCAAGTCACACCATCTCAACCTGCCAGAGTTAAGTTGTACATACCAGAAAAATGTCTCACCTGCAGTACCTGTCAGCCTATTTCATATTAACGTAAGCTTTATGAATTCTACTGTCCATGGACCAAATCCTGAAGGCCTTTGGTAGCCCTGAAAATGGTCAGAAGGAGCTTTTCTCCCTCGTATGGCAGTCGCTGGGACTCACCACCTCTTTAGAAGGCAGGCGGTGTTTCCCGCAGGAATGACTGCCGGCAGGAGGAGGGACATTCCTTGAGGTTCCCATTTCAGAGACTTCTCAGAATCCCTCTCTCTGGGTGGGTTGGCATCTCCTCTGCCAGCATGAGCAAATGGCCTATCTCCCACAGGGTCTTAGCCGATCAATCATAGGTGGAGGGCAAGTTGCCTCTAAGCTGTCTTCTGGCCCTCAGTAGCTCTTCCCTCTGTGGTCTTCAGTGCTACTCGGCAGCAGAGGTGCTGGAAATAATCCTCTGTCTGCATCCAGCTGTCTGTGCACTGCAACAAGAGCCTCACAGTGCCCTGCCAAGCTGCTCAGCCTTTGAAGGCACAGCCCCAAATACCACACGTTCCATTCCAAGGCAGGATGTAATGACAGCTATAATTAAAACCGTTATTAATGCAAACGCATGAAGTCACAATAATAACTAAACTGTCCAAGAGTGTCTGAGGTGGTGTCTTGCTTTCTCTGGAAGATTGGACCTGCTCCTGTCAGAAGACAGGATGGCTGCTTCTCCTGGCTAGTTCAAAACCTGGAGACCTATTGTATAAACACGCTGGGTTTGTTTCCTGTCCCACACATTGCTTTTCACCTGTCCACTGGACAGAATCTCAGTGGGGCTAGCACATAGCTGATTAAGCTAATATTGCAAACTACTTATATTCATATGCACCTAATTCTGGCCTGTTGCTGTCAAGTAAGGTATGAGGCAAGGAAAGATGTTTGATGTCTATCATCAGTTCTCTACCTGTATCTCCCAACAAAATTATCTCAGAGGAGTCCGAATAACAGTAAGCACCTAGTTCATAGAGTTCTGTTTTGGACTTTTTTTTCCTTAATCAATGTAAATAATCTATGTGTACTTTGCTCCAGCCAATTTTTTCTCTGTACCATCAGTACACTTTCCTACACCTCGATCTGTATATCTGGCATATGCAGCAAAACTTAAGAGCCTCTTCAGTATTACTGTTCGTTTAAGGTTAAGATAACTCTCAAAGTGAATTCCTTTAGGGTTTTTTTTTCCCAAAGAACCCCTCTCGACCTCCATTGCTACTCTTCACACACTTTTTAATAACAACTCAGGAGTTATGATTCTTGAAACAGGATTTCATGCAGTGGTAGTAGTGCCCCTTACTTACACTAATAATAGTGATAAGGAATATGCTGGTTTTGCCACTATAATTTTATTCTTAATTACTCTGTGTAGAGCCTCATCTTAAGTAGTCAGTCTGAAACTCATGTTCCTTAGCTCACCTCAGAACAGAAAGTTTATTTTTATTAGCACAACATGCTAATATTGGACTTCAGCACCTCTGTCAAATGCTTTAAAGAGTGTGTCTGCATCTTCAAATCTCTTCCAGGTTCACATTCAATTTACAAATCATGTATTTGTAGTTGAAAAAAAGTAATTCTCTGGAGTGTTCACAAGGCCATTTTCAGTAACAGCAATAAGTGGTTTGCAGTCGATTTCAGCTAATAAAATAGTAATATCTAAGGCCTCCCACAACTGAGACATGAAGTCTTTTACAACCATGCCAAAGCCTCCTTCTCTATCTGAGCTTATTAACTCTCATTTCCTGTTAGCATCTACTATGCATAAACCACTGGTCTCTAGCTGTGACCACCCTCCTGCAAGAAGACTGCACTAAAATTCCTTCTTAGAGACACCTGTGGAAAACACAGTTTTGTGCATGCCATCCTCTCAAATTAATTCCTTTTACTGCTTAAACTTTTTTATTAAGGTCAGGCAATGTCATTGTACAGGAGCATTCTCTATTTACTTATTCAGGCAGCAGTATAAGGTACAATTGTCCTAATGTAATCCATCATTCCTCGAAATCTACTATTTCTTTGTCAACTCCACTGATTTCACTGGTACCTATACGTCTTGCCAAATAACCTTCTCTCTCAGGTGTGTTATTTATGTTACAGAAAATTTACATTTTGCTGGCATCATACTAACCCACCAGCTTTGGTTCTGTTCCAGGATGCTCAGAGATTCCAGGCATTCTCTTCTGAAATTTCAGTTTCTTTTACCATTTTTCCCAGATTAAAATATTGTCTATGGTGACCCAATTCCTTCTGTACTATTAAAACATTTTTTTATTTCCTAATGATACAAGTGGGGGGCTGCGCACAACCTACATGGAAGCCTGAAGAAACAGGGTTTTCTCAATAAGACTTAGAAAACACACAAAACGTGTTGTGTTTTTCCAAAGACATTCCCCAGAACCCTGCTGATACATCCAGCATATAAAAATACCTGGTATTAGACAACTTCCCTGAAAATGATCCCCTAACAACTAATGTGACTTTTTTCTTTTTTCATATTTATTCAGTTCTTCTGAACTATCCAGACACAAAACATTCTGATCCCCTTTTCTTCTCTAGACATACACAAAGAATGTACCCACAGATCATTCTCCTATGCATTTTGTGATTCTTGGGCAAATAAACTCACCCAGCTTTTCTTTTTTATCCTCTTCCTTAAGAGGAATGAAATTTGAATAAGAAGAGGGACTGGAGGGAGGCTGACTCCCTCCTCTGATGTGTCCTGCTTAGAGACAGCTTGTTCCCTATCTGGTGTCCTCTAACGCTTCTTCAGGTATATGGTCGTTCTGCCCTCTCGTTTGAGTGCATCGTCCTGATGAGAGAAAAGGCTCGACCCATCATTTATTCCATAATGTATGCTCTTCTCCATAAAGTTAATACAGAATGTATCTGTCCACTTCATTTACCCTCATGTTAACTTTAGTTACTATTATCTTACCCCTGTAAGCTTCCTCTGACTCTCCATTATCTGTTTCTTGTCGGGGGGATAACATTATTTCAATCAACACACCATCATGTTCACCAGTAACCAATTTAAAATGAATAAATGTCTTACTTGCTTTCAGGGTGATAGTCCATTCATCTTCTGATGAATTGCTCTTATGAAGAATCCCCCAGAGCAAAGGAGGCTGTCATTGATCTCCTGCACGTTGCTTCTTACAAACTATTTCACAGTGATGTAATCCAGTGCATACCTTTTTCCAGTTTATAGCTTACGCTATTTTCCACACCATCTGCAGGCCCAGATGCTGTGCTTGTAGGACTCCAATTATAGCTTCCTCAGACATCTTTCTTTGCACCATTTTATATTCTCAATTATGTCCTCCCCTTCATTCTAAACTGAGGAACTGGCTAGTATGACAAACTCTAACTCCTTTGTCAAGCGTTAATTCTTGATGTTCCAATTATTTGTTCCAGATCCCAGTCACAACCTCCCCTGTAATCAGGGTCTTGCTCCATTAACTTGCAAAATTTTCTCTTCAGTTACAAGAGACTTTGAGTGCTATGAATTTCACCTACTCTTTTAATATGTTATTTTTAAAAAATCATTATATTTCATTATTTCAGAGTAAAATATTACTGAACACTTTTACGGTTAATTCTGATTAAGTAACTGGAAAACAAAGAAACCTGTCAGGACTTCAGTACCACCTATTGTCAGACAGAGCTGTTATCTTCTGTCTTCCCTTTTGTAAGCAGATAAAGAGTATGTGGTCATTCACATCTTCTACTGTTATCTTCCATGTATCCAGAGCTTTTTCTGCAGTGAAATTTTTCATTGCTTCATACTTCAACTCGAGGTACTTTCTTCTTTTTATTCCTGGTGTCATCTGTTACTTCCTTAATTTGTGTACAAGAAATTGACCTGGTTCATTGCCCATTTCCTATCACAGTGGATGGCTGCAAGAGCTCCACAGTCTTCAACCATACTGATCCTCTGGCACCCCTAGCCTTTACAGGCTGGGGACCCTATCTCATGCCCGTGGCTTGCCGGCACAGTGGTTCACAAGTGCCACACTGACAAGACTGACACCTTGAAGGAGTTTCTAAGGCACAGAGGTTGCTCTGCTGCCTCAGGGAATTATAGAGCCTGAAGCCATATTAACCGTTGAACAGATTTCTCTCTCAGATACTAAGATTTTTCCTAGTCACTGGATGTGTCTTCTGTCCAAAGCTCACAGGATAACTTTCCTGGATAGGGAAGCACTCCCTCTTGAACCTCAGTCTTCCTACAGTGGAATACATTTCTCTTCTTTCTAATCCCTTAGGAGAACTAGGACTGGGGCAATTCCTCTCATCCTTCCTAGGTGTGTAAGCCACGTAGCACAAGTTCAGTAAATCTATCAGTTCTTGGAAGGACTGGACCTGTTACACATGCAGGGTGCAGATGGTCTGCACACATCCAGTAAATCTGCTGCTCTCAAGATGTGCAGGACTTAGCACATCTGGTCCAAGATCAGTGGTACAGTAATAAATAAAGAAGGCAAATAAACTCACACCTTTGGTATAAAAGAGAAACAGGCAAACACCACAACAGATACATTGAAGTGGGAAAATATAATTTCTCTCTGCTTTTCCTTTACTACCTCTTTATCATACACTCCATGGAAATCCCAGGCTTGCTGCTTCTAAGACTCTCTCACCCATGCTTAGTATGACAGATCTCTGAACATGATGAGCAAGGTTTAAACTACACTCTAGACCCAAGCAGGTTGTCAAAAGTCTGAAAATCCATTATAAATAAAGGCAGTCTTCAAATTCCATGGAGTTAGAGTTGCCAAAAGACAGAAGGGCATCATCTGGAAAATCTAACAAAGCGTAGCTTTAAGCAGAGCCAGGAGCAAGAAAGAAAAGGAAAAAATATATATAAATATAATTATCTAAAGTTACCTCTTATCTGGCTTTTTTTTTGCTGAAAGGCAGAGTTTGAATGTGTTGTACACCTCTGTGATATGCCAGGTGATAACAAGAGATCTTCCAAATGAACGTCATACATAGGCATATCTGTAAATTCCTAAAAGGTCTGAGGCTGCCTCAAGAGCTGACCCAGTGAATAATGTTGAAAATTGTTTTCTTTGTCTCCCAACCACATAAATATAGCTGACTGTGTATAATAACTGAGAAAGATGCATCACCAGCCCATGAGCTCCTGCCAAGAGGTAGGATGTACTCTCAGACTTTGTTAAAGTGCTTAACAAACCAAAGCTCAATCCAAAGACAGACCATGATAATAACACCATTATGGAAGGACCTAATGAATCAATGACACCATAATCATTTTTTGCAGGTTCTCATGACACCTGGTTTTGACTAAAATCCTTAGAATCCAGCAGAAACATATTATAGGATGATGCAAGAATATATAGAGAAGTTTTCATCTTCTGTGTTCACACTTCATATGCTTTTTAAATGACTGCTATTACAGATTTGGTCTCCCCACTATGTAAATTTGGTAGGATTTACACATAGGGGCTGGTCTGTCATCTGTTTATGGAATATTCAACTCTTGCAGGGGAATAAACTATCTGGCATAGCCAAACTTTCCTTCTCCAAATTCCATGTTCTCATAATCCCTGCAGAGCTAAAAATTCCAAGAGAAGTGCTGCTATTATGGACCAGTGTGAGGCCAACCTTCACTCGCACTCAGGGCTCTGGAAGCACTTTTCTTAATCCAATATAAGAAGTCAGATTAAATTTTTCCTCTCAACTCCGAGTAAATCCATCACTTTAAACCCTCGTAACTTAAAAGTATTAATGTTTTTTTCCCTTTTGAATTTGGCAAGATTCTCCTGAGTCAGTGAGAAAGCTAATTGTTTCAAGTTGGACCTGCTTAGGTCATTGTGTCCTTAACAGAACCAAAAGAGAGTGGTTTTACTGACATCATTCAAGGTACATTGTGGTTACACTGGCTGAAGATAGAGCTGTATATTTAGCACCATTTCAAGTCATAAAATCTTACTCACTTTTTTTTTTTTTATTTTAGCTTGAAAAGTTTACTGGCTGGCCACACGTGTACAATTGCAAAATTACTGAACAAATCTTCCAAATGTCAGTTTTCTTTTCAAAACACATATGTCATTAAACTGAGACGACACATGATCATTTTTAGTGCCAATGGACCATTTTAAAGAAAATGTGACTGAGTGAAAACAGGATTATTACAGAAATCATCTAGTCCACTATAAGAAGTTCAAATAGAAGGATAATTTGTGTTCCTTTCTTGTTTATCAGGAAACCTTTTGAAAAGTGTGGGGCTAAAGGCTAGAAACAGTAAAAAGGAAGTTTAGAGTTTTGTCAATTGCTTTCCCTCTAAAAGATTTCTCAAAGTTTGTCTTTAAAAGATTTTTTTAAAGAGTAGACACTGAGCTACATGTTATGCAAAGCCTTGTATATACTCCTTTGGGGGAAGGGAAGGAGGTCTTACCAATCATACTATTGCCATTCTTATCACAGACTTTAGAAGAAAATGACAGTTTAGCAATTTTAGAACTAATGACACTGTATCATCTGATTCTTCTCTTTCCATAATGCAATATCCTCCACAACACCGTTTTGCGGTCCATTCTTCTAAAAATACCTAAAAGTTACAAATTATTCCTGACTGTCAAAGTTGGTAATTGTAATATATAGACAACACTGACTAGCCAGAAGTCACGTGATCAAACTCACATACAGAGATAACTGCTTGTGCAGCACAGGCCTTAACTCACGGAACAATCCTCCCCCAGATAAGCCTGAATTCATGGGCTTTGTTATGATCAATACCATGTGCTTTCCCTACTCTTGCTGGTGTTCTTCCAAAGAAAGAGATACTGTGTCTCCCTGTAGCTTTCATTCAAAAAAGGATTTAAAGGATTGAGAATTCCTAAAAAATTCCTAATTAAATACAATAGATTAGGAGGTCTATGACATTTCAACTTCATTTGGCCATTCATCAACATTTCATAACCCTAAGCACATTACCTTGACCAGCAACGTGAAATGTGAATGAACGAGAACACTGACACGGTTGAGCCCCAAGAGAGAGGGTAAAGGAGATAGAGAAAGAAAAGGGATGGTGGGAAAAAAGCTTACTGAAAGAAGAAATAGAATTATGATTTCTAATGTTGGCAAATAAGATAAATGGGCATCAGCATTCTAAGTTTTATTACCTTTAAGGTTTGGAAAGCAAAATGTTTATCAAAAGGGAAAAGCTGTCTCTCTTGCTCTCAGATTAGGATATGTTAAAATTCAAAATATATAATATAATAAGGAAAGATAATAGGCTTTCCAGTACTGAAACAATGCTTGAAAAATTAGTCTTAGGTCCCTGTTCTGCCCTCAAGGTATTTTTTCTGAACATCATGATCAGAAGTGTTAGCTCAAGGAAGGGAAGTAAAGTTGGTCCTTGAGGACCAACCTCCTTATGAGGCTGAGGTCATAGGCTACGCCATGTGCCAGAATGAGGGAGAAGCATATGACTGAGGACCATGGACCTTAGGACCACAGGTGGATTTTTTCTTGCGTTGACTAAATTGTCTCTTCTTGAGTCACATCACATTCATATCCCATTCAGCAGAGAGAAAAAATCCAGCCCTAACACAGGATGCAAGGTAACAGGTCTTGTTACTAAACATGTTGATGGTCTGCAGCTGGCAATCTGACCTGGAAAAAGAGACTTCAGCAGCTGACAAAGACTTTACTCCAACCCACAAGTTATTCAGAAAGTTCCAGCTGAACCCCAGGTTTATGAAAGAGATACCCAGTTGAATAGCCTTGCTAGAAAATTCATTCAGCCTTGCTCACTCCCAACCTTTTGTAACTGAACAGGCAACGTTCCTCAAGGAACAGGATGCTTATAAGCAATAGGCATTTTTCTGAACATGGCAGTCTTCCCTCACTTACTTTCTTTCCTGGACCCCTCTGAAGCATGTAAGGTTTTCCCTGAGGCATATATGGGGTTTACGAGAGCCTTAGCTAGCCCAACAATTCTGTGAAGGAGCAGCCTAGTACCCATGTGTAGTAAAGCCAATACTGGCCAAGTAGTGCCAGCTCCAATGCTCTTGTACAGTGGATCCCATGATGATGGGAGACAGGATGAAGCCTGCAGTCTCATCTGCCAGTGGATGAAACCACTTCACTCATCTGACCAGGAGAGTAAAGTGATATTGTTTTATGACACATGGAAAAAACTAAAGGCAGGAAAAGTATGATTTAATGAAAAGTGATTTTTGGAGTGTCCACTACAGATGCACTCAGCTGCATCGCATAAGTTGTAAGGAAAGACTCTGGATTTCTGTGTTTTATTTGGCTTTAAAGTTTTTTTCTCAGCCTGCTGGATTTCTCAGTGCAGGTTTCTGCTGCTTCAGAGATCCGAATTTATGCTTTAATATTTTTTTCTTTCTTATATTAAGTGAATTCCTACAAATGCAAAAAATATTTTTGTATCAGACTTTTCTTTCTCGTACCAATATTTTGTTGTGTTTATCAGGAGGGCAATAAATGCTCCATTACTGGCCTCATTGGCTTGAGGAGGTGGGATTTCCACCATCAGAGAGTTACATATACTAGTGTGAAAGATTTAAGGCTTTTCTGGTATAGAAACAAGTGCTGTCCGGTATTTATGCCATTTCCAGGAATCAAATCATATTTCAGCCACATATATGCTGAACTGTTGATCTCGAGGTAATATTTCCAAGAATCGATGTTTTGTGTATGACCTTCAGACATACGCTTTTCATTGCAGGAGGCTGATGTGAAGAGTATGACAATCAGCCATCATTTTCTCCATGCCCTACCATCATACCTGTCCACCGGTACAACATGGGGAGGTTTCCGTAGCCGCGTCACCAGCCATACCCACAGTGGACATACTGCAAGAGTTACCTCTCATACACACAGATTTAGAGAACCCTCCTAATTGCTTTATAGCTCTTATACATTTCCATATTGCCTGGCAGCATGTTTAGTGGCCTGAAGCAGATCGAGGATTTCATGTGCTCCCTTGGGATAGTATTTTCTCTCTCTCTCTCTCTCCATTTCCCCACCTGTAAAATGTGTTATATTTCCTACTGAAGGATATGGTTGTGATTATTTTTAAATTTCTGTGAAGCATTTTGAAGTTGAAAGGTTTAAAGCAGTAGTTTCTGACTCAGGTTTACCTTAAGCAAAACTGAGAGTGTGGAGAAGGTATGTTGTAGCTCCAAGCAGCAACTAAGAATCACTACAGCAGTTGTGAGGAGAGGCAGTTGGTATAGTGAGAAAACAGGTCCCCGAACATAGATTCAAATAACATCCGGAATTATATTTTCATGACATTTTGCATTACATTAGTGCATTGACTGCAAATATTCATACATTTAAAAAGAGAATTTTTCCAAAAACACAGACTAATATAAACATCCAAACAAGAACAAATTATTATCCATATTCACAAGATAAGATTTTTATATTATGTATTAAAGTCTCTATGCCTTTGATAAACATCCGTTACAAAATCAGAAGCAATACCACTGAATTTTTTTGACTAATCCCGTATAACATGTCATAGACATCATGACCAAATTCCGGGAATTAGTCATGGCATATTGACTCTGGATTGGGGATTTTGTTCAAGATTCAGAAACCCAAACTTAGGTGTTTAACAATGTAGATGGCTACAAAAGAATGATGTGTCCATCCACCAATGGGGAGATCTGTGGCTCAGTTGGCTGTCATTTCAGATGCTCTGGTGTATCCTGTGGGGTGCCAGCTGCCTCTCATGAAGGTCCCTCATATGTATTATATCAAAAATGATGGCCTCACTTGGAGGTCTCAGGTACCCTAGAACATCTCCCTTTTGTAAATGAGTCAGACTTTAAGTATCTGCTCTAGCCTCCCCTGACTGAATCAACCAGACCTCCACCCCCTTTAGTGGGAGTTTTGGGCATTGAGCTAACACAGAAACGTACATTGTCAACACGTATATATGGAGGCCAGGCTGTATCCCACTCCAAGCTGCAACCAATCCCTGATGCTGAAGTATGTTATTGTTTACACAAACCATTTTTCCCAAACTGTGGTCATTTGACTTTTGTTAAAGAACTAACGGAATAGTCCTACTAGCATGGTTCCTGGGAGCTACAAACCATCCCGTTTATTTTAAAGGTGTTTTAACCAATTGCTCTGAAGAACCCTCTTCTTGTCCTTGGAAGAACTGTGTGAGGTAGGAAGGGTGCAGGGGGCCCAGTAGGCAGTGCTGGAAACTGCTCTCCGGTGTCTTCACCTAAAATAAATGGCTCCCCTCCAGAGGAAAAGGAGGTTCTGCTCTTCCTGCCAATGAGGAAGAGTTGTTCCTGTACCACAGGAAGGGAAAAAAGGTCTTCCCACAATTTTTCCTGCCATATAGCAAGAAAAGGAACCTCTCTCCTCTGCAATTTCCAACAGGAGGAGGGCCCCTAGCATAGGAGTTAAAAAGCAGAATGAAAGCTTATTGTGGTATGACACTGTCTCCTGGCTGCTGACACACATATTTGCTAGTACTATGCAGAGAGAGTCCATTTTGTGCCATTTGGGACAGCCTTTAAAAATGTTTCTTGTAATAAAGATCTGGTTTAGGTAAGGGTTGGTCAGCTTTAGAGTTTTGAGCATCATGCACCTAACAAGCAGTTCAAAAGCAGTTGCCTTGTTAGGACCAGTCATTGGCACAAGGGCAGCTGGAAAAAAATGGTGGAAAGCAAGCACAGAAAGACTGCCCTTTGAACCACAGCTATTCACCTGGCTCAGTTCCATCCAGCAGTGGATCAGAGCACCCATCTCCTGCAATACTGCATCAAGACTTACTTGAGTCCTTACTCTGGACTCAGAATTTGATTGCTGAATGGCTGATGTTACACAAAGCAAATTATACCTGAGATGAGGAGAACTTCACCACCAGCACATATGGAAATGGAAGGGTGAGATCAGAAGTGGTTGGGGAAATTGACGGGAATTACTGATGATTTCTATTCAAACTTGTGCTCACTGGAGGTAAGCGATCATATTATTCAGGCCAGCAGGAAATCCTGGAGGAAAACAGGTGGAAAGAAAGACCATGGTGGCTTGCTGTGCAAGAAGGTGAAGATATATATTATGCACTGGAAGGTGACGATTTCTGCACCTCAGATAACTTTTTCTAGACTTACGAACACCAAGGAGCAAGAAGGCTCTGAGGTACTATTCCACCCTCAGTGAAACTTTAATTCCTGTGACCAGTGTAACCCACTCTTCCAAGAGCCACAAATGCCATATTTTGCAGGTGGTTCTCAGAGAACGTCAAAGGATGTGAAAAATCACATGCAGCCAGACAGCTCTTGATTGGGTATTTGCCTAAGGAGGCCCTAGAATGAGAGCTACTCAAAGTAGTAGGGATAGAATATAAAAAGCATTTGTTAAATTTGCCTGAGATGCCATAATATGAATAATTACAATAACAAAGGATGGCCCTTTTGTTTCAACCACACCTATTTGAGGAAAGGGGTTGTTAGTACAAACATTAGACCTAGGATACCTCTCAGCCTAGCACACATTTTAGTAGGATGTCAGAAATCTCCAAGAGCAACAGCATTGCACAGGAGCTGCTGATAGCTCCTCAAATGCATAGATTATTCTATTTTTGATGATATGCATATGTCAATCTCAGAGCAAAATTGAGCCCTTAGGGCAAAATTCTCCTCTCAGATCCACATATCAATGGGAGTTCCCTTCATGCAGGAAGAACAGACTATTGGAGTTGAGAGCTGCTGTGCAGGTCAGGATGGAAAATTTTGTCTGTAGTGTTTATTTTTGAAATCATAAATTTAAAATATAAATGTAATTTTCTATCATAACAAAACATTCAAACAAAATCTAAATCTGCCCTATTAGCATCACAGAAAAACATACCATGTTCACAAACATAAGCAAATATTTAGCTCAGGGGTTTTGGAATGAAAGAGGAGGTAAAGTTATGTCCTCAGAAAAAAAAAAAAAATGAATATATTAAATTCTTCCTCTACAATGGAGAATCTCTTCAAAATGAAAATGCTCTTTATTATAACAGACTCACTGGGGACATGGTGCTTGAAGAATCAGTTTTGTGTAATCCTTCGTAGGGTGAGAAATCACATTCTTAGTGCCTTCAGGCCTTTACAGACTGTCTGGGCACATATGTGAAGAAGAAAAGCCCCATTCCACCACATTCACCATAAAGCACATCCAGCATATGAAATGGAATTCCATTTTCCAGAGGGGATGCTAAAGAGGAAGGATCACTAATCTAGAGTAGCCACTCAGGAGCTCTAGTGCAACCTTTCCAGATGTGCATAGGCCAATTTTGTATGCAAATTTTGGGTTAAATGTAAAAAAATGTACATGTACAAAGAAAGTAACCAGTCAAGGATTTAGCTTTGGAATTCCTGCCGAAGTGTGCATCTGAGCCAGTTCTGTGCTCACTTCACACATGCTTTTCTTTGCATGCTTCTTTAATGATAAAATTAACTGCTTCACAGTGAAATGGTACAGAAACTATACCTCCTTTTAATTCCTAACTCTCTCTAATTGCTAATTTGAAAATTAGCAGCTATTAAAATAATGTTTAAGTAAATTGGTGTGTATACCCGGTACTGATTCCCTGGATGGGTGTGAATTTTGCCAGAAAATTCTAGTCTGCTGCTGTCAGGTTTTAATGCTGGTGGTCTAATTTAGTGTTCAAAGACTTTCTTTCTCTCTTGCTTCTGCTATTTAGTCTCTTTCAACATCTTCATGCTTGAAAACTTCTATACTCATTAGTCACTATTGAGATCATTAGCATGCAACCTGGGCTCTCTATAACTACTGTAAACAAAGACATAAAGTGCTTTCTCATGTTTCTTACTGCAATTTCAGTAGCAGTTGATATTGCAAGAGGGTAAAGAGACTTACAGCTTCAGCTAGATATAGTACAAATGAAGCAGCAGCCAGGGACAACACCTAAGGCTTTGGAAAGATGGCACTATTTTGAATTATTAACAAGAAACAATCTAAATTAGAAACTCTACTAATGTGCCTGTAGGAACCACATACCCCTAACACAAATGTTTATGAATTAGGTAAGCATTTAAGTACTAGTTAAATAAATATTCAGCTATAACCCATTCTGCCTGTGGACATGTAGTTAGAAATCTTTGTTACCCTGCTAGAGACAGCATGGATATAAAGCGGTAACAAGGACAGCTATAAAAAGTTCGCATCCTATTTCCACTTGAGAAATGTCAAACTTTGTTTTTGTTAGTGGCTCTCTGGGAAATATTTCTCAGGCAGTTTTTTAACCATAACCTGAGAAGAGAATTTAATTGCAGCAATAATCACTGTTGAGTGTCAAAATTAACTTAACACTCATTAGTTTGACTATGGCAGTACTTCTTAACTTGACTTGTAAAATTTGTGCAATGAATTATTGAAAAGCCATTATTGAAATAACCTCTTCTTTTCTAACATGGCTGCTTATGTTTCCCAGATGAAATACAGAATGCATCTGTTGCCATAGCTACAGTTAGTTTCTGAAATAAACATTACATCTTTCTCATTCTTATGTCCACATACAGAAAGCTAAACGATGACATCTCTTCCAGTCATATGTATTGTAGGTACAACAGTCTGTCTAAATAATAATCTTATTAAAGATAAAACCCTATCTTATCTCAAAATGCAGACATTTAAGTGACATGAAAGATGGTAATTCTCAAAGTTTATAAACACAACATGGCATGAACATATACAGTCTTTAAAGGATTGACCTTTCTGGGATTCCTGTCAATGTATAAAACAAGAGGAGGAGGAGTTTCACTAAAATATGCGGGAGACGGGGAAAGATTGAATAAAAAGCAAGTTTCCCAAAGTGTGCTTGTTGTACCTGTTGGGTTCTACCCTGTAGTCTCTGAAGGCTTGGAAAAGAACCTTCTATTCCATGGCTGGGTGGAATTTGGGGTAATTTTATTTGATTAAATGGGTAGTCCCTTTTATTTTTGTTCTCCTGCAGCACAGAGAGTTCGTGTAATTTTCGAATGTCTCATACACGATTTCCAAAATTAACACTCAGTTGAAGGAGTTTAGGAGACTGTCCTTGGGGGTCAATCTTGTGATGTCCACGCTAAGGTAACCTCATGCAGCAGTCCTGAAGGAAATACACTGTTGCAAAGGAAGCTTATCATACTTCTGGCTGTGGGGAGGAAACCAAATTTCCAGAGGTTGTTTGCCAACTATTATATGTGCAAAGCAGGTGAGTAGAGCCAAAATAAAATGACACCCCAGAAAACACAAATGTACATGCAACTGAGCAGACAAAGCATCATACAAGTTTCATCCAGTTCTACTTCCAACCATGGCTGGGGAGACAGACAGAGATATCAGCAGGTGCTTATAACTCAGACCCAGAACTAGGGCCAGGAATGTAGAAGATATAAATTAGCATTTGTCAAGCACCTTCAGCAGAACTCCACTGAAGAATGCAAGCAGTAGTCAGCATTCACGGTGTTGCAAAACTATGATAAACTATCACATTGTGCGATGGTTTATAGATCCTAGCTAGCATTACTCTTCCTTCATGTAAGCATGAAGACACTTAGATCAAGAAGATATAACTCGCTAGGCCCTATTAACTTCACAGATTAAAACTCAAGTGAAAGGATGAGGCTATGCTAGCTTGTGACCTGGCAGTGCTATGGTGCATGATAACCGTATGGCCGTTACTCTTTCAAAATTCAGTGTTGGTCTGGCAGTGGGGGCCTTCCATCACTATTTTTCAGAAAACTGTGGAAACTTATGCAATCTGGTTTTAGCCTATTTATAGAAAAGCCACTGTACATTAAGTTACCAAGCAAGATTGGATGTGGAGCAAGCATCCAGATAAAAGGAATAAAGAAACCCTGAGTAACTGAGAAAGCAGATAAAATAAAACAATTAAAACAATCTATGAGAAACTGTCACACACCAAGAAAAACTATACCTTTCTTCAATAGCAAAAGTCATAGCATCCAAGATGTTCATTGTCCAAACTGAATGAGGCTCAGAAAGAGACATTTACAGTAACAGATCAGAGAACCTGGTTTTCTCAGTTCTTGAGATGTATATAGTTTTGATAAATAACTAAAATTTGAACATCTAAATTACATAAGTGATTTGAAATCCACAGCATCTTCTCCTTTGTTCTCCATTATTCTTGTTCATCAAAATTATTCCAGACTTCACAGTATCATGTAGTGTATCATTTATTCAGGAAAAGTATTCAAGGTTAAAATAATCTCTTCTTTTGCTTCTCCATGAATAAAATGCCAAACCTTTATCAAAGAAAAGGTATTAGACATGATTCAAGGCCTAGACTTGCTTTATTTCCAAATGGAGCATTTCCAAATACTTCATACCCAATTCTTTAGCAATAAGGATGAAAGGAAAAACAATTCCGAGACCCTGAGATACAAATCATGTGCCTCTCTGATAAGCAGAAGGGTTCCCACGAACACAACACCCTAGTTCAAGCCATAGCTTCCATGACAACTCCAAGATGGACCTTCCAAAGCCACAGGCATCTATTTATACCAGCAGACTTATCTCTGCCCATTACTGGCCAACAAAAGCTATGTGACCCTGTAGAAGTGCAAGTCTCAAACACTAAAGAAAAAGTACACAAGGCCCAGAAATCAACATTACCAGAAAACCAGATTCTATTCTAATTCCACCACACTGAGAAGAAATTTTATCAACACTACAGCTTTCCCTTTATAGCAAAGTTGGTAACTACAGGAGAAGCAGTAGCAATCTCTCTGTATTAATAATGGCTGGCACCTCCTGCATACTTTTTGTCATGATCAATAGTCCTAGGGCTCAGATACACAGAAAAGTCAGTTCATCCACAAATATCCATATACATATTCGTAGTCCTTGGTGAACATGGTATAAACAAAATTAAATTAGCCCTTGAAGAGAGACTACATTTGTCAGCCAGCGATAAAACACTCATTCATCTCACCCTCTAATGCCAGGTTAGAGCTTGTGCATCTCCTAATGAAATCACTTCAGATTTGGCCAGTTTCTGCATCTCCCAGCTATTCCCCTTGCTGTGAGCTAGCTTAGCTTCTGCTTGCAGCCTAGATCTTTCTACATTCTGAACAATTGTATATCCAGCAGCACTAGAGAACAAGTGATGATGGAGAACATTTTATAGTTTATGGAGTGCACTGGGATGCATCTGGATGGGATGAAAACAAAAGGGGACGGGCACTGTTTTTCCCAAGTCAAAATATCGTTTGGCCTAAGGTGAATGCACAGTCTGTTGACCACAGTTAATACCTGTGTGCCTTTCATAGCCTTTACTATTAAGCACAGGCTCACACTGCATTGAAAACTTATGTGAGCTGAGAATCTACCTCTTACTGATCTCTAATCAGAAGAGGCCCTAAACCCTTTTCCCTCAACCACCCCTCATATCAGAGGGCTCCAATGTCCATAAAATGGTGTCTTCTGTACATTTGGTGTCAGGGAGCTCTACACCACTTCAGATGGCTCATTTACGTAAATTCTATATAAACTTAAGACACCATAACCACCTTTCTCTTCCAATAAGCATGGGTTTTGATCAAGTGATCTCTAGTCTTCAGCAGAGTTCTAATGGTTCTAGAGTGTATGCAAACTGACTTTTTATTTTTAATTTGAAAAAAGTATAACTATAGACAATTGCATATGCAAATGTTGAAGGAAAAGATTCTTAAAGCTGAAAAAAATAAGTGTTCATTAATTCATTAAACACTCAAAAGTCAGGAAGTGCCATTACTGGCATTTACTATGCAATCGAATTCTACTCCCATGTGTATACACATTATGATACAGTCTGTAATTATACGGTAAGACTTTTTTTTTTCCACAGGACCTCAGCTTTATTCAGTGCACAGTGTTCAGTGAATACAGCAGCTGCTCAGTACTTCTCTTTATCTTCATGCTTTATTTACTGCACATCCTCTGAACATTGCACTGAATACAGAGTTACTTGTTGCCTCATGGGTTTTATGCTGATGCTTGCAAACCTAGTATATCAGTGTACTATAAAGATCAATGAATTTATGGTCACAATCCCCCTATGTACACACTAGGAGAGTGTCATTCCTATGTACACATTAGGAGAGTGTCATTAAACTCATTTTATAGACTGAAGCAGAAAGACACAACGACCTGCCTAATTTAAGACAGTAAGTCAATGGTATATTGCAGGAATCTGCACCGCTACGTAATGCTGTCTGCTTCCTCAAAGTCCTAAACCAACATAGCTTGGTTAATTAAAGTTGTGACAGTCAACGCTGAACATTTCTGTACATCAGACTCCTGGTCTTGTGACTTTAACCTCCAGAAAACAGAAAGCACCCATTCAGTGACATCCTGGAAATGTCTTTACTGCCTTCAGAGTATCATCTCAAAAGTCTGTGGCAGGCTAGATCTACCTCTCCTACACACTCATTAACTGGGCTAATGGTGAAGCCAAACTTACACAGCCATGTTTTCCCTCATTGCCTACACACAGGCACCTACCGGTATCTCATACAAGTGAGGAATATTCCTAGAAAACGGCTTCATTCTCTTTACAGTCCCAATTCATTCCTTGAGCACAGTTTCCCTCGTGCAGTAGCTAAGGCAGAGGTCCTGTGATAAGAATGTACATGACAACATAAGATGGAACCGTATGAGACTGCTTCATTAAAGACCCCAAGGCCATGTAAGTGGCAATTTAAATTCTGACAAGTTTTGAGTGATTTGTTAATGTTTATGTGTATATGTGCATCTATATGCCTCCTCTCCAGAGGTCTTTTTGCAACCAGAAAGAGAGGAAAATTTGAAACTTTATGAAACCTAGGAACTTTGCTGTGCAATGCTGATATATCTAGGAAATATTCAATTATTATTGTATTGAGCCCCACCTAGGGAAAATGCTAAGATGATTCTTTTTCCCAAGAATATGTAGAAAAACAATTTGCATTTTACTTGACTATAATGTCAGAAAACACAGTAGGGAAACCAGTTAGAATGGGGAATATAACAGAAGGGTCATTTGCCTACTATGCCATCAAAGTGGCATGAGTTACAGTCAACTCATTCCCAAGAGATCCATATCTAGCCTGTTCTGTAAAATATTTCTCCAGGACCAAGAGCTCTACCTTTTCAGCTATCCATCTATTCAAAAGAAGCCAAGAAAACTCAGATTGTAGAGTCCTGTGTGAATCTACTAGTCACTGAGTCATTGTGAAAAAGGAAATCTCTTCCTCTGAAGAAAACAAAGTGGTGGAACTCCTGTCATTTGTGTAGTGGAGGACCCATGAAGGAAGCATGTGAAAGATACTTGCCATGGTGTTGGACACATCTGTCAAAAGAGAGATGTCTAAAGAGTAGGTGGATCATCCAGGCTAATCTTCTTCTAAGGCACACCTTAAGATACTCACCGGAGGTCTATTTGCTAAACCGTCTGCTCGCTTCCACTGGCAAGTTTGGATGTAGGTGCCTGAATTGTAGACATCTGAAGTTAAGCAAGATGAAACAGATGCCCAATTTCTGTAACTCAATTGTTCTTAAAAAAGGAGCAAGCCTCCCAGCCACAGAGGTCTGTCAGATGCCAGGCACACACAAAAGTAGAACATGAGGCTTACGGAGAAATTCAATGTGTGGAACTAGAGGACCTGCAGCCCTTGGGCTTCAGTAGAATTTGAGAAGCAGCCAAGAGTCCTGTATTAAGGTTTTGGAACTAAGTGCTTGAATTCCTCTGAAGTCTAACCTTAGAGTCAAGCATTAAGACCCTTTCTTGGATGCAGCTTTCTGACCCTGTATTTTTATAGCCTCCTGGTAGCAATTATTTAATTGTAGGAGTAGGATCATTACCCTTAACCATATCAGTAATGAAGACTTAGTATTAAATTCAGGGAAAAGAACTTACATACATTTCCTTTTGTTCTGTTGTCCAATGTGTAGTCATTTACATGCGGCCCATGAATGTAGATGTGTCTTTCTGTGGTTGCTCCTGCACACTTGAGTATACAGATTTCTCCCTAAATTTAGCTGGACTTTTGGATATGCAAGCAATATAGGACTGAACCACACATATTGGTAAAATTTCCACAGGTCACAAATATTCATGCCAGCGGATACTCAGTCCTGTTTACTGTGTAGCTCCTCATAATTTTCTTTTCAGATATTTGCAGCTCAAAAAATAATAGTCTAAGAGAGAAGCTACTCAAGAAAGAAAGGAAAATTTTACTGACAAATCATAAGGAATTTGTTACTGTGTTTACTCCTATCCAATTCAGAGAGAACTAGAGACAGTAGCCAAAAATGCTGATGGCAATAGGGTAATTTTTTTATTTAAAAATACATTTTCATGCAAAGAAGAAGAAAAATATACCTAAAAACAAGAGAAAGGAAACCTCCCTCAGAACTGTCAATAATTTCAGAAAGCAATAGAACAAGTAGCCATTGGAAAAACATGCTGGTTTAGGTTGTTAGGAAGAGGGAAAAAAATCTCTTCCTAACAGCCAAATTGACAAAAGAACTTATTTCTCTTTTCAACATCTGAACTGAATATGAATAGATAAAAATAAGAGTGTTAAAACATATTTATTTATAGATTGCTATTAGACGGTCTTCTGGTGAAGCTAATCTTTCAGCACACACTGTTATCGCTTTGTATTTTCTCTGATTGCTCTTACAGTACATGCTACTGACAGCCGTTCACTGCCCACATATCTTTAAGAGACAGAAAGGAAGGATTAATTTTCTTATAACAGCTTGTCTCTCACATAGTTAATGGCAGGAAAAACAGGATGTCAGTTTGTGGTGTTGGCTCAGAGAGAAATAGTAATCATGATGTGGGAATATCGTACCAACTGCTTTCCAGCCATGTTCCAGGTCAGAGCTCCAACAGTACATACTTGCAGAAAACACAAGGTTAGGAAAGCTACGTACAGGTTCTGACTTCAGGTTAGACAGCCTAAACAGCCAGCTGCAGGCAAGTAAGAATGAAGACATGCCGGAAGGATCTGGGGAAAGGGGTACGGAACTACCCCTCTTGATGAAGTTTAAATGCAGCATATGTGTAGGACAAACTGGCTTCCAAACAAGACAAGTCTAACCTAACTCTTGTGACTAGTTCAGAAGTTTAGAACCTGATCCACAGACTGTAATCTAGCAGAAAGATTTCCACTAACCCAGTTTGCTTTGGCGCTGTTGATGGAAGAACACGGTGCATGGGAACAAGAGGATTCCTTGGGTATCTTTTTCAAAGTCAGAATGCCAGATTACAATTAGAAAGAATAAAACTATAGGAGAAAATTACACCTAACATACTGACAGGCAGGGACATGGAAAAAGAAAATCATTAATTACCTGAAAGATAAGAACCTGATCTAGTGCTTCTCCTATTGATTTGAACTGACAACAGATCAGAGGCATCAAATACAATCCCTAGAAGGGCCCACTATGAAGATTCCTTTATTCCTGACACAGAGTAAAAATTATAAATCCTTTTTAAAAAATAAAAAAAGGATACCAAACCAAAAAAATCATACTGGTAGGTGGGATGCAAAAGTAGATTCTGATTAATCATCACTAAGCTATAACTTGCTTTGTAAAATTTACACGGAAGCCAGTGAGAGATCTGTACGTAGAATGACTACAGAATAAGATGCGTAGTGCTCATTCCTTGCAAGGAGAAAGCGAGAAAGGTGCTTAAAAAAGAAAAAGCATTAAATATAGAAGAAAATACAGAAAATGCATTAGGGAAACCACTTAGAATGGAAATGCTAGCAGAGATCATTGCCTGCCATGCCATCCAAGTGGCATAGCCCTTGTTTTAAAGGGAGAAATGCTGTACCAAAGTCCCTTTGGTAATAGTAATTTTGTGTATCCGTTAACACATGATTACAAATATTTATAAGTTTATTCATATCTCACTTTTACAAGATGTACATTCATATCATGTGATTCAACATAATACACTCTGAAACTGGAACTCAACATGTCTGGTGAATTCATGTAGGAGCATGCTGGCATAACCGAATCCTTAAAAAAAAGTTGTTTGCTTGTTGGTTTTTCTCTTCCACAATAACAAAGGGGTACAGACTTTTAAGACGAGTTGGTTTTGGAGATTTTTTTGTTTTTTTCATTTTAGCAATCCCTGAAATGTCTGTAAACTCAGACACACTATGTGTACATAACCAAAGCAATGCAATGGTACTGCAAATCATACTGGCTGCTCATAGTTTTGCAAAAGTAACAGGTTTAAAAATATAAAAATAAATGCAAAGCATTGTCAAATTTACACTCAACATAATTAAAATAATACACATTTAGAAATTTTCAAACAAAAAATAAATAAAACATCCACATACATTAATACAAAGAAACAGAGATATTTGCCTGTCTTTGATGTAATTAATACATACCATAAGCCTAGATTTATGGAAGTATTGCCTTTCAATAAATATCTTCAGCTTCAAAATCTGATATTTTCTACATTATTCACTGATTTTAGTTAAATATCAATTTTTAGTATAAGGTGTATCAACTGTATTCAATTATTTACTGGAAATCAGCAGGTTTCTAGGCTGATCTACTAAAATTAGGCACCAACTTTTAGCATCAAATCTGTCTAACAGACAAAAAAATTTTGAGGGATATCTGGTATTATACCCCTTTTGAAGAATGCCTCAAACACCAAAGCCTAAGGCCCTCCACTGGCCTGGCTAGAAAGGCCAACCTAGAAAAGTAGCCAATATAACTTTAGCCACTGGGTTACACTGATGGGACCCACATTGCACCTTTTAAAGACGTGACTTAGAGATGCAATTTTACAAAAAGCATGAGTCATAAAGCAGAAGGCTCTATCCTTCTCCTAAAGAGAGGAGATCACACTCTGTAGCATTTGGGGTTTTTTTAGTTTCCAAGTAATACCAGGTCTTCTTTGGCCCTACCACATCTTACTGCAACCAGTGGGGATTTTCAAGTGACCAAATGAGAAGCTCTTGCCATGTTAGCCATAGCTGTTTGGAAACTTGTTAGCCATGGGAATTCTGTCACATCAGGGAAAGAAAACATAATGGGGTCAGTAAGTTGCTTGCAGATGAGGAGTGTAGCACTTCAACCATCCTTTTTAACCAGGAACACAACAAATTTACAACCATATCGGTTGTGCGCACTTTACAGAGTTGAGTACAATTAGCAAATACAAGGACACCGCCTGGATTATTACATATTAGATATTATAAAAATAAACACATTTCTAAGAAAGATGTGTAATCTATTTTTCCTATCCTTTGAAAGTTTTCCTCAAACTGAAGGAGGAAAAAGCCTGCCACCTCCAAAGTAACAATGTCTGCAAAAAGTAAAATTATCTCTAAAAAAAGAAACAATTTATTTTGCCTAGCACATTTAAAAGAGCAGAAAACATGCGCATTTTTTGTCACCAAAACTTCATAACCTGGGTTTTCCTTTGGGGATCTGGATTTCCATAAGACTAAATGTCTATTGTATTTGAGTCAACAGTCCCAACATGTTACTATTACGTCAATTCAAAAACATCTTATGATTATTTGATAGGCAAACATAGGACTAAATGATATAGCAGATAAAGCATGCAAAGAATTGACATCAGCACACTTGGTTTGTGTGAAAAATTTATAGTAGGGGAAGTTGGAATTCAAGGGTTTCTAGCAATTTGTGTGTGCTGTTGGGAGCTCAGAGTTTTGATTCTCACCTTAGCACTGCCGTAACTCAGCCCCACCGAGCTGTAAACCAAACTTCCACTGACGTACAGGGTCAGAAGATTGGGCAGTAACTTCATATTCTGTGGAAATAACTCACAGACACAATCTGCCACTCTGAATCACGTTCAATGTTCCCTTTAAGACTTTTGCTGAAGTCGGGTACAGAGTTCAAATTTCTTGGAGCAGGGCCTCTGTTACTTACAGTTTTGAAAGGTGTCTACCACCACAAAGTTCAAGCCAGACTATGATCAGCGGAATGCTGCTACATTACAAAAACAAAAGTAATAATACTCAGTGCTGACAATGGATGATGGAACCTGGCCCTGAATTTATGTGCCTTAATTTCTACAAAAATGGGGATAATAATTCTTACCTACTTCATAATGGGTAAGGATTAAATAATAAACATTTATACAGTGCTTTGCAAACAAACATTATATAAGTGCTAAGTATTATGATATTAACCAAAATTTCACTACATCTATATGACCCTACTAGGCAAAAAAACTTCCAGTACAATTTTTTTCACACATTTCCAAGTCAATAAAAATGAACCACGGAGTCAGTTTGCTACTTTGATACAAAAGGATGAAGCACTTAAGCTTATTTGACAGTTCCAAAAAAAATCACAGACTGTTTTTTCCATTATAAAGGGGCCCATGTAATACATAAAGCCTTTCTTTATAGACTTGTTTATAAACAGCATTATTCATTTGGCATTCATTCAAGTTATCTTTCAAATACCAGACCAAGTTTTTGAGGAAGATTCTTTAGCAATCCACATACACTAAATGAAGGCCTCCTCCAAGGGAATTCTGCCCAGTGGCCGCTGTCCTGATGGTCTTGGAAATCTCATAATTCTCAAATGAAAGATTACACAAAGGCTGGATGATGGTGGACAATAAATGAGGCTTGGGATGCCTGAGAATCTAAAACAGTTGCAATACTTTTAAACTTTAGTAAGCACCTCAGGACCTTGACTGTTTTATCTTCAACCTCCAAGTTCAAGAAAAATAATTAAAGAAATAAAAAAAATAAGATAAAGTTAAATAAAATAATAATAAAAAAAAATAACACACGTTAACAGAGATGGAGTAGATGCTTTGGTCCAGATTCTCAACTTGTATCCACCACAGGGTCTCCACATGGTGCATGGAGCCGCAGTGACTTACACTTAGTGAAACGTACAGTCCAGTACAAGGTAGCCCAGGTAGGACTCTTCATTTCACCCAATGATGTGAGGATGACAAGAAGAGGAGGCCACCTACGTGCATCATCCAAAACAAGGCAAAGCTTTCATACCACTGATGCATTTGGCCCACTTGAGAAACAAGCAAAGCAGAACCATTTTCAGCTACAGCCCTTGCGCAGTGCACCTTTTCATTTCCTTTCGTGCTAAATTAAATGCAAGAGCAGCATGAAGCACCTTGGTAGATTCCCAGCAACACCCTGCCCCTTTCCCCAGGCTGATCTATGGTACCTCCTTCAAAACAGGCTAAGCTGATAAATCTTGCCACCTTCTTCCCTTCTGCAGTAGAGGGCAAGACTGTCCTTGAGACGTCCATTGAAAGCAATCAGAAGAAACTGTAGGAATTTTTCATTCTGGAAAGATGTATGCTACACAACCAGCATTGTTTCATGTTAGCTGGGAACTGTATTTATGTTACTGCTACTTTTTGAATACAAGAAAGAAGCAGCAAAATTTCTGAGAGAAATCTACAAGCATTTTTGCTGTGTTGGTACCTAGTAAAACAGCAAAGGTGGAAAAGTTATTCCTTTCAACATGAGGTGGATGCATACTGTAAGTGCATCCTGTAACACTCTAAGATTGGTAACACTTTCCAGTCTCACTTAGAAGATGTCTGAGAAAATTCAGATCCCAAACCTACAGCTTCAACTGAGCTCATTCTATGGAACTGTTGGAGGGTGCAAATCACGCCATTGCAACATCCAGCACAGGACTGAAAAAATCACACAGGCCTCTCTTAAACTGTCAAAAGAAGATTTGAAAGGGCAATAATTAGATCACAGGTACAGGTAACAAGCAGTCCCCACTCAGTCGAAAGCTCTGTGCCTTCAGTCTTCAGCACTGTGTATCAAATTCTCCTTCGGTGGCTGTGGATATCCAGTACAACTGGTTACTTGTTATAGCCTAAAGCATGTCTGTAGTGATGTTTATTATTATTTTTCAGATCTGCATGTTAGAAGTGTTGGAACCACTCCAAATATTTCATATTTTACCCAGAAATTCATACATAATCATGAATAATGTTTTACTTTCTAGGTAATGTTCTGTTTCAACAAGAAATTGTTACTTGCCTGGGTTTTTGTCTGCATTTCTCAGCAACAAGCAACACAACCTTGCTTTAAAAAGGTACTGGGCTTTCACAGAGAGGTAGAAAAGGTGGGTGACATTTATCAGCTATAGCCAATCCAAAATATAACTACTTCTCATATAATAAATAGAAGGGAAATAGCACAACTTTGACATTCCAGATATTTTGCTTGCTAGAAAATATCAAAACTTGAAGGAGAAACAAAAAAGAAGACAAGTGTCTAAAATTTATCTACAGCATGAATTTTTGTCCTACAGTAATATTTGGATTTGGTAAATGTCAGCAAAAGCCAAAACTAGTAATGGATTGCTAAACGAGACATAAAAAGCAGGCGCAATAACGGTACTATTGAGAGGATAACCTTCCATCAACGGGCCTTGGTAACAAAGGCAACATAGCTATCTTGTTAGATGTAGACAAGACCAATATTTGTACCTCCCTCACCCCTCTCCAGAGGGGAAAAAAAAAAAAAAAAACAACCAAACACAAATTAAAAGTAGACAGCATGAAAAGTAAAGATTAAGGGTGTCAGTAAACCCAGACACTTTGGTAACATAATTTCAAGGATTTCCCTACTCCCCAACCTTTCTGGATTTACACTAGTTGCTTTCCTTAAGCATTAGCTTAAGACTTGGTGCCTAAACCACAGGCAAAAATTAAAATGGTCAAATATTGAACTTGTCCACTTCTATAAAACACTTCCGTGAGTTGGTTTTGTTTGTTTGTTTACTTAAAATGACTGCAAAAGTGTCGTACAGGCTTTTCAGCTCACTTCCCAGAAATACGGCACATTAACTCGATTAGAAATCATGGCATCTACATTTTCCCATATGTGATACATATAACTTTATCCATTCATAGAAGACTCAGACTGTCATTTTGGCAAGGAGCTGCAATGCACCAGTCTGAGCATAAGGGACTTAAGTTATGGTTCTTGCAGAATCGGTTATTAACAGAATAAGTACGGCTATTTTTTTTTAATCTATAATATTTACAGTATTGCACTTTACTGCACTTAATTGCATTTCACTAAAATTAATGCTGCATCAGTATTATGCCTTAAAACCATATGTCCATCTTTGTTGTATAAGTCATTCTTTCTACATCCTGTAAAACAGCGAGATTTTGATTCAAATGTCCAGACACTGGGAAAAAAAAAAAAAACACATTAGAAAAATTGACCTGTTTGTATGGCACAATGCATCTCATTGAGTTCAGGTGATTCTGGCAAAACAGGTGCATTTCTTATCGTTCCCATCTTTCAAGTTATCGCTAATGATTAGTAAATTCTAGTCTCTCTCTTTTTCTCCTTTCAAAGGACATCGCCATTTGAGACGCACATTTTTCGTTATTGCTGCTTTTTTTTTTTTTTAGGAAAGAAAAGGAAAAAAAAAACTGCCTTGCCTCAGATCTGAAATTCCACATTTAAATTCAAACCAGTTCTGCAGCAGCAGCTCCTCAGTGATGGAAGAGATTCATGGCAGTGAAATAATACTGTTGGCAACAAAGAAATGTCATCTTTAATGGAGACCAGCCCCAAGGATTTATTATTTATTATTATTACTATTTGTTTTGTTTAGTTTCATTCTAATATATTTCTGATCTTCAAAACGTGTTTAGTTAGACACATGCACAAGGTAGCAAAACTGACAGCAGCAGATGACGTTATGCTGGAGCGATCACTTTTGCCAGGGTCAAAATTCCGAAGTGTCCCCAATGTTCACAGATTAACATAATTTAGAGATCGTTTCCTTTCTTTCTTTCTTTTTTTTTTCATTTTTGTGTGTGGGTTTTGTTTTGCTTTTTTTAAACTCTCCTTCCTCTCTCCTCCCACCTACTTTATCCTCCGCGGAGTCTCTGACTCGTGGGTGCGCGTCCGCGCGTCCCCACCGCGCCGCGCAGCACCGACGGCCGCCGAGTCCCTGGGGGAGAGCGGGGCGGGGGGCGGGAGGGGGCTGTCGCCGAGCGCTCGCAGACCTCGGGGAAGGGGAAAGAACTGTAAAATAAAAACCAAGGAAACAAACCCACGGGCGGAGGCGGCAGGGCGGCCGGCTGCTCGCCCCGCGGCCGGGGAAGAGGAGGGGGAGCGGGGGTGGCGGAGCGGCGGTCCGTGCGGGGTCACACACGCGCCCGCCGCGGGCACACGGGGCGGGACGGGGCGTGGGAGGGGGGGGGTGGGGGGTCTCGGCTGAAGCGTGTCAGAGCCCCAGGGCCTCGGCGTGCTTCCGGGCCTTCAGCCGCAGGTCGGCGATGCTGGAGTTCTTGCTGTTGCTCTTGGCGGCGGCGGCCACCACGGCGGCGGCGGAGGCGGACTCCGCCAGGGAGGCGATGGGCAGCCCGAAGGGCGGCGGCGGGAACATCAGGTAGGGCGCGTGGGCCGCCAGGTGCGGGTGCAGGTGCGGATGCGCGTGGGCCACGCCCTCCAGCTGCAGCTGCGCCTGGACCTGGGCGGCGGCGACAGAGAGACGGCGTCAGCACCGCGGAGCGGCCCCGCGGAACGCTGCCCCCGCCCCGGCCGGCCACCCGCCCCCCCCCCCCCCGCCGACCCCCGCCCCGACCCTTCCCGGGAACCCGGCGGCTGAAAGAGCGACTTGTTAGCGGAGCACCCCCCGCCCAGCGCGCGGGGGCGGGGCAGGCGCGCGGCGCGGCAAATCACTGCTCCGCACTTGACCGGAGGCACAGAGGCATCCTTAGCCCTCTTCGTATTTTAAAATAAATAATAAATAAACGGAATATGCGGCCCAACGCACGGGCGCCAACAAGTGCTAAATAGCTTTTTTTTTTTAATATGATTTTTTTTTTTTTCCAGGGATGTTTATTTATACCTTGCTAAAAACTCTTTGGCCACGGGTCCCTCATATACCGGGTCGGTGTTTGCTTTGGAGCTTTCTCGACCTACACAAACACGCTGGGTTGACTGAGAGATTTCAGCTCCGGGTAGGTTTGGGGAGGGGTGGGGGAGAGTTTATTTATGTATTTAATTATTTTGGTCCAAATATGTCTTTTAAAAATCAATACAATTAATCTGTCAGCTCCACGTGTCTCTGAGACGGAGAAGGTGGTGGAGGGTCCCTTTGGGCTGGGAAAAATCGATTCCCCGATTAATTGACCAAAAAAAAAAGCAGCAAAGTAGTGGGGGGGGGGGGAAGTTTACAAGAGGCGGCGAGGGAAGCGGGACTGGATTTCAGCCCCCTCGTCCCTAGCTGGGACAAGGACGCGGGGCCGCTGCCTGCGCTCCGCTACTGCCCCGGGGCACGCAGCGCTTTGGGGAGAAGCCTCCCGCAGCTCCGGCGCGGCTGCCCCCATCGGAAACGCCTCGAAATCCCGTCTGAGAAGAAGGGCGAGAGCGACAGGGCAAGACCCCGCACAGTGTTTCTCCCACCGCGTGGGAGACCCTCCTACCGCAGCACTCCCGGGCGACAAAGCCCTCGGGGCCGGAGCGCTCCATCCCGGCGGGGCGCGGGCGGAGTCTCCCGGCCACCCCACGGCCCGGGAAGGCGATGCGCCCCCGGGAGGCCAGCCCGCCTTTGCCACGTCTGCGGGCGGCCGCCGGGGCTGTGTGCCAGCCAGCCCATCGCACGGAGGCGGCGTGGGGAAGGGAAGGAGGGGAGGAGGACCGACGGCGCCTCCCGGGGCCGCGGGACCCCCCGCTCGGCCCCCTCCCCCGGACCCGAGGGGCTCTGAGCTCCCGGCAGCCGGGCGGGGGCTGGTTCACCAAGTTTTACAGTCTGTTTTTAATACGTGCCAACTTCTATATAAATGGCACTTGTAAACGTGTCCGGCTTCCTCCCGTGCAAAACGAACGGGGGTCGGAGCTTGCCGGGGGAAAGGCAAATAAAACTGGAGCTAACTACCTGTTGGAAAGGCATCCTCAGGGCTCCCATATTCACGTAGGGGGCCACTCTGCAGGCGTCTAGATGGCTGGCGGTTCCCAGGATCACACCTGCGGGAAGAGACAGAGCCGGGTGAGCGGCGAAGGCGGCGCGGGGCTTCGCGGCCGCTGCCCCCCGACCGCCCCGCACCCGGTACCCACCTTTGTGCATCTGGTTTTCCTGCTTTCGGCACTTTGCTCTCCTGTTTTGGAACCAGACCTGTGAAAAGAAAACAAAACCAAAAGAAAACAACAACCAAAAAAAATATATGGGTGTAGACAGAGCAGCTGCTAAGAGGATTATCTCAGGGGCTAGGGATGGAGGCGCGAGGGATTCTGCGCAACTTTGCTGAGGTCTCCTCGGGAGCAGCCGAGGGGCACAGCTCAGCCTCAGCCAGAGGGAGCCCCTCAGCGTTTGGGGGGTGACGGGGCGTGGGGGAATCCTGCTTTGTGGTGTGGTTTCTCAGCGGGAGCTGAACCTAGGAGACCAGGAGCACCCTCGCAGCCGGGGAAACTGGGAGCCGGACGCCTCGCACCGAGTCCCCCCGGGCGGTCAGTGACGGTCCTTGTGCCATCCGTCCGGAGGGAGGGGCCGCTCCCCAAAACACTTAAAATATGTCCACGTGCAGGCCGGGTGGCACCTTCGCTCCCTTTACAGTCACACCTCAAACATCCCAGGGACAGCCCGCGTGGGTCAGGTCAGACTCCGGGGTCTGACCTCCTAATGACCGGACCGTCTGCTCTCTGCCGAGCTGGGCATGGAAACGAGGAAAATCTCCGAGAAGGTGCGAGATACTGAACTTGCACAAAAGGGGCTGAATCATTTCCCGTTCCCCAAACACTGAAAGAAAACAAAACCCAATTCTGTAGGCTTCTGGACAGACAAGGGCGACATCTTTGCAGGCTGGGGTGTAAAGCAGTGCTAATGCCCCTACCCGAGCATGCCTGTAATCCAATAATCCTGCCCTAATTCCAGCCGTTCTATCTCAAACAAGCACAGAACTTGCCCCCGCGCCTTCCCTGCCTCTTTTCGAGGTACACTTCAGACCTTCAGGACTTTTTTTCCCCTTCCGAGGTGGTTGATTTTTAGCAGCTTTCCCCAGAGGAGCGTCAAAGGCACGGAGCAAAATGTTTTGCTGACCCTTATCTTACACCAAAACCTACCGAATATGGACCAACATTGACTTTCACCGCTGACAGTCTTGTGGCTGAGTAAACACCTACAACCTTTGATGTTCTTGCACTTGCCAAGAGATCATACGGTTAATTAATACTAACTGCACTTCCTACATCAAATTTTCCCTTCAAGCTTTCTTCAATTGCCTTAATGATGGTCATTTACAACGGAGTAATTAGAGCAAAGAAAGGCTTCCAAAGGCATTAATTACCTCGGGTACCTCAGTGATTTCCTTAAGTAGGAATTGGCCTTCTCTGATTTGGAGCACCGTTTTTCCTGCCTAGGGTGGCCGGGGAGGAGAGGAGCCGCAGCGGCCGGCCGGCTGCGGGGCGCTGCGGATGCGGACGGACCGACGGACGGACGGACCGACGGACGGATGGCTCCCCGACGGGTCCCCGCTAGCGCAGCCCTCCCTGTCCTAACCTGACACCTGGCCCGGACCTGCTCGCTGCCGCCGCCCTGCCCTGAAACGCACCGCCCGGCCCGGCCCGGCCCGGTGCTGTTTTTCCCTACGAGGAATACGCAGATACTAACAACATGCAACGCGTCTCCTTCTAACCGGGCCGCTAGGGAGCTATATAGTAAAAAAAAAAAAAAAAAAAAGGAAAAAAAAAAAAAAGGAAAAAAAAAAAAAAGAGCATGCAAAATATCATCGTGCTGTAGCGACAATAATATATTTTTTTACCGTTGTAAATCCTTGCAGGAAATCTTGTGTGTGTTCCCCATGCCCCCCCCTCCCCCCCCCCTCCCCCCCCCCCAAAGGAGTATAAATTGTCAAGAGGAATTTAAGCAGCGTTTAAACAACTTCTCTTGCAAATCAGAACATCTTTCAAACAGAAATTATATTTAAATCTGGAAAACGAAGTGCCCTTTCCCTTTAGCTATGAAAAAATAAGGTTATGTGGAATAAAAGTGATGAATTAGCGACTGCGTTAAGCGATAATAAATCAGGCTTGGTGTGATTCACGATCAATTCCAATTAGTCATGAATATGCTAAGTAAAGCACAGTACACTGTTTTAGACAGTTATTTCTTCATTAAGGATCACTCAGTGATTTCTTTCACAAATGCTCTAATCTGATTTCCTTTTGATTTCCATTAGAGACAGTGAATAATGACATTTAATTTAGCCCTGCGCCATAAACCCAAAGATATTTGTTGTAATTGAATTACTGCCTGCTCCTCACTATGGTCTCATAACTTTCAATTATAACCCTGACAGCTGGGTGATATGAGTTTCCAATACAACACTAAAAATAAAAGGTTAATAAGGACTAGCTACCATAGGAGCTTCAATTTATTTACAGCAAATTTCCACACTAAATTGAAACTATATCCTTTAACAGCAAGGGACAAGCGGTTCAGATAGGAATTAGAGAACAATTCTGAAAAGTATTAAAAAAAGCCCACCTTTACCTTTTACCCGCTTCTCCTTCTTTTTTCCCCTTCCATTTTTTTTTATGAATATCAAGATCTCTGCTTATTTCCTAATTAATTATCCATTTCTCCTCTTTTCCCTCTTGATATTTCTCTTCTTGATAGCTTTATTTTCATTCAAACGTCTTTTGTATGATGATTAAATTTATTAATTTTTTAATCTCTCTCACAATCTCCATCTGAATCAGGTTTGGGGGTTTTTTTTGGGGGGGGGGGGGGTTATGTTGGGGTTTTTTTTTTTGGTGTGTGTGCTGTTTTAAGATCTGTAAGCACTTGGAGCACCAATTTTCCTGTAACTATGAACATCCTGTTAAGGTGCTGCTCAGTAATAAAGTACTTGAAAGAAAGAGTGCAGAATTCAATTACAAGTAATTTATTTTTATAGAAACAGTACATCAAGGCCTTGGAAAGATATTACAGAGCCCAAGTAAGAAGATCTGGGAAGATGACATAAGAGTTGATGTCCCCTTCAGCAAAAGTTTAATCTTTTCATTAATTTATATGGTGTGGTTAGATCAATCTTCCAGGAGAAAGTAGGCCAGCAGCACTCTGAACCCCTGCAACATCCCCTGCAAGCCACCCTTCCTACAGTATGTGCCCTGCATTAGCCCTCACCCCACTCAGTTTATAGGGAGAGAGGCAGGAGCTGAGGGGCAAAAAAGAGCCTTAAAAAATAAAATGGGCAAAACAAGAAAAACAAAAAACCCCACAACAACCTAGCTACTCTGTTTACTTTGGGAAATGCCTCCAGGAGGCTGTTGTTTAAAGCGAGGCGGCCACTCGCTCAGGCGAAGGCTTTGCTGAGTGGGTCCAGAGGAGCAGGGTCCTACCTCTTTGCTTTCCACACTGGGTCATGTTTAAGGAGGGGGACCGGGTGACCCCTCTCCCAGTTCAGGGCTGTATTTCTGGCCTTCCCGCTGTGCTCTGGGGGTGAGGAGAGGCATGGAGACATCCACCTATGCCCACATGGCCCCACTGCACCTATGTGTACCCACACGGCACATATAGAGGATATACACATGCACGCACATCTCATCTGCAGGGTGTGAAGGTGTTTTGTTCAGTAGGGAAGGTTGGCTTGGTGACTTCTTCTCCTTGGGTTTTGTTTGGTTTGGCTCTGTTAGGTCAAGCACTGAGTTATAACCCAAGTAGGGATTTCCTTCAGGTTTCTCCTGCTCCAGGCCCGCTCAGAGAGCCATAGGTTGATCTTATTGATTACTTCTAGGTGTTTGAGGTTTTTTTTTCATGTGACATCTGTTTTGGGGACACATTCCCTGGTTGGTTTAAGGGAAGGGGAGAGGTATTTTTCCCCTGCATCAAAACAAAAATCAGATTTTCAAATAATCAGTGTGAAACCACCCAAACAGACGGCTCTGATGGCCCCAGAACTACAGTAACCCGGATCTATTTTCAAGGTTTCAAAGGCTAATTGGTATTTAGCTGTATCTGAGGCGGGATGGGAGGGATGGGGGGAAGACCCCACCAGATGGGGTGCCATGCATTCATACACTTGCTGCGTGAGACAGAGGGGGCACCTTTCCCCCGGCTCTGGCTAATCCCGTCCCTCGGCACCCAAACTGTCTAGCCGTATTCGCGGCGACGGTTTGCTAGGCTTTTTTTTTTTTCCTATAACGGCCCCATAAAACGATGGAAGGAGGCAGAAAGAGAGGATGAAGGGAGAGTTAATGGCACGTTTGCATGAAAAAATACAATAATTTTAAAAAATAGCAAGTTGTTCAGTTATTAGAGACTCGTCACCACCAGCACTTTCCCCTCACACCACCCTCTCTCCCCCGCCTCAAAAAAAACCAAAAAAAAATTTAAACTGCCTTCCTAATGCAACGCAAGGCACGGGCAGACATTCCCAGAGCAGAATTACTGTTTGGCAGGACAGGTACAGCAGAGTTGCAAACAACTTCCCCATCACACGTGTCGCCTCTGCCTTCACCTCCCCGCTTTGGATAAAGCGGGGCACTGTGCTAGGATCCGCTGGCAGTTAGGAAGTGAGGTGAGGACGTTTCCAGGAACAGAGCCTTTCTCTTACCTGAACCCTAGCTTCAGACAGTCCCAGCCTCTGGCTTAGTTCCTCCCTCATGAAGGCATCCGGATAGTGAGTCTCATCAAAAAGTCTTTCCAGCTCATTCAGCTGCTCTAGTGTGAAATTGGTTCTGCTTCTCCTTTGTTTGAGCTTGGTCTGTCCATCTTCATCTTCCGACTTCACATCTTCCCTCTTCTCTTTGCACTCGTAGATCCCTGCCGGGAGGGGGAAGGAAAAAACGACACTGAGCCTCCCCTCGCACCTCTCCGAAGTTTCTCTCCGCAGCACACGGGGGGCTCCCCCCTCCCCTCTCTTCTTCCCCAAACTCAACGCAACCTGTGGGGGCAACCGACGGGCCGGAGGGAGGGGGTGCCCCGGTAAGCCGGAGGGGCGAGTGGGGCTGGGGGCCGGGCCGTGGGGGGCACCGGGTCGGGCTGAGCCCCGCTGCCAGCTCCAGGCCGGGCAGACGGGAAGCTCGTCGGCCGGAGGCAGGGAGGGAGCCTCGCTACCTTGCCTGGCTGATGCCCCATCGGAAAAACTATACACATAAATTTAACGTGATTTTCTTCCCAGGGTGAGGAGGAAGCCGTGCCGCCGGCTGGCACGAGCCGCTCGGGGACGGGTCTCGTAGGAAAACTGCCGGCCCCCTGATATCTCCAGGCGGTGGGAAGAGAAGTGGGTTTCTCCATCTCCGTTTTCTCCCAAAGTAAAGAGGGTTATACAAGAAGCTCCCCACCGATGTCATGGTGAAGCCACGGGTAAAATATCTGCTTCATAAAAAGAAACTTTTCATGGGCCTGAGACCGAGAACGCCCGTCCCTTTCCCTCTTATTACTCCAAAATACCTGCCGGCGGCTCGAAACCCCCGGGGCGACAGGCCTGCACGGCCCGGAGCTCGGGAACGACTTCAAGGACCGTGGATGGTCCCCCAGCCCCTTCCAAAGGAGCAGACCATCCCCCCAGCCCCCATGGAGCACAGGAGGGCTCGGGGCGGGCTTGCGACCGCAGGCAGCCGCTGTGCACGCCTGTCCCAGGCAGAGGGCTGGGGGGCCAAGACAGTTGCGTCTTTTTTATGCTGAAGGGATGATTTCTTGTTTTGGCTTTTTTTTTTTTTTTCTTCTTCCCCCCTTCTTCCTAATGTCAGACGGCCTAAAGCACCGGCCCTCTTTGAAATCCGGCAAACGAAAAGAGGAGAGGTGCTGGAGCAGGGGGCACCTTTGGAGACTGAACCGGTTCGCCGCGACACCCTGCCTGCCCGGGACCCCCGATCGGGGTGCGCATCCTGCGCCGGCACCGGCGGAGTCCCGGGACGAACCTGCCCCGGCTGCCTCCTTTGTCCTGCTTCACCTTCGGTGCGCTGCGGAGGGGGGGGGGGGGGGGGGGGGGGAAGCCATATCTGCAGATGATCCCGAATTAAATCCGTTTTCCCTCACCAAATACACACGTATTACATATATATATATATAAACACGTAGAGAAAAATATATATGTATGTATACGGACACGCAAATGTGCGCATGCACATACGTATTATCCTGTACACTTAGGAGCATCCCAAAATGCAAATAACTAACTGCAAATCGTAAGTGAATTGAACGTAACAAAACGTCCTGAACCGCATCTCCGCTTAAGCAAGGGGGGACCCAAGCCGAAGCGCTCGTTTTCATTTCCCAAATGAGAACCGTCCCTGGCCGTAATCGCTCCTGCGGGCTCCCCTCTCCGACTGCGAGCTGGATATCGGCCGCATAAAACTTTGGGCAGGGTCTGGGTTCGGGAAGGGGCGGGCGGGAGGGTGTTCGCTGCTTGGTTTTAACGGCGTTTTGTTGGCATTTCTGCTGCGAGGAGAACCCCTGTGCAAAGGCGAGGGTGCTAACCCAGCAAATGCCTAGGGAAAATGAGGCGCGTTCCAAAGCTCGGGGCTGCTTTCGGAGAGGAGATCCGGGGCTACAGCATGTCCGCGATAGGTATAAAATATTAACCACCGTATCCGTGGGACTGCAATCACACGCCGGAATCAGTTGAAATTAGACTGAAACCTGGCATGAATTTAAACTGTCACAAGCATCTCAGCTCTTTCCAACTCCTCCCTTCCATCCCCACCCCCAGCCCCTCTCCGTAGATTAGATTAGCTAAACATACAAGCCAGGATTTCGATACACAGGGAAAAGGGGGAGTAGTAGAGATAGTGGGGGGTTTTCGTTCGTTAGTTTTGGATTTTTTTTTTAGATTTTTTTTTCCTGAAACATGCTTTGCTTTCATTTTTCAAAACCGTCTCCTGCGTCAATGATTCATCTATATTGAACCCTTTCGTTTTACAGTCTCTCGACCAGAGAAGGAAAATCAGCCGTGCTACGCCGTACCGGCTTGTACAGAAATACGGGTACCCGAATACGTGATTATACCCCGTCCTTCTGTTTGGGGAGGGGTGGAAGAGAGGAGGATATTAACTAAGCGTTTGGGCTGTAAATTAAATTGCCCTTCGCCCAATGTTATATTAAACAAGATCAAACAGTAGGAAACAGCTGAAAGACTGGTTGTTGTTCCCCAACCTATTAACCGTTTTTTATTACCCCCAGCTAGCCAGCGGCTCCCCAGGCAGGTCCACCTGTCTAACTCGCCTAGAGACACTTTCTCAACTTTCTAATCCCCCCGCCCTCTTTATTCTCTCCTTCCCCTGCCAGCCCCTGCGTGTTTTTTAGCTGGCTTGGTTGGAAAATTATCTTTAATTTGAATATCTTCCCGCTAAGAGAAGGAATGGCGTTATTCCCACACACACACGGCTGGCGGTCCCCGCACCCCGGGGGGAGGCGGTGCTGCCCTGGCCCAGGTGAGAAGGGCAGGCGAAGGACCGAAGGACCAGGCGGCAGGGCCGGCCGGTGCCTCCCTCCGCAGGGATGCTCCGTCTCACCCGGGCCCGGGCAGCTCCCCCACGGCAAGGATCCTCTCCTCCTCCTCCTCCTCGCCGGCCGCAGTCCCTGGCTAGGACAGGCTGACCGACACAAGGCAAAATGTCCAAGGAGAGCCCTCTCCACATCCAGCTTTCTCCCAGAAGCAGCAGCAGCATCCTGACGGCCCGGAAGCAGGAAGAACAGGTCTTCTGAGCCATTAAAACTCCCCGGACAATGTTTCCTCGTACAAAAATACACAGATAGACAAAAATGTCTGACGTCCTGCGCTGCCCCTTTTCCCCGGGCGAGTGAACGCCTAACGCACCGGATCGATTTCGGATGTGAACGGGGGCTGGCGGAGGAGCGGGAGGGGGGACGCACACGCCCCGAAGTTGCGATTTATTTTTCACGGCTATGTTCGCGTTATGCATGCAGGCATATGTGCTTCTAAGCCAACGTTCCCGCCGCTGCGGGAGGGAGGCGGCCGGAGGACGGAGACAGGATGCGGGAGGCGAGCCGGCTCGCCCCGCCGGGGCCGGAGCCGGGGCCGCGGTGGCCGGTTCGCCCCCGCTGCGGAGCGCCGGGGGCGGCCGGGGAGGGGGCCGGGGCTACCGGCGGGGGACGCGGTGCGGAGGGCGCCCAGCCCCGCTCTTACCTTCCGCCGTCCTGCCCGTGCTGAACTCCTTCAGTTTGTCCTTGTCGCTCTCTACGTGGTCTTTGAAAAGATGCACCGGGCAATGGTTGCTGCTCTCGGTCATGTCCTGCAGGTTAGAGTCAGAGTTTCCAAGCTCCCTAGAGCGAGCCAACCCACTCTCCAAAACTTCCCTGTACGTGATCGTCTCCTTCTTGTTGCTGCTGCCACTGCCGCTGCTGCTCTCTTTGCTTTTCTGGTCAAAAGATTTGGATACAAAAGCCGTAAGTTCTTCCATGGCTGCCCGGTGATCTTATCCACAGAGATCCAGTTGTTTTCGGTCGGAGATGTGGCCGTCCTCCGCACGCTGTTTTTGCACGTACAAGATGGGCTGTATAGGGTTAGATCACTCCTGCTGTTATTTATGCCTTTCAATTTGAGATCACACTATTTATACATGGCTACCTCAGCCCAACCCCCAGCTCTCCCTGTCTCCAGCAATTACTGACTGCTCCATAGTCGCAGGCGGACTCCTAGCAGCTATCTCCCCCACCTCAGTCCAGCAATTGGCTTTCTTCTCATTTCATCACTCTTTGGCATCTCTGCACCTTGATTTAGGGAGGCAAAGAGGCAAAAGCGAAAAAGAGGGGGAGAGAGAGAGAGAGAGAGAGAGAGAGAGAGGGAGAGGAATAAAAGGGAGGGTGGGGGGAAGAGGAAAACATGAAAATAGGTATCTGCATTCTGTAAATGGGTTGCAGAAATGAAAGTCGAGGAGGACTTAATTGATTGTAAGGACATCCTGTGCGTGGCAACACTGTGAGTAAAAACGGACCCACAGCTAATCAAATAACTGTGCTCCTGCAATTAAATGTATCGCTGTCAAGAGGAAAAGAAAATGAGTGTTCAATAAAAAAGGTAATGAATAAAAAGCCGGAGATGTGCATTTGTCGTAATCATTGGAAATTCTACCTGATTTTGCTATTTAGCTAATTTCGCTTAATTCAATGGTCAAAATCATCAGCGAACCAAAAATGCTGTTTTGAAAGCGTTGCCTGTTCTTGCGGGTGGGTGGGTGCGCGGAGGGGGACGTGTGTCGCAGTTAAACAAGTTGCGAGATGCCTTGGAGATCGGTGTCGGTGCGTTCGGGGGATTTGGAGGGGGTTGCTTGGTTGGGGGTTTTATCCATGGGTAGGGGCGATCTCCGGATGCGCGGAAACAGTGCAGGATCTGTTTTCTTGTTTACTGCTATTATGTCGTCTGAAGATACTGTTGGGGAAAATTAAAATCTAAAATGTTTCTTTGGATGTAGAACTGCCATGCTGCGTGTAGCAGAGGAGTGATTTGTTAACACGAGAGTTTGTACACGACAAATACAGCGTTAAATCGTCTTTTCTATATATATCTATCTATAGATATAGATATGTATAAACGAAACATATCCTGCCGGATTTAAGATAGGACTGGCAATAATTTTCCCACCTTGTTCGTGGTAGGCTGCTGTTATTTTTGTTGTACTCCCGGAATAATTACGATTCTGTGCGCTTGCATCGCTGCATGAAATTCATCTCCAGATAACCGCACCGGCATTCCCAGCGCCTCTCCGCACTGTTCGATCCGCAAGCGGAGCCGACTTTCCAGCTATTTCTTTCTAGCTCCTCTCCTCCGGCTTTCACGCGAAGGGTTGTTTGGTATTTGGAGGAATTTTGTCTTTTGTTCGATCGGCTATTTTACGTCCTTCTCATCCCCTCGCCTCGAGTTTGAGATGATCAGAGCCCATCCTCACGCCACCCTCTGCTCTGAATCGCGCCCGAAGGAGGTTCCTTGCCGGAGCAAGGGGCCATTGTTTCTTTTCCGGGGGAGCGTGGGACTACTCTGAAAATTAGCCGAACATTAAAACACTAAAAATACGTTTAATTAATGCGAAGGTGCCCCCAGCACCAGAGTTAACACCTCCACAGGAGGAGGGGAAAAAATAATAATCGAGGAAGCAATTAATAAAGGGCTTAAAAAAAAAAAATCAATCTCCCCCTGTGCGAATTTAAAATGATTATCTAGGGGACAAGGATTGATCATTTGATCTCGGCACTGCGGATATCCCTGACATTTATTATATTGTTGTGTCTCGGTGGCATCCTTCCTCCGGAGTTCATTTAACAAGCGAGGGAGCCGAGGAAGCCTTACAACTTAACAAACAGGTCTTGTCATCGCGCACGCCAATCACATCCCAGGCTCTAATGTATATCACACGGCACCACATAAATAATAAAGGCAGGCGATAGACGTGGAAGTCGCGTACGGCTCAGGACAGATCCGCCGCCCGACCGGCTGCGTGTCCCACGGCTCGCGCCGGACCGTGGCACACGCCGGTGGCGCGGTGCGAGGGTGGCGCGGGGACGCGCACACGCGGGGACACGGGCACCCGCTCCCGAGAGGATGGGGAGTGGGTGGGGTGGGAGAGGCTCCGCGGGGCTGCGCCGGAGCTGAGCCAGCCGCCGGGGAAATTTGCCGCAGCCCTCGGCTGGCCCGGCGTGGATCCCCCGCCGTGCCTGGCCTCCCCCGCCGCCCTCGCAGGAAGCAGCGGGTGAAGGACAAACATCTACCGACCCCGCTTCCCCGGCCCCGGTGTGGCACGGTGCGCTTCGGCTTCCCCGAGCCGCCGGAGCGTGCATCTCCATCCCACGGTTCCCCCCCCCCCCGCACCCAACGGAGGCCCCCCGTCCCGCTCTGCTCCCCGCGGCTCCCCCCTGCGCCCAGCCCCACGCCTGCAGCCCACGCGGGCGCGGAGCCGCGCTTCTCCTGAAGACCGCCCCCCCCAGTCCCATTCCGCCATCCCCGGGGCCCTGTCCCACGAGGACCGGGGCAAACACAAGCCCCCTAAAACAGAGGCAAACCCTCCCTCCCTCTCCCATCCCTCCCTGGCAGCGCGGGGGCGTTCGGTGGGAAAAGCGGTTGCCCTCCGTCTCCCGCAGGGAGCCACCGGGACAGCCACCGGGGCGCGCAAATCGCGCGGCAACCGGCGGCTCTCCGCCACTCGCCGCCCTCGACGGCAGCCGGGGGAGGGGCCCCTATAGACGCGTGGGGGACCTGCCCCAGTCTCGAAACCGAAAAGCGAAACAAAGCACCGGAAAGGGAAAATAATAATCAAAAAGTGGAGCGGTGCAAGTCGCGGCCATCCCCGCGGGGGCAGGCGGACGGAGGGCGCGGAGGCGCGGGTAGCCCCGCGGGCGCGTACGGCCTCACGGCGGGCTCTGCGCAGCGCGGAGCTCGGCGAGGGATGACGCTCCCGTCCCGTCCCGGTGGGGCGGCGGGGAGCGGGGGGAGACGGAGAGCGCCCCCGAGGCACCTAGGGCAAGGTGATGCGGGTGTGGGCAAAAGTGGGGGGCGCTTCTGACCCCGCTACAAACTTTGGCTGCGGGTTCAGAGGGGAATTGCTGCTCCTGGTAGCGGGCTGGGGCGGAGGGATGGATGGAGGGAGGAAGGGAGGCAGAGAGAGAAGGAGGGAGGGCAGGAGCTGCCGTCCAAACCCCATTCCCTTGCAGTCACAGAGCTCCTGGGAGCCTGTCGCAGAACTAAGAAGCCACCAGCGCCCCTCAGAGCTGCCCCATGCCCCCGGCTCAGCCCGGCACCCCCGGTGCCCCTTTCCCGCGGCAGCCCGCTCTCCCGGGGCACTCGCGGGGCACTGTGTCCCCCAAATCCTCCTCCCCCCCCACCGCCCTGGGGCACCGGACAGGAACCCTGCACCCTGCTGGGCATCCTAACTTGACAAAAGTGGGATCCCACTCATTCCACCTCCCCCTTTCCACCGGGGCTGAGTCCCCTCCGCAGAGCCGAGCCCGCCCCCGGGGCCGCGGAGCCGGAGGAGGGTGCTGCAGCCGGGCGTCAGTGTCCGGGTGCTCCAATCCCGGCGGCGCCGGGCGGGAGCGAGCGGGGCAGGAGCGCGAGGGGCCATTGGGGGGCAGGGAATCTCGCCCTGCCAGGGAAGAGCCCCGGACCAGGTACCGCCGGAGAGCGCGTGCTTCGCGTGGTATCAGTACACGCGTTATTTTTTATTCCGCTTTCAAAAGGACTCCTTGACCATCGGATGGTTTTGGGTTTTTTTCTCCGAGTTAAGCGAGAGGAATAACCGTGAATGAGTTTACGAGTTGCATTCGCTTTAAGCATTTCCAAGGCGAAGTATTGGATTTCATATTTATAAGAGGAATTTACATTTGTACGTTGACTCATGGTATGACGTAGAGTGAAACCGATTTCCTCTCCCCCTCCCCTCCCCTCCCGCTATCCCCACTTCAACTAATTTTGGTCGAAACGGGGCAAATAAGCAAGCAGAAAAAAAAAACCCACCGGTTTAATCCATGCTTTAATAAGCGCTGACCCGGAGAGCAAGATTTTGTTGAGTAGATAACTGAGTCCCCTCTCCCCATCTCCATCCCTCCCTCCCTGCCTCCCTCCTTCTCTCTCTCGTGATTAATTCAGAGACTGTAATCATGGACATTGTACATCAAACCTTTCTGCTCACGCTACAGACTCCTGCAGATTTTTATTGGTTTACATGAAAGCGAGTAAACATATTTCAGAGGATGCCCTTTCAATCTGGCTCCATTTCCACAGCACATAATTCCAAGGACAATTTGTTTTAATAATAAGAATGGATGCAGTGTTAATGGTTTTCAATTTGTGTTTTAAAAAAACCCATTAAATATTTATAAGTATCGATCGAGGGTTTTCAGGATTTTACAGACGTCTTAACACATTTCATAGATGGTGGTTTTTTTTTTAATTTAGAAACCTGCGTCGTATTCTCTTTTATGCTGTTTATTGATTTAAGCAACATCCGTGTCTCAAATGAGAGACTAATAGATTTTCATTAAAATAGGCTCTCTTAATCCTGATTGTGAATGGATATGATTGATCCATCCAGCACACTACACATCTATAATATTAATAAAGGACATTATCATGGCAGGACTTGCTTTTCCGTCAACAGGGCACTTCCCCCACCCCCACCCTCACCCCCCTTGCAACCTTAAAAGATTTATTTGGGAGCCATAAAATGGCCCACAGGAGGGAAACGCTTTGGGAAGAATACATTTTTATATTAGATTTTTTTTTTTTTTGGAGCTTCAGTGGAAAGATTCTCTTTTTTTTTCTTTTTTTTTTTTTTTTTAAAATCTACAAGCCGCTGTGGCAACATATGGTGAAAATTAAGCTGTTTCCCTGCAAATCTAATCTTAAAACATTTATGTTGGGTTTTATTTTTAGAAAAACAGTTTTAAAGGAGAGGAAAACAATCTTGGATGAGAAGTAAAAATAAAGACTATTGGAAAGGCTATAGTTTAAACTAACAATAGCCTACTTCCCCGGCTGAGGCTGCTGGACGGGTATCGTACCTGATGAACACTTTACCAAGCGGTCGGGACAGGAGCGGCTACAGTAATTAATGGAGTGTGACAGAAATGCTAAGGGCTTAATTGTCTTTATTCCGACTTCTAGCAACGTAACCAAAGGGATACATTAACTCAATACAAAAACACACAAATGCTCACTCTCCACTACACGCAGGCACATGCAAACACATACGCTCACACACACACGACGTCTCTATCACAATGGTTATTATTATTTTTTTAAAGCTGCGTCTTTCCGACAACGTTAATTACTCATAGATTCATTACAGGGAGCCTAGACGCGTTTAAAAGCTCATCTACTTTTACTTCTGTAAAGTTAAACATTCACGTGGGTGAATTACAATAAGCAATCGCCTTTGTGGGTAATTAATTACAATTTAGTGGGCGAGCGTAAAGGGCGAGTAGCCCCCTTGATTTCAGTCGCCCTGGATAACTCGGGCAGAATCGGAAGAGTCTATCAAGAAAACCGCAGAAAAAGAGGGGGAAAAAAGTTTCGAGCTCTAAAGTTTGTACTGATTTTAGCAACACAAAACACACACAGAGAGAATTGTTTGCCTCCTCCAGTAATGTGCGAGGGACGCTGCAATTTTGAACTCTGTAATAATGATTAATAAGTCAAAAGGGCATATTTTTCTTTTATGGTATGCAGCGCTCAAGGGAATATTCCGTGTATGTCTTTAAAACGAAGTAGGAATATTTACACACATGCACAGAGTTAGCAACAGCACCAAAGAAAGAAAAAAACCCCCACGAATATTTCAGTGAACTATTACATTTTTTCAATTATTTCCCAATGAGTATTTCAATGAACTGTTACATTTTCCCAATTCACAGGGAAGATTTATGGGATTATTAAGATTTCTAGTGGAAATATTATACAGTGGAAGTTTATCGTCTCTCAGGGATTGTACACCATTTGATATCAATTTCCAGATGTTATGATCTTTTTCAGAAAAATAATTGAGTGTATTAACTTCTTTCCTACAGAAGACTATTTAGGGGGGTTATTTATTTATTTATTTAGTTATTTACTCTGCCAAGGGCACAACTGTCTCCCCCTCTCCCAGTTCCCTTAGCAGAATGAAATTGTTGAAACATCAGAGTAAACTTAAATCAGATAATAGATGAATACTCGAGGGAAGGAATAATTAATTTGCGACCTTATTACAAGCAGAAGCCCGTGGTTTTCCCCATATTTTTAAACAAGAAGAAGGTACAGCCCGGCAACCCCCGCCCGCCCGTTTCGCTGCCCACGGCCGTGGGCAGAGGGGGGCGGCGCGGTGGCTGCCGGTGGGTACCGGAGCTCCCGCAAGGTCGCGGAGCTGCGGCGTGGGGAGCCTGCGGGTACCCCAGGTGGCCCGCGCTCCCCCTGCGCGGCGTGAGATCCGGCGTGTCCGCACGGTTCAAGCAGGTTGGGGCACGACACGCGTGTTTTCAAAAGGTCTTTCCGAGGGGGGTGCCCGCCTCGCCCGGCGCTAGGTCCCCAACTTCCCTCAGACCTGGGGAGCGCCCACACGCGTGGACACTCGCACACGCGGCCGGACCCGTGCACACATGTGAGCAGAGACACACAAAAGCCCTGCGAGACCCCGCTCCGTGAGACGGCGGGGCTGAGCCGTCGTGGTGGGATGCCCCCACCCCCGGCAGCCCCTCCGGCCCGGCCAGGGGCGCCGCCGACTCCCCGCTGCCCCCGTGTCAGACGGGGCGGGATGTTGCCCTGCCCGGGGCTGCATCCGCGGCCGGCCCGGCCCGTCGGAGGAGCGAGGCAGGGGGCAGCGGCGTGTTAGTGGCACATTTGCGGCTGTCGCAGCGGCATCTCCCCCGAGGAAGGGTCGAGCGGCGTCTCCCCACGACGGTCCCCACTGAGCTGGTCCAAGCAGCCGCGATCCTCGGGCAGAGAAGCCCCCGCAGCCCCCCTCCATCGCCCCCTCGCCCGCCGTCGGAACGAATGGGGCCGGCCAGAGCGAGATTTCACCCCAAAAAAGAGATTAAGGGCTGTGGCAGGCTTCAGTGCCCCTACACGGCGGGGTGGGGAGAGAAGGGGCTAACATTTCACAGGTTACCTCGCCTCGCGTTTATCGGGGTAGTTAAAGGGGGAAAAAATGGCTTGGGGGGAAGGAGAGAGAAAGAAAACCAACTTTAAGAGACTCCGGGTTTAAATAACAGCCTTTGATATTTTGACAGTAAAATGGAAAACACTTAACAGGAGTCAAGTTTTGATGTCTGAGGCTGGCAGCGCCCCCTAAAATTATATTGTCTTGCCTGCTGCTGCAAATTGGACCCAGGACCTTATAACGTCTCTCCAGGTCTTTATCTGCAGCCCTTCTGATTGCAAAACCATAATTGTATCATTTTACACCAGTCAACTAAGCAAGTGCCAGTGGAATAAAATCCACAAAGTGCGCACACATACCAGCTCTCCGGCTAAAGCAGTCTGTTCTTTGCAAGTTGTAAAGGCCTGCAAATTAAATACCAATTACTGGAAGCAATAAAATGTTTTTTATTGCACGAAATCTACTTAAAACAGAAAAGAATAGTCGTTTTATTTGCGGGAGGGGGATGGAGGGGGCGGGGGGGTGTGTGTGCGCAGCTTACGAAGACATATATTGGCAGAGAAAGATTATATACAGCGCCTGCACGGGGCCACAATGGAGACATTCTACCGGCAGCAGCAGGCTGGGTTTCGCCCCGTCCTGTACAGAGAGGGGTTATGCAGAGGTGCTTATGATAGGGATTATTGTAGGTGAGACTTGGGGAGGTGGGAAGCCCGAGAACAGTAGCTCTAGGTAGAAGAGAGTGAGTGGTAAAGCAAAGTTACATGACAGCAGACCGACGTGCTTTTAAGCCCCTTGCCAAATGAGGCTCTAAGGGGTCGATGGTGAGAATAACTTGGAGCGGGGGGTGGTCTGCAAGGTATTACAAGTAGCTTGCCCTCTATTCCTTCCTCTAACCTCTCTTCCTCCCTCTTTTTGGGGAAGAGGGGTTTGCTGGCTTTCTACCTTATAAGCATCAGCGTGAGAGGGTTCCTCATTCCCTACTGTACTCTCTGGCACCTCGTTGGGGTACCCCGTGAGAGGCAGTCTAGGGGGAAGGTGCAGTCAGGAGTGTGCCCTGGAGTATCAGCCCCACAGCAAGGCCATGCCATCACAAACATCCTCAGCTTTCTACGGAGTGAAACGACATCAGCAAACCCGTCAGCGGGAGGGATGTTTACCCAGATGAGACACCCTCCGCTTCGCTGAATTGGGCTGCCATTCACCGCAACACAGCCTTGAGCCTAGCACAAAAAAATGGAGTGGAAGTAGTCAGAAAGCCATGCTCTGGCAGAGGAAAAGCAGTGGGATAAGTGGTACGACAAACTTCATTTAGTACGCTCAGCCCTTGCATTGCGCATCGAAACCGCTCTCAGATCCATGCATCCCACTCCTAATTTCCCCAGAGCTTCATTACTCCTGGAACATCCTGTCCTTGTGGTTTTCCCTTATACTGTGCCCGCGCTTCACCCCGGGCTTCCCTTAACGCTGGGATGGGACAGGACACACAACCCCCGGGGAGCATCTAGCCCGCATGGCGGGTCACGACACTTACACTGGCGGGGGCTTGCGTCGTGCCTCTGTAAATAGGATTTGAAAAAGCGAGGTTTATTTTTTCCAATGACAGAGGCAATTTGAGGATTGCAAGCTTGTTTCTTAACATGACCCCGTTCTAAGTGTACTAAATTCTTCAGCTCACCAGAGCGTATTATACAGAGCCAGGCTGAGGCAACAAAGAGATCTTCCAAGCTAATTACCCACAAGCGCGCAGGCTTTCTGTAGATGAATTGGATTTAGAAATGCTTGAAGACTAGACTTGACTAGACTTAGGAACACAAGGCAAATTGAAACTCTGCCATGTGTTTTACTGCCCTTTCAAAGGTTCCCTGCGCTTGCCATGTGAAACCCCCAACTTTTAAAATGATTGATTTAAGCCGCCCTTGCTGCTGCTTGTGCTGCGAGGAGAGCAATGGCACAGGCAGGGGCTTGGGGCTGCAGGTTACCCACAGCCTTTGCCTGGCCTAGGAGAGCCATCACCCCATGGCCTGTGTGATGCAAAGGGCCCCAGGATGGTGCTGGCCTCCAAGGAACCCCCATAAGTGATGGCCCTGGGACACCTGGGACGTCGTAGGGCCACCCTGCAGCACGAGTGGGGCTGCTGCACTGGTGGGAAGGGTGATGCTGGTGGGGCTGCTGGCACCAGAAGCAGAAAAGTGAACTATTTTCTCTCCTTTCCCCAAACTGGGGCTTATTTTCCCAGCTGACCTTTTTTTTCTCCATCGCACTTTCCACTCGCTTCTGCGGCAAGAAAAGCCCTGCCAGTGGTTTGTTCGGGGTTCGCTCATGCAGGCTCAGCTGCTTGGCGGTAGACATGTGGCCTTCAGAAATAGTTGGGTCTCCTGATATCAGCCCCAAGGAAATGGAGGCCCAGGTCTGACATCTGCAGGTCCCTCTGCTGCACGGTGTCCTCATTTAATGCTGAGTGAGGAAAAGCTGTGGGAAGGAACAGGTTTAACGGCATAGTAATGCTGCTCCTTTTGGGGCAAGGGGTGAGAGTCGCTGTCAGAGAGGAGTGTTTATTCATTTATTTTTCCTTAAAGAGGGGAATTCTGTCCTTGACATTGCAAAATAAGCAGGAGTTAAGCTGCTGCGCACCCAAATTGCACCATGCGCTCCATTTACACCCTTCACTGCATGTCCACGCGCACAAATATTCACCCATTGACAAGGCTGTGGAGGTTTCTGGTTTTATTTAAAAATTGGCCGCCTGCAGCCTTCCCTTAGTTCCTCTGGGTACGTGTGAGCAGCTGTGGAGAGCTGCAAGGCTAGCCAACAGACCTTGTAGCCCCCACAGATGTCAATTAGTTTCTCTCGGGCTTCCTTTGGATACACTGGGGTCTTGAGACCTCCATGTGCTGACTTATTTGTAAAGCATGAGTTATTCACTAACTCCGTGTTATTAATTAGAAGATTATCAGCTCTCAGTGGCTCGCCTGCCTGCTGCAGGGAGGTTCCAAGGAAACCCTTGTATGGACTGTGCTCAAGGAGAGCGTCCATTGATTACTATGGTGGGACACTCCTGCTTTCTGCATTAAAGAGCAACTGGAGGGATATGAAAGGCTTTGGAAACCTTAAGTGCCTTTCCAGGCTCGTGTAACCCAGAAAGCAGCTTACTGCAGCTGTGCCGCCATGGGTTGGTGAAGGCTGGCTGGTTGCTTGTGGAGGCAAGCCCAGAAACAGGGGCCAAAGGTCTTGGGAAAACGTGCAAAGAGACCGTATTGGGCTGTAATGGAAAAAATCCCACCTGCATAAAACCTTCTGGCAACTAGGAAAAGACGAGGAGCTGGGTGCTAACAGTGCACGGAGGAAGGGAACAGTTAAGTACATCGCCTCTAGACACCGCAGCTTTTTAAACTGCTTAAACTGACTGCTCTCCTCTGGGAATCCATTTTAGAGGAGGCAAAACTGAGTGCATCTTTAATTTGCCTAATTTTCTTCATCCTCTGTATTTTTGGATCCTCCCTGCACTAATGAATCCTTGCTGCGTTCACGGGGAGTGAAACTTGTTAGTATTAGCAGAGGTCATCGCGGCCTTTCTCCGAGCCATCACTGTCCTTCCTGTGACTCCATCAAGTATTCAGGAAGGTTGTGCCGGGGAAGGAGAAGGGTCAGCTCAGCCCGCCTGAAGTTTAACCACTTGTCTTTGAAAGGGGGCACGCTTTGATCTTAGGTGTGGCATCAAGCGCAATATATAGTTTTATATATATAAGCTTTTGTACAGAAAAAAAAGAAATCAGCTCTGCAGTAACATGAAAGTCTTGGTGCAGATAAAAACCACCAATGAGAGCCAGAAGGAGAAGAGTTTGGGTACAAAAGAAGGTTTGGCGATTATGGTGCTGAAGTCTGGGGAATATCTGGGGTTTGTGACCGGATGGAGAGCTCTGGCTTTGCCACACGTTTCTTGTGTGTTGCCGAATCACTTTTTAATCTTTCTCTGCCTCAGTTTCCCACCCAGAAAACGGGAATTACAACAAAGCATTTTGTCTTCTCTTCATTTGTCTGCCTTATCTAGGCAGTCTATAAAGTTTAGGACATAGTTCCTATTTTTGTTGTGTCTACTCCTTGGTGGTTCCACGTTCCTTGGGACCCTTAGGCATTTTCCATAACACAGATAATAAGTTTAACAGGTTCTCTTTCTTTTTTTTCTGTCTTTGGCCACAGAGCTCATCACATCTTGTTCTCATGAGGCAAATGCAGGAAAGCATCTTCACAAAACCTCTCTGGGGTCTCTGCCCTTCATCAAACAAGGTCTTACCAGGTTAAAAGGAAATAATAATTGCTAATCACTGCAGATTATGAATTCTTATTATGAATAATAAGAATATCAATAATAACAGACTCACCCATCTCATCTGTTCTGCTTGCCAGGTTAGTCTGGACCACCAATGGTCCAAGCCCAACTGCTCTTCTTAAGACTGAAATACTGAACAGCAGAGTGATTCCTGCAATTTTTAAGGGGATGATTCATGGACAGAGAGGACCCACGCAGGAGGTAGACTTCACAGTTGTGCGATGAAGATGATGCACAAATCCTTTACCAGGGTGACTGGGAAGAGCAGAGCCCAGGCTTTAACAGTGGCCACTCACCCATGTGTCTCCATTCCCCCTCTGATCTGAGACATGTCCAGATTGAAAAATATGGTGTGTGTTGTCAACTCCTGTTGTCTTCAAGCCTTACAAGTTGTTAAGTATCGTGCTCTTCAGAAAATCATGTCCCACATATCTCCTAAATCACTGAAAGGTGAAGTACCTCAAATTAGAGAGTGCGTTTGAGAGGGTAGGTTTAAGTAATTACAAATTGTTGGAGTTTTTTTCCATTACAGCCAAATAGGGGTATGATCAGATTAAACCTGACAGACTGAGCTGGAACAGTTTAAGAAGTTACCATCACCAGCTGTTTATTGCTGTTCCTCTGCCAGAGGTTACCTCCTTCTCCCATCCGCGGAAAGAGCGGAGTGAATGTAGACCTCATCCACTGAAACCCATGGGCCAGCACCTTAACTCAGACTTGCTTTCACTTTGTGTGCCTGTGTAATATGGCATGCAGGGAGTAAGTATCGAGGACTACTATATTCATAGTTTGGACAGTTAAATGCGTATATAAATGCTTGGGACTGATCAATTCCTACTTTTTATGAATAAGCGAGTAAAATGCATTGGAGAGTTCTACATAATTTTCCTTGTATAAATTTTGTTGTAATAGCTTATGTGGTTGTTTTTCCAGAAGCACACAGATGCAATTAATTTTAAAAATAACTTGCTCCTAACTACCGTTAAAAATGGTTGTGTTTTTGTCCCTTACTTTCCAAGGTTTTTCAAACTAGTTTTTTCCTCTTTTTTGTTTTGTTTTCCAAATAAATAAATAAATAGGCTCTGTGGACACAGACTTCGTGTTGCTTGAGGGAGGAGATATAGAAATTATACTGTCCTTCAGAGAATCATAATGTGAATGAGAGAAAAGAAAACTCCCTTTGTGGCGGATTTGTGTATTACCAGGCAATGCCTGATGCCTCAAGATCCTTCATATTCAGATGCATCATCCTTATATAATAGATAGATTGCATGAAATGTCAAAGATAATTGTGCACGCTTCAAATTTCTATTACTTCTAAAGTGATTTTAAAATAAAACAGGCCCACTGGGAGAAAAATTTTATAAATATATTTACCAGTCCTAAACTGTAGTTTAAGAAAGATTTTTGGCAGGGGTGGTTGAACAGACTTAACACTGCTTTGGGGTGGGTTTTTTTGGGTTTCTTTTTTTTGCTTGTTTGTTTGTTTGTTTAAATTATTACTATTTTTTATTGGACAATCCATCAATATCAAGGCTCAACAGCGACCGTTTTTTTCTGTCTCCGAGTTGGATGTGTGTTGCAAACCATGTGACTTCATACGGTTCTCCTGCTTGCCAAGTTCTACAGGAGATGTCAGAGTTAGGTCTGCTACTGGAAGACATTTTCAACATAAAGAACGACAAAATGGTAACTTTTCAAAATGATTATCAAAAATTCTGAAATCTGTTTGCCAAGCAAAAGTATTTATGGAATATTAGCAACGCTTTCCTGGTTTGTTAAAATCACACTTTTACAAATAATAGGTAATATAGACTACTTAATCTACATCTATTCTCCGTATTTAACAAAAAGTGCAGTGTACAGTGGAAAAAAAAAATCCACATTTATTAGGAAAATACATGCATAGTCTCCATAATCACATTCTTCAAAAGAAACAAAAAGAAAGGCTTACATGACATACCCAGCTGTAAATGCACATGGGTCAGTTGCAGAACTGACCCCATTTATAGCTGGACTTGGTGACATACTGAGGTCTTATTCTACTTGAATTATCCTATGATCCTAAAAATCACAGATCACAATTAACCATGCTCCTGATGCACATGCAGGCCATAAACCCCCGATGTAAAGTTTGAAAGCCACCAGTATCACCACCACCCCCAAACCAGAGCAGCAGAGTACACTGCATCCCTCAGTGAGATGCTCATGGTGGAAATGCCTGACACTTGTCAGGATAAAATGAATTTAGATGCATCACCACACTTGAAATACTTGACAATTGCCTGACTGCTTCACTAGATGCTTTCAATGGCCTGACCTTGGAAATTAATTTTCAGGTGGGTTCCCATGCCAGTCTCCCTATTTATATTTAGGAGTCCAAACTCAGAGCCTGGGTGGAGGCCCATGTGCTGAATGTACCACCACACTTAGGTTTTTTGATCTGTGAGGCTAGTCATACCGCCTCACCCAGAGGTAGGGACAAGTCCTCAAGGGGTCTACTTAAAGCATCCAATTTAGGGTCTTTTTCTGAATCTCCCCCTAACAGAGAATACCTTCATGCAGAAAACCTATATCTATCAGCCTCTTAACGTCAGTACTTAAATTAGGTATTATTTACTATAGCCCATAGAAACATCTCCTCTCCACCCTCTGCAGTCATCATCCCTTTCCCCTTCTCCTCCCTGCTCTCAAAGAAGAGGATGCTGCAGCCAGCCCATACTGGGCACAACCATGTTTTCGTACCAGCCTCTCGGCTCAGACCAGGAGTGTGCTCTTCGCGTGAATCTGATGACCATTGGCCACCACTGGAAGTTGTGCACCAGGAGATGGCTTGGTGCACACCAATCAGTAGTGGGAGTTCAGTCCCCAGGACCTGACTAGATACGTATTAAAGTAACCCCTCCCCCACCCCCAAAATACCGATGGCATGGGTGTTTGGTCTCCAGCACCATTTTGGTCTAGATATCCACTTCTGCTGGGATGGGCTACGTCCGAATGCAGACATAGCCAGGATACACCCCATGTTGTGCTCGTACATCTACCTCTGTCGTGTCCCTGGCCACAGAGAGAGATGCAATGGCTCCCAGAGTTTCCGCATAAAGTACTGAATACTGGGACTGCTACCTCTCAGAAAACTGCAGGAATATCTTTGTTTATTCAGAGATTGTGCTCTCTACAACTGTACTTGCCGTGCCTTTCAGTGAATCCAATGAGCAATGATGCCTTGTGCTAAAGGCAACTGAAAACACCCAGTAGTCGTACATTGTGCAAAAATTCACTAGTTCTCCACTATATAAAGTACACAGATGATGCTGGTTGGGAGCAAAGTTTCCGTACCCCAAAGCACGGTGCAGTGTAACGTTGAACTCCTTAAGAGCGAGCAGCTCTCTCTCTCTCTGTGGAGAGATACCAGACATAGGAAGAGCTGACTGATAAGCATTTCAATAACAATAAATTAATTATATATACCCTTTGGCAATGTAACATCCACACTAAAGTGGCAGTTGCACTAATAATTGCTATTTCTTTGATAGGTTCAAGGTGTGGGACTGCGGAGAAGAGTAAACAAAAGATAGTGCAAGCAGACTTTCGAGGCCAAACACACAGCTCTTCCACTGATGCCAAGTATTTGTTATACTGAGGTCTCCTTTTGTACAGAGACAAGAAAAGACCATCAGAGATCTGCAACCTGGGTGGAAACAAGTGAAGATAAGCCAATAGATCTGCCATCCTTGTTACTGATAGAGCTGCAAACCCATATCCAAAAGCCAAAGTCAGAACGGATGCAGAGGAACAAGTGGGTGGACCACAGCAGATTCACGGATAACTGCTTCCAGCACAGTCAAGCAGAGATTTCTGAGAGAGTGATGCAAAGTTCAGAGCTCAGCTAAAAGGATCCAAGAAGGAATAATTCCCCTGAGAACTGTGGAAATCCCTCCTGGGGACCACCAAGGCCTCCTACAGTTATCTATCACCCTGAATGTGTAGAAATCTGTAACAGAAATATTAAAATCAGTCTGAATGGAGAATGAATGGAGATGATTGAGTGTGGGACCAACAGATGAAAGAAAAGGTAGAAGGTATATGTGTTTTTGTCACCTAGACTAGCAAGTCATTAAAGTCATGCCAGATATATGTACATCTTCTCAACTCTGGAAAACAAGGGAGAGCAGGAAAAAGGGGAGAACAGAATAGGACTGGAGCCCCAAAGCACCCAGTAAAAGAGCAAAGGAGAGAGAATAAATCCCAATGATGCCAAAGGTGGAATAGGAAAGAAAAAGAGAGGAAAGAGGGTAGTTGCTGATAACTCTTAAACGGGGGTACAACCAAAACCAGAGCAAAACCAGTGCAAACCCCCAAAAGATGTAAAAAGGAGTTGCCAGACTATGCCTCTTGTTCTGCCTTGTCAGGAAATTGGGAACCCATGAACGCTGTTTGGACTGTGTGGACCCAAGACCTGGGGGCTTGAGAGCTTGTGGGTGTGAGAACATGAACCAGACTGGTTCTGCTGTAAAATCAAATCATCTTACTTGCCTGACAGGTCTCACCCTGAGCTCTGCTACATTGCTGCTGCAAGGCTGCAACAGTGTACTACTATTATAATTAAGAGAGGGGAACAAATAGCCTACATTTGGCACAGGGCTTTTAAAGGGAAGTTTATCCAGGTTCCTGCACCCCACAGAAAATACTGGTTGAAGTATGGAAGCAAACAGCTGTGGTGAAAGCCAATCCCAAATCAGGCATTTCCTCACCCCCAGCAGCAATATACCACAAAATTAAAAGGCTGATTAATGAAGATGACATTACGATAGGCAGCCCTTACAGCTCTTGCATAATTCAAAGGGTAAGTTGAGATACGAGTGTTGATAGCTTAAACGTACACTGACAGGGAGCATGCTAAAGCAGTAGTGGAAAGGAGCATTTATAAATGATGGAAACAAACCATTGCAACAGAGCAGCTCTTCATTGGAGTGGAAAATGCAGAACCATAGCTAGCTAGCTGGTGTTAAAGGTGATGGGAACCAGAAAAGGGTTAGCTCAATAGCTGGTAGGCTTCGGCCCATCGGCATGAGTTCAGGCAACCAGAGTCTTCAGGGCCAGGAGAGAGCACTTGGTGCTCAGGGACCCACAGATGGCAGCGTTCAGATTTGGAATTTTTTTCTGCACAATTGGCCTCAGTGACAAACGCATCCACGGACCAGAGGTGTTTCTGGTTCCCACTGCTCTGCTGAGCTCCAGAGAGCTTTCCTCTTAATGCAGTTTTCCTTGCTTGGTCATTTTCTTCGAGTATAACCTTAACAGAGCTTTGTTTTGACTATTGGGAGAAGGGGAGTAAGCTCAAGCAGGTGCACGGAGCTTAGCTACAGCTTCCATATGCTTGGTTATATATGGGTATGTTAGCAAGAAGGAAAAAAGAAAGAAGTTGGAAAAAAATGCAGGACAGCAAAGTTTTCAGTATTAGGCCATATGTCCTTAATAGTTATCTTTTGCACAGGTTACTGGAAGTGGTCTGCAGATAACAATATTGGACTACTGAGCCTGACATTGAGACAAGTGAGACCCAACAATGGAATAAGCGTGTGCATTTCTAATGATTGTCTGTAATCCTTCTGCACTTGTATCTCATCAGAAAGTAATTCTTAATTAAAAAAAAAAAAAAGTTAAAATTTCAATAAAACTTTCCTGTAACGTGGTTCTGAGATGTTTCTTTGGGCCGAGGTATTCTCAGATGGCTGATACAAACAAACCAGTTGAAAAGTTGTCTGGTAGTGATTCAAAAGCATAAACAAGGCAAGAAGGATTTTTTTTTTTAAATTTATTTTAATTATCTATTCATTCAAGTCTCTTCTGTCCTGAGAAAACTAATCTTCACCAGGGTCCCTTTTTTCCACAGGTTTCCTCTTATTAGGTTCAATACCATCCACTGCCCCTTATTCACTCTGCAGTATTTCCCTGTGTTGAATGTGTTTTTACAAAGGTTTCAGGGTTCCATGAATTTCCAATGGCTCATCTGGGGGAAATAAAAGCCCTAGCTATTCAAACAATAGCAAAAGTCAGGGAGTTAAATTTATGTAAGAGAGGTGTGACAAATAAACAAGCAAAACTTCTCTTCTGAGTACCCAGGAGATGTAATGAAATTCCACAGGAGTACATGGAATTACTGCACATGCAGAGTCCTTTAGGAGGTCATGACTTGATCCAAGAATGGTTAGAGTAAGCCCTGGTTATTCTGAACACATGCCATCCTGGTCTAAACAGTCATAATAATGGTGAGCTCAGGAAATCTTTAGCCATTTTTACAGTGTGGACTTTTCCTCACGACACATGGCTGATTGATAACACCCAGTGGCAGCAGCAGGGACTGGGTACATGGACCACACGTGTGGTTTCCCCACAGTATTAAACCAGGACATTGTCCTCAATCCCCAGATGTTGCTTGAATACGGCAGAGCTGCACTTGAGAACACAGCCCTCTTTGCTCACTTCTCTCTGCCACTTGTTATCTGGATTCAGTGTGCCCACCTGGGCAGGTTGAGCCAAGTAAACTTACTCACATAGTGTGTACACTTATCAGCTATGTACTTCATGTAAAGTATAAACTGTAAAGGTCTCCCGTGAAAAAAAAGCCCAAGGCACACTGAGACAGAATGGAACCAGAAAGAGGAAATTATTGCATAAAATATCAGACTTGACTGTTTATTTTGCCTGAACAGAGTGAAGCATAAAGAGTGAACTGAGAATGTAGCTGATGAAAAGTGAAGTTGATTTTAAATTAAATGCATAAATGAATCACATTTTAAAGTGTAACTTTGAAGGTACTGGGTGATGAGAAGTAGAACTGCATTCACGTCACTTCAATTTACTTATCTAAAAGTCAGGTGTCCAGTTAAAGTTGGTGGTGTGGGCTGCCTCTCCCATACTGCATGAAGAGGATGCTGTCCCTATGGAGGAATTTGCCCTGTTTCATTTATCTCACCCATCTCAACCCATGCCACATACCTCAGAGGCATAGAGCATTTCCACCTTCTGAGGATCTCCGGAAGAATCCTAAGCACCTTTCTCAGAGTCATGCTTAACTCTAAAGTAGGATACTATGAGTCTTACCCTCCTGTGCAATACCATGGATCCAAAAATTACTGCCTGCAGTTCTCCTAATTTATTAGGAGTAGCTATAATACACTTTTATTCCAGTAACCATGTGCATGGCTGTGGCCCATGCTCTACCAATGAGAACATCCCACGGTTAGAAAACAAACCCTTTCAGTTGTTACAATAAATTTAAATGTACCTTTTCCTTCTACTGACTAAGATCCACTCCTGTACACATCAGTCACTATACTCCTAACATTATTATTCATATGCAGATATACATATATGCTATGTGTATGTAAGCATATGAAAAATGATTGCATTTATATACCTTTACATTTAAGTGTCTGTGAGTGTGAATAATATAAAGACAGCTGGCACAGCACGAGTTAGTAGCCTAACATTTGAGGATATCTAAAACCATAGGTATTTTATTTTGTGTTTTTAAAAAAACAGCTGTTTCACTAGCTACGTGGCTTTATCTGCCAACTAGCTTGTACTGTCAGGTATCACTGAAGGAATATCAGCTTTACTTACGCCTTCTTTTTCTGCAGCGATGGTTTACAATAAGGAAAATGTTAAAGGTACGTGGCTCATTTAATCAGCCATTTTGCAAGTGTTTTACTTATGTCAACAAAGAACAAATTGTTTTTAGCAACTGGTATCTAGAATGCAGTATGCAGCATAAATTATTCAAATCAAAGCAACATCAATCTTTGTACAGTAAAAGTGAAGCCGCAGAATTCATCGCTCTGTGTTACAGCTCTGGATAGGACAATGACCTCTAATCAAAACTCCTCAATACCGTCCTTACACTTCAGATGCCAACTTGCCACTTAGGACCTGATTATCTGTAAATTTATGGGAACCTGCAATAACTGGTGTTTGCCTCCTGATAATGTTTTTTGACACATATCAGGAGATTCAGCTGATCTGTGTTAGAGATTATTGTACAGAATCTGCAGTTTATACAGGCAATGAGTAGACAGAAGGTCCATTTGAGACCTTTAGCTATAGAGAAGCACATAAGGAAAACTGTTTCCATAGAAACATGCCCCACAGCTGTAGTTAGTATAGGAAAAATAGTTTTATGATTATTTCAATGAAGTTCTACCTTTTGTTTTCAAGGCAAGATGTATACAATAGGTTGTTTCATAGTGTGATCGTAGTGTAGCTAAGGTCTCACATGTCAAATTCACCCCAAAGTGAAGGACCCCACATTTCTCTTATGTGCTCCTAAGAGTTTTACTAGATCATGTGCACAATGTCTACAGTAGAATGATTTTTACATAAAGCAGTATTGTTTTTCAGTATTTATTCTCTACAATATATTCTTACTTATATATTAACTCACAAAATTGTACAGACATTTTTCAGAAATTCTAGATGAAAAACAAAGGACCAGATAAGTTTTGGACAAATCCAGGGGAGGCATGGTCAGTGAGTCAGGATGAAGGAGAACTATAGGAAAACAGAAGGTGGGCATGAATAATTTCCTAGCATTTTGGCAACATCTTCTTTCCATTGAGATAATTTCCAATTTAGAAAAAAATTTTCTAACCAGTTCCCTGGAAATGACAAGGTTGGTGCATCTCCAAACCAGTTAATCCAAGAAGACCTTTTGGTGCCACCTATTTGCATGGCTGCAAAGGCATGAGGCAGAATCCGCTTTGTGGTAGTATGTATGAAGACGGATCCCCACATCCAGTCAAGATTTTCTCCCTCTCATTTCCAAAGTGTTAACAAGGCTGCAAATTTCCCCTTCCTGCCTGACACGAGCATGGACTTTATTAGCTACTTCCATGTACATATGCAATGCACGGAGTAATACGATGCTTGGATTTTTTCCTAATGAGTTTGAAATTAGTATAGCTGGATTGCACCAAGTCACACTGTGGGCTGGGAAGTACGTGACAAGGAGCTGAATTTTGTGCATGAGTAAGTGAACAAACCCAGTAAACAAGGATTCAACACTGAATGTGTTGAAATCTGTTGCCATGTCAGCTGTGGCACAGGTTTTGTACGTTTATGATAATAAGAGTGGTTATTTTGTTTCTTCTGTCATTTCCAAACAGGATTGAAATCACATCCTCCTGAATGAATTTTGTTCGTGGACTTCACGCCTGTGCAAAACCAATGCAAGTTGGACAGGTATCTGTCTCAGTGTCTCTGAAAGGCACGCTTTCCAGAAACCACATTCCATACAGTGAAGGAATGCAGAACCAGGTAAAAGATACTTAGACAGTAGCATGTAATAACTTACAAGGAGAGAGGGAGGGAGTGAGGAAAGGTTCTTAACTTAGGAATGATCCCACATACTACTCAACAGAGAGGTGCTTCAGGTGCTCCTCCTGCCCACCAGTCATCCCTGTATGATGCTAACTTATAAAGCTAAATGCTTAAATTGGTGTTGAAAAGTAGGTTTTGTCAGTACCCCTGAAGGGCCCAGGGTCATTTCTTCTGAAGCAATGTCCTACAATCCACCAACTCGATAAAAACTAGGTTCGTAAATCCCAGACAACTGATGCAGAAACTGCTTTTGGTGGAACCTGTAGCATTGCTGCTATTTCAAGCAAGTAACTTCAAAATCTGTCTCCTTGAACTGTAAGAAGAGGCAAGCAGCGACCTCACATTTGCTAATTCTACAAAATCCCACAATAGTGCTATTGAAAAGGAAAAAAAATTGGGTAACATTTTGTGCACTATTTTAACAACTAAGACCATACCAGTATGACTTGGTTTGGCTAGAGTTGATTTGAAAAACTACTTCAATAAAAAATAACTCAATAATCCACCCTTCAGTAAGATGTAACCAAATAATTCACATATACCAGACAAATAAACACTCCCACATGCTTCCAAAGCACCTCCAAGGAAAAGTTTCTTTCCAAAACAGAGATCACTAGCTTAGTCATTTTCTTTTAAAGTTTGCAATATGACCCATCTTGGCTCCCCAACAACTACAGAAAGGCTTCAAGAAGATTTTCCTCATAGCATTTAATTCGTTAATGGGATTTGCATGCACCCTTCTAAAGAAGTATCAAGAAAGTTGGCCTCATTGTTCGTGATGGCCAGACAAGGGGAAGAATAATTGTGTCATACAAAATCTATCCATGTTCTCCCCACAGAGACATAATTACATGTTCAAAACTTAGAGAGGTGGAAGAGCCAGCTCAGATTCCACCTAAGTCTGAAGGATTAATCTCTATGTCAATTCTAATGGTACAAAAGATCTGAGTGTAATTTCCTCTTCTGCCTTGTGGTATACCAGATTGCAGAAGATTGCATGTATTATTTTAAGGTTCTCCAGAGAAAATTTCCCCAGGCTTCCCTACAAGGACTTTCAACCACAGTACAGCATTTAAGCGGAAGGGCACTGGAAGAAACAGAAACAGGGTACTTAAAGAGTATCGGAAGCAAGTTTCAGAGCAGGCAGAGATGATGAAAGAGGGAGCAAATTCACAATGGTATCTGAGGATGACAGTGGAAATCTTGGCCTGATGAAAGGAAAAGGCAAAATTCTGGAGCCCAGAGTTTACTTCAGGAGGGAAAACTGTGCTGCAAAGGAGAACTGTCAATAAAAAGCAGGAGTTTGAGATACATCAGCAAGCTGAACTGCCACATTTTTGTATGAGCTTGAGTGCCATGAACCAATACTGGTAGATGCACAGAAGAAGGGAGCTGCAGTGGAAAGGGTCAGTGTAAACAACTCCTGCTGCTGGCAGAACCACCAAATACAAAAATTTTGATAAAAGGTGAAAACAGAAACAGCTTTGTTTTGGGGGACTCTGGATGCATGCAAGGCATAAAATTGTCCTCACTATAAGCTACTGGAAGGTGTCCCTGCCCATGGCAGTGGGGTTGGAACTAAATGATCTTTAAGGTCCCTTCCAACCCAAACCATCCTGTGATTCTATGATTCTGTGGTTCTATGATTCTGTGATTAAGCTGTTAGGACTGAAGGAGCTGTGAGCTAACCCTGCAAAGGGACCCAGCCCATGCGGGAACCTCAGCTGTTGATCTAGGCACGGCTAAAACCTGTGCTCAACATGGAGAAGGTGAACCTGCAGCTGCTCCAGCCCAAGTAGCTGCTTGGTCACAACTTTGGTTGTTCATCTGGGGGAGGTTTTGTGGAGGGGGGCTTTGCCTCTTTTGTTTTCAGGAAAAGCATGAAGTGACTCCCCCACCCCCTTTGTATTTTACAAAAGAGAAAAGATGGAGTGCTGTAGTATGAATCAAAAAGCAACAAGTATTTCTAAAGGCTCTGAAATCAGTTCAAGTGCTTAGGCAAAGCTAACACAGCTAGGGGCTTCTTAGAAAGCCTCAGCAAAAAGGGACTTTACCCCCATCAGGCAAATGTGACAGTCCCCCACCACGGGGAGAGATGGGAAACGGCCAATGAGTTTCATGGTTCTTTCAACAAGCCTTCTCCTCGCTTTCTATTTTGACTGTGTTGCAGGGGTCCATTTTAACGTGCTGGTTTAATTGTTTTGGTTTGTTTTTTATTTGCGATGCTATCCAGTGCATGATTGGGGAAGAGAGAGAGACTTGAGAAAGGCGAATCCATTTTGCATCAGTAACAAAACATTGCATTTCTAAGGGAAGGAAAAAAAACTGCTTTTCAAAAACAGGGCTGTGCTTGTTAGTCTGTTGGTTTGTACGGAACGGTTATCAAGCCAAAGGAGTCCTGGTGACTATGTCTTGCCAGCAAAGACAGAACAAAGGATTATTAAAAATAATACAAACTGACGGCATATGTTACCAGTATTAAAATTGATGCACATTTCTGCATAGCGTAGGGGAAGCCAGGACCTGGATTTTATCTTTCACAAAGTCAGAAAATAAAAGCAAACCATTTCAGTCTTACTACCTCTAACAGGGAGGTATTTCTTTCTATCTGCTCGGGGAGGAGAAGCTGGGGGAGCAAGGTTTGGTTTGGACAAACCTCAGCCAATTTCTCCCCCCCGGCAAAGCAGATACATCTTGATACAGATACTTCTGCAAATATTCTCCCCACAAAAATCAAGAGCAAGCAGACAAATGTCAAAAAGCAGCAGGATCGGACCTGCCAGCTTCAGATCAAGAAATACATTTCATAAGGAGTTTTAGTATCAGGTATTAAAACTTTTTCATGGTAGTGGCATGTAGACATTGCAGCCAGAAATTAGGGTCCTTTAGCCCCATCCATGAAACAAAGAATTGCACAAAAAAGCCACCCTGCTTCAGAAAGCTCTCCCACCTAGCCTGCCACTTCTGCACTTCCACGAGCCGTCCGAAGCAGTTCACCCAGGTCTTCCCTCACGTCGCCCCTTAACCCACGCTCACCTGGTCTTTGGCGAGGTCTGGGAATCTTCAAATGAGCCTGGTTTGCAGTTTTGTTCTATGCCTGACCTTACGGTTCCCGCAAAGCGAAGAAACTTGTTTGTAATGCTCGCACATTACTCCGGGATGGCGCGCTGTCAACACATGCAGCGTTACGGACTGGAAAATCCAAATACAGTTTGCAAAGCCATTGGAGGTTTTCCACAGAGTACTTGCAAGGGCCTCTCCTAATTGAATTTGCCAAAATTCACATGAACTCAGATTTAATCCAATCAGTTCTACATCACATGTCTTTCAACATCGACAAAATATTTTTTTCTAATTGTGACTCTCTTATGGAACCAAATGAATCAGAAAGGGTCTTAAATGAAAACCAGTCCAGATTATTCTACACTTTAACCTTACATCTGTGCTTAATTAGGATGCTCAATTTCCCTAAACTCAAGTCATAAAATGGAAGTAATCTGTGGCCTGTTTGTCAGTCATTATAGGGCAGCAGACCTGCAAATCAAGGCAGGCTCAAACACACAGGATCCTGTTCAGCACAGCCATTGAAGGAAACACGGGAGATGTTGTGCAGCAGGCTGGAAGGGAGTCGGGAGAAAAGTTCGCCGAGCAAGATGCATGAATGACCTGCGTGTTGAGAATGTGGCTGAGCCTTGAAAGAAGGGAGCAAATGAATGTGGAAAACATGTGTGATTATTTAAGACGCCCCCATTCCGACTGCATGAGGCTCTTACAAAAGACCTGATAATAACTGGTGCAGGGCAGTGTTTTCAGCCATGGAAAAGGCAGCGGCTTCCTCTTCATGTCGAAACTGCTCTCAGGAATGCCAGCACCTTCAGCTGGTGTAGTCTTTTAGGGTGTAATTTCAGTATGTTACAAGGTCCTCAGTGGCCATGCCATTCCCCTAGCCCTGCCCTCTGGTCCTGATCCTGCCCACCCCCCTGGGTCACCCATCTTTTCCACCTGCTATAGTCGTGTGAGGGGCTGTGCTGAGCAAGAAAAACCTCCTGCAACCCCAGGTGCCCCTTTCCAAGGGCTTTTCTAAGGACCTGGATCATTTTTCTGGCTCAGTGTCGCAGCCCAGCCCCACACACCCTGGCACCAGCTGAAACTGCAGCAGGGAAGGGCTGGCATCTCCTGGAAAGGCTTTGGCACCAGCAGTGCTGCAGCATGGAGAGACACCCTTGAACACTTTGTCTCCTTACAGCCAGCAAAAGTAGCTGCAATTAACCCACATCCTTAAAAGTGTGAGAAAGAGTTGTTATCTAGAGTTGTTAAAGATGCACTATCTGGAGCTATGGCAAATCACTGGAGGAACAATAAAACCCTACCCACACACCAAGGTCTGTCATCATTCATTTCAAACATGCACTTCAGAGTGTTCCTGTTATGTTGTTTTTTGACATCTTGAGATCTGCATGAGAAATCCCTGTGGACGTGCTGTAAATCCATATCTACAGCAGTAAGTTTTCATTGCATCAGTGTTATTAAATATATATATACACTTTATATATATTATTTGGCGATGCTGAATGAACAATTGGCCTTTAACTCCTCCTAGACTATTAGGTCGTACTATAGGTCAGCGAAAAAGTAATTTTCCCTAGATTTGTAATAAGGTCTGGGATTTGACCTATGACCCCCATGTCACAAGGTATTCATTATCTCCACACAGATGATATACAGGCAAAGAAACATATATTTTTTATAGAACTGGAAGAATTATATTTGATGGATACATTTTATTAGATGGATTTTATTACCTGGATAAACTCAATTAGCAGACCTCATTAATTTTGAAAATGTAACTTACTTACATTGAGCTATTCTTCCCGTGGCCATTAGCATTCAAAACATAAACGAGCTCAGGGCACAGTTGAATTTTCTTTTTGGTTCAGTGGACAAACCAAAAGAGAAAAAAAAAAAAAAGAGAGAGGAAAAAATCTTGTAACCACAACAGAAAGCTTAATTTCTATCAATGCAGAATGCTTCATTTAACCAGTTATTAAAACATTGTTCCTGGTTCCTGGTTCTTAAGCTATCTATTTTTTTGTTTCATTCATATCAGCCAACATTCAAAACACTATTTCCTAATGAGAAGCTGAAATGGTTTGCTTCCAAAGCAATAGAAACTAGCATTTTACCTTTGGGGTGGGGTGGGAGGTTGTTTGTCTTAATTGGGTAAATAGTTTCAATCTCCTGCCTCTGGGCTTAGGAAATAGTTTCACTAGTTTGTGAAAATATTACACTTGCACTGAGTACCCGTATGTGCAGAAAAATGAGTGACATATAGTAAGCAGAATGTAAAGGGCTAAAGGTATAACTGAAATGTGTCTGCATAAAATATACCCATATCAAAACGAGCATGCTACAAGAGTTTCTGAGAGGTGAAGGACGAGTCTGTGAACCACATGTCCATACAACATTGTCCCTCAGCTGATTCCCAGGTGCATTTCTGCCACAGCCACAAAAATCCACACCCTGTATGGCAGCCGTCCCTGGCCCCTGCTAAAAGGGGAGCGAGAGGCCATCAGCAGAGGACAGGGTTCATTTCCTAATGTTAGGCTTCTTAAAGCTGTGTGTCCAGATCAAGCTGCGCTTTTGTAGCCAAGGGAAAAGGATGAAGCTCCGCCCAAGACTGAGCCATCCCACCCCACCAGGCAGGATCAGAGGTGGGTGGGGATGGTGACTGATATGCCGGGGTCCCTTCTGCTGCCCCTGGAGCATTGTGAGCTCAGGCAATGTGCCCCAATCAGACATCTCACATGCAGGTGATCGGAGCTGGGTGAGGTGAAGCCCACCCACCTGCATCCTGGGAAACATTAGCAATGACTGCATTAACCCAGAGCTAAATATTTAGGATGAAGCTCCTGTAAGCTTGCTTTGCCCAGCTCCTGTAGCACCATAGCTGCCATGAACAGCGAGGTGGAGAGACCCTCAGCACAGGGAAGGCTCCCAGGGATGTATGAGGTCTGATTATGGCTATGTTGGGAAGAAGTGGCATGGACTATGGTATTCCTGCTGTCTCCCAATACAGAGCACCTCCTCTGAGGGCTTCTACAGATAACTGTAATTTAGAACAGCCGTAAGGTTTTACCAGCTGCAGGCTTGGCTCAGGGCTGGCTGCAGGGAGTAACCACCCCACCCCACTGATGCTGAGGATTCCAGACACTACAGCGAGGTCCACTGTTACTGTTAGCACCATGAAGCAACTTTTATTTTGAGACTGAACTACTTGTGTGTCCATCCAATGAATTCCTGTTAAAAGACTAAATCTGCTAAGGGATAAAAATCCATTACAAGTGAGAAGCAATTTACAGTAGAGAATTGACCTATAAAACCAACGCATTTCCATTGCACTAATCCAAAACATATTTCAGAAAATAGGTCTGCACTCTGAAATAGGTCTTGTTAAAACAACTGACCTGTTAAAATTACGGGCTTACTGCGGCAAGCCTGTATATTTTAACAGGATTTTCATGTGTTGGGCCATAGTGCTAGGAAATTTTCTAAGAAAGTGACCTCACTCCACAAAAAGGCGGTGAGAGATTTAAAAGCAAGGCACATCCCTGGGAATTCAGAGCAAGCAGCTTGCAAGGCTCCTTGCCTCTCAGACTTCTTCCCCTCTCGCTCATTTCTGCATCACCTCTCATACTGTCCCTTACACTTGGAACATTTTGGCATCTTCCTATCTGCCAGATTTTTCCCCTTCTCCAATTCAAATTCTTTCTTAACTCACTTCCTCCTGACTTCTTGGACCTGGGGCCCCTGTTCGGCAGAGAAGCTCCCTCACTCGGGGCAGCAAGCCAGACTGCCAGCGCACGTGCTCTGCAGTTGTCCTGCAAAGCCCAGGAGATGTGTACAGATGCAGGGTGACTTGGCAGATGGCTCCCTGCAGTCAGGACAGGAGTGTCTCGCATCATTCTGGAGCGTGCCTCTCTCTTTTCCAGGGCTGGCCCACAGAACTTGAAGTGGGGTCCTCCAGTGCTTGTGTAGGAGAAGTCAGAGGCTTGGGGAGGGGAAGAACAGCATCCAACTTTTCAGGAAAGCCAACTTCAGTTCCTGAGGGCTTCAGATCTTTCTCTGAAGCTCACAGGGAATTCAGTGGGCTTTTGGTCACCTATAGATGGAGGGTTAGATGTCAACAGAGAAAAAATGAGGTGCTGTTTGTGCAAGAGTTCTGCCTCTGATGAAACATTTCAGTGGAAAATAGATCCCCATAAGCAGGAGATGTTCACAGGAATCACTGGGAAGCCCCTGTGCGCTTGTACTTTTTTTTTTTTTCTACTGGTATAGAAATGCTGCTTGAACTTAAGTCTACTCCTACTATAAACTACGTTGAGAGAATGAGAACCCTAGTAAAAATAAAACTAATTTTTTTTCTCTCCCTATCTTCATGCTTCCACATATTGCAGTCATTACTATATAAGACTTTTTAAAAATGGTAAACAAACAATTTTACAATAAAATAATTAAGGAATGACAGATTACTTCATAGCAACCTATTTTATCAACATACAGATCATAGGTAGCACAAGGATCAGATTCAGCAGAGAAGTAAAGAAGGGATCTACCTCAGCCTTATCTATGTCCACCCCTCCCATTCAGCAATGGCCCACATTTTCCTTGTTCAACATTTTACTACCAATATAGCCATAGAAACTCTTCCTATTCCCTCTGATGTCACTTTTGGAAGCATTACCTCTAGGCAGACTCCATCCCTACATACTTGGGCATGTTAATTATAACTTTTCTAAAAGGAATAATTTCTAAATTCCTCTTTTGTAGCACATCCCTGCTTCCACCTCCTGTATGATACCTTTTTGCATTGGAGCTCCACCATGACCTCTCTGCTTAACCAAAGCAGTCATCCGACACATCTGCTTGTCTTCACAAGTGTCGGACTGTACTCATGCTTGCAGCATGCTATCCTTGAAGGCCTGCCAGCTTACCTGAGCTCCTTTGCCCTTCAGAGCTACCTCCCCCAGAATCCCACCTACCAGTTTCCTGAATGTGCTGAAATCTGCTCTCCTAAAGTCCAGGGTCTGCCTTCTGCTACTCTCCTTCCTCTCTCTCTCTCCAGGGTCTTATGTCCTATCATTTCATGGTGACTACAGCCAAGGCTGTTGCTGATTCCCACATCCCGAACCTCTTCTTCCTTGACAGCGAACAGCAGATGCAGCTATGGGTCACTCCCGGTTGGTCCATCCAATATCTGTTTCAAGTAGTTATCTCTGATGCCCTCCAGAAACCTCCTGGACTGCTGGTCTCTCACCACGCTGTCCTTCCAGCAGATGTCAGGGAGGTTAAACTCCCCCATAAGAACCTTGCTCCAGTGCTTCAAAGAAGGCTTCATCCATTTTCTTTCTTTGATGGGATGTCTATAATATCCTCCCGTCGTGACATACCTGTTACAGACTACTCCCCTGACCCACAGACTCTCCACCAGCCTGTCATCCATCACACTAAATTGCTCCTTGTACCTGGGCTGGTCCATCACAGAGATAACAAGCCCTCCTCCCCCTCATCTTCCTTGCTGGTCCCTCCTGGAACCAGTACCTGTCCATTGCAGCCACCCCAGATGTGCAAGCTGGCCCACCACTTCTCAGTTATTTCAGTGACATTGTAGTTATGTAGGAAACACTGCTAGTTTTCAGTCTTGTTACAGCGTCTCGGAGTCTGTTCATTTTTAGCTCTGTCCCTGCAGGAGGGGATCAGGAAGCAGAAAAATCTGTGTCCTTTAGGTACAACAAGAGGACCCAGCACCAGCCACAACTTTTGTCACAAATGGCAGCCCTCTGCCTTGCAGAAAGCACGGACAGCACTGAGCAGTCAGCAACTGGGTTAGCTCCCGAGAGAAGGGACTCTGTCCATGGCTGGGCCAAGATGCACCAGTTCCCCCTGTAGATCCCCCATGGCTTTGCTCCTGATGAGGGCAATAAGGATGGCAGCAGGGTGTGTAAAGCCAGAGATGTTCAGGAATCTCCAGAGGCAGATAGAGAGGCTGTTCACTGCTGGATGAAGGTTTGGGGCTGAACAACTCAAAGTTGAGCAGGCTGCTTGGGTCAGCAGAGACCTCACAGAGAAGCACAGGCCCTCTGTCAAACTGTTCTCTCCTCCGTGCTCCAAAGAGCTCAGTATGATTGTCTGTCAAAAGCTCTGAACTCCTCGTCCTTTCAAATGGCTAACAAATGTGTTTGATTATGTGGCAAAGCAGAATTTCATATGTTGACAAAGCCTTATTAATCAGGAGAGCAGGCCTCTATCTACAGAGATACAGAATATACAAGGAGAAATTTCAACACCTCATTAGAAAAATAAATTAATGTCTTTTTGGAGATTGTGGCATGGACAAAACTTGTCCTCATATGGTATAAACACTCAGTGAGATGAGCTTCATAGCTTTACCATGATTTCACCACTTGAGAGTGAAGTGGCCATCTCAAACTGACACAAATCAAAACTTTATGCTACTCTAGGACATGTTCTACCCACCCCGCCTTTCTCTTGTGATGATCTCCATCAACCATCAGATCATATAATTTAATATAACACAAAATCTAGACCTCTTGACACAGACCCCCTCCTGCACCCAAGGAAGGACAGCTCTAATTTATACCAGATGGTTTCAGACTATAAGAAACCCTGTGCCAGCTGAGGGCTAGCCAAGCACAGGTGTGTCCCACCCTGTCCCAAAATGCCTTTTCCTATTCTCCTTCTTTCCACCCAAGGAGGAACAGATGTGGGAGGGAGCTGGCAGCACTGCTCTGCACCAGCTGAGAATTATGCCAAGCCCCAGTTAACGCACCCAGGGGTCACATCCGAGACACTCTGCACAGAGGTGAAAGGAAGAAGAATTGGCTCTTCTATTTTAAGTAAGAGCCACAAACCAAGGGGAAAAAGAAAACAGCAAACTTTAGTATTAAATGCATAGAAATGTTTAATATATCGCCAGAATGTTGATCAAAATGAAGGAATGGATTCCAAGGAATCTCGAGAAAATGATCCCTTTGAGTCAAACATTAATAAAAGTCTGCAGTGATATAGAGATGATCTCATGCTCATGGTTATTTCCCTTTTGCAACTTTTTTTTCTTAGTATAGTTTTTTTTTTTCTTTTTAATTTTACTCCCAGATGTTGTAAAGTTAATTACACAATCACTTGAGTATTAAAAAAAAAATGAATAAAGAATACTGGATACACATGACTCACTACAGTGCAACACAGAATGAGGGAAAATGATTTTCAGAAAAAGGCAATTTATACATAGTACCAGAGCTGAAATTCTTCAGTATTCTTCAGCCAGACGTTGCTTTTTGCAAGACAGAAATTTTCAGCTCAGGCTGAAACTTGCTGGGAGCCTCCTCTGTGCACAAGCTGCTAGAGCAGCGCAACCCCAGCCAGAAAGAAATGCTTGCAGTGAAGGGTGGTGTAAATACAAACACGTCTAGAGGAAAGTCTTTTGCAGAGTGGTATGTCATAAACCATCTGTTTGTTCATTGTGTTTTGTTGTCTCACAAGCAAGGCAAGATGTAAGGAGCTGTGTTCCTTCAGGCTCCCTTGTTTTGGGAAACACATACACTTAAGTACCACTGGCACTCACGTAGCCCATGGCTGCAGTGCATAGCTGTGCCATCAGCCCGGTGCTGGTGATAAAGAGTGACTCAGTGTGACTGTGAACCTGAAGTATTTGCACACGTAAATATGGATGTGCAGGTTCACACTAATGTTTGGGAAGTGCAGATGTTCCTCCCCTTTTAGAAAATGTGATTCATTAAAAGTTATTTAGAGGTACTTGGAGCTGGCTTCAAAACATGAATTGAGTTCTTTAGCCAGCTCTTCCGAAAACATCCCAAAATATTCTGGTCCACTTCCTCACTGGAAAGAGCATACCTGTGGGCAGAGACCAAAGAGATCAGACACCAATATATTTACCTAAAACACAACTCCGTGCCTGAATCAGCCATCCTGGTTTGGGCTGTGTTGTACCCAGATTTTTTCAATGTAGCACATGATGGAGCCTCTTCCACAAAGATCTCAACCACACAGATCACTAAATACCCGTCGAGCAGAGAGGGAACAATTTCCCTGATGGAACATGGTGCCATCTGCCTTCCATGGTAAAAGTTCTTGGATGCAAACACCGAAAGAGAGGTCAGACTTAATTTAAGGCAAATTCTGGAGACAGGTAACATGGATCCAACAGCAGCATCTGACCTTTGGCAACCGCATTAAAATTAGGAGATACTTTGTTTAATAAGCATTGGTGAAAGCCAAGAGATATTTAGGAATTAATAGTTTATAGATTCAGAGACTTGGAGGCACTAAGTATCTCTTGTCATTTCTTTTCTCAACAATCATTTTCCCAGCTTTTTCCTGACTTTCTTCTAAAGGCTACTGGGTCATCTTTTGGCACAGAGGATGACAGTTCACTACCTCTAGCTATTTAAAGTTAACTCTTTGACTATGCCACAGAGGGCTTGGGGGATTACTCTGTAAAACAAATTTTTAAAAATACTTCCTATTATATTTGTCAGGTGATGAGACATTTTATTAACTTTGTTGCTATGAATTTTTATCAGGCCAATGAGGAATATTAATTCCTAAGGGGTTTGAACCAATAACATTGTAAAATGAGAAGACGTATTAAGTGCTTCATTTCTTGATTGCTATGTTTTTAAAACAGAACCTTGTTCTGTGACGAATCTTGACTTTTTCTACTTTTGAAAATACTTAGGTCTGCCTTTGTTGCACTGTGGTTTTTAAAGCCCTGACACCTGGAATCCTGTGAATGTGTAGGAAACCAAATTTCCTCACAAAACCAAAATGAAATCCTCCAGGTGTTACACAAAGAAATGTATAAACCCATGATTGATGTAGATTCTTAAACTGACCAGTTTTAGAACCAAGAGAGATTGTTGTGATTGTCTCACTGCTTTCCATACAATCAAGCCCCTAGAACTTCCCTATCACAATTTGTGCTTCAAGATTAAAAGCTGTGCTTGCAGTAGAGCTGCTCTTTTAAAAGAAGCATTTCATTTTGATTTAAAAATCTTCATTAATGGAGAATTGAGCACAATCCTGCATAAATCATTCCAAATGATTAATTATCCTTTCTGTTAAGAATATGCACCTTCTTTTTTGGTCTGAATTTGCCTCACTTCAGTTTCCAGCCATTGGTCTTATTAGTCACTGTACCTTTGTCTGCCAGACTGAAAAGCCCTGTATTACCTAAATCTTTTCCTTGTGGAGGTACTTACAAGCTATGATCAAGTCACTGTTAACCTTCTCTCTTGGAAGTTAAATCTTTTCCTATTAGTTATCCTTTAATTATTCTCAGAGCTTCTCTATGAACTCATGCCAATTTTTTTACATCCTTCTTGAATTTTGGGCATTGGATCTGGACATAGGACCCCAGCAAGCACAGCACCAGTTCCAAGAACAGTGGAAATAGCCCCAATCCCCGTTCCTTTTTTTCCTACTGGCAGGAACCGATTTAATCCTTCTGGCCATAGTGCCATGCTGGGAACTTGTGCTCAGGTGATTTTCATCCAGACACAAATACCATTTCCAAAATTTTCTACTTCCCCAAGCAGAGATCCCCTGGAAGTGCAGCCTGTATGTGTTGTTCCCAGGCTGGTCATTTCACATTCAGACACCATAAAACACTTCTCCTTGACCCGGTCAGCATTTTCTCTATCAGTGGTTACGCCCAGATTGTTGTCTCAGCTGTGAGAATCTCCATCTTTGACTGTTAAGTTATTGCTAAAAAGGGGAAACAGCAAGAAAATCAAAACTCACAGAATGCATCTTCTTGATGGAGGCTCCCTGTCTACAATCAGAGACACACCACTGAACTTAGTTTCAGACTATTTAATGTGTGACATTGATTTTATAACATTCTGCTTTGTTATTCAAGATGTGTGGTCCCACATGCAATAATGTTGAAATTTTATTACATTGCAAATACTATTACTTCTATCAACCAAAGTTGTAATCACATTAAAATTTATACTGAGCCAGTCAGACAAGATTCTTCTATAAAAAATTATTTATGATATTTCCTTCCTTTAAATCATTATTAATCTTCTTCCTTATCTGCTATTTCACTACTTTGTCAGGGAATACTCCTAACTGATTTTGGTTACTTGAGGTATCTCTTCTGCTTTCTCTAAATATGAGTTCATCTTCTTATTTTCTGAAGTCCTCCTGTTTCCCAGAATTTACTGAAACAGCATTAATGATCCGCCACCCTTCTCAGCTCACAGACTGAAACTCTCGGACATGAGGATTTGAAAGGTCCTATTTTAGTATCTGTAATTTAACACCATGTTTAGTCACTGTAGAAGTGGATATATTTTATCATTATTGCATGATTTAAGTACATTCTCTGTTTCCTCTTTCTCTCTTTCTCCAGTGGGGGTATAGAAAGGTTTATTGAATATTTCAGCTTCTTATCGACAGTTCTGCCATGTCTAAGTAGCTAGTGAAACAAGACTTTTACTGAGATTCATTTTGCTCTTTAGATGCTCAAAACCTCCTTCCACTGCCTTACGTTCTGCTGGCTACAGCTTTCCATTTGTGTAATTTTTCTTCCCTCATAGTTTTTTTTTTATTTCATAATTTATCCTTACTGCTATGTACTTTTCTTTTTTCATATACTGGGTTTTTTTTTTAATTGCTGTACATACTTTCTTTTCCCATCTTCACCTGACTGTTTTTAAGCCTTCTTTCTAGACTTTAGGTTTTTAGCTCTTGGATAATTTATAAAACATTATAAAAGAGTTCAATCTTTCATATTTTACCATTTCAGTTCTTCCAAGCTCACTCACAATTATTCCAGTTTTATAAAACTGGACACTTAGAAAATCTAAGTAAACAGAGTTCACTGATGTGAACTTCATGTGGTTTGCACAAACATAGTCAGTCTAATCCTAAACAACCACTGACTTCAAATTCTCAGTTCAGCTTCTCTCCATCTGTCAAGACAAGGTCCAATCCAGAATTGTCCCATGTTGGTTGACACCCTTTCTGAGCTAGAGTATTGTCATCTATAATTTCGCAAAATTCCACGGGTATCTTAATTCTTTGCAGCATGAAACTTACAACATGTCATTTGGACTGAAATCCTCCATGATAACACAACTTTTCTGCACCTGTTAGATTGGTGTTTAAGCAGCCAGTCATCTTGCTCTCTAGTGTGATTTGGCAGGCAGCAATAGGCACACACAGCTCCCCATAGAATCACAGAATGGTTCGGGTTGGAAGGGACCTTAAAGACCATCTAGTTCCAACCCCCCTGCCATGGGCAGGGACACCCTCCACTAGACCAGGTTGCTCAAAGCCTCATCCAGCCTGGCCTGGAACACTTCCAGGGATGGGACATCCACAGCTTCTCTGGGCAACCTGTCCCAATGCCTCACCACCCTCCCCGTGAATAATTTTTTCCTGATATCTAATCTAACTGCTTTATGTTTCAGAACAGCAGCCCATAAGCATTTAAGAGCACATGGCAACGATTCAGAGACAGCTGATCATAGACTGCCATTCTCTGTCCTCTTATGCTAATTCAATCAGTCCTTGGGAAAAAGTTTCCTACCACAGACTTTAACATTCCAGTCATACCAATTTTCCTTCTGGTGGCTTATACTACCAAGTGGAGTATATGTGCACTAATCAATGAGCAAGTCCCTTTCCTTTCACTTGTTACTGGACTCCTTGCAATCCTTGAAAGCAATTAGGGACTTTTCTTCAGGTCTCTGGCACCTTGATTAATTTTTTTCTGGATAATCTTGATTATTCTGTTTTCTCTTTCCTTCACTACCATCCCCTTTTGTTGTTTAGTTTAATAAGTTTGAGAGCAGCCTAAGCAGCCTATATCTCAGAAAACTAATTTCCATCTGCTTCTTCTAAGAGTAGTTAACCCTCCTTTCTTCGTCGCTCTCTAAGAGAGACAAAAATTCCCTTGAACTAAACCACTGCCTGATGCCATTTGCCTCACCAGCAGCTCACTTCTGGACAACACCTGGGTGCACCTTGAGTCTGTCTGTGGTCTCTGGAGCTGCTGCCAACCAGCGAGACATCACATAGTCCTGGGTCACAAGTGCTAGGCATGGCATGGCACAGGCAGCAGGGCTGAGGAGGTGAGCGCCTCCCCTCACAGCCCATTCTCCTTCACTCACATCCAACCCATCCTGCCCCACTCTAATCCAACTCTTTTAAAAAGAAAGTGAGACTTTGCTCCCTCTGATTTCCTAAAAGTATAAGGATATGTCCTGGCCATCAACAACTACTGCCTACACCACCTATTGTGCTGGACCAGGGAGATGAGGATGGGCGGGAGCTGGGGGCGGGGGGGTGCAACCAGCTGATACAGCTGTGCACTGGGCTCCTCAAAGCCCTCAGAGAGCTGATAAGGGGCATAAGCTCGTTCCTTCCCAAGCATGCTTTCCAACTGGTTGCTCACCACCGGGATCCCCAGCTCCTCAGTGAGGTTATCTGAGAACACCGCTTACAGGGATGCTGGGTTGCCCTCTAGGATTTAGTCAGCTCGAGTCCTCCCTGAAACGTATGGTGCAAGTTCAGGCAAAGCTAGAAAGTAGGTTCGATTTCCTCACTTTTCTCACAGGGTTGTAGAAGAGATCAGTTCAGCAGGAAGACAGCAGGGTTTCCAGGCAGCTTTATGGCCTAGGTTGTGTAGGAGGAAGGGCTGAAATCCTGCTGCTTTTGCAGCCTGACAGATCACACTGGGGCAATGGGCATTCCTTAGTAGGTAGGTATGTGTGGAACACAGCAGGTGCAAATGAAACCCTCCTCAGCGTGCAGGAAGTTTTCTTCCCTGTTTGTTCACCTACACAGCAGTCAGCCTGTACCCTGAGATCATTCTTCTACTTTTATTTGTTTCCATTCTGCTATTTATCCATTTAACATCATCCCATACCACCTTCTATGTGCTGCTCTGAGAATTGTTGGGCTTTGCTAGTCGTCACTGACTTTCCTGTCAAACATAGCTGAAGCCCAGATTCTTTTTGCCTTTTCTGTTTTGTTACTTTTTTTTCATACATTGATTATATCAGTAGAGTGAAGGAAAGTATTACAGGGAGAGACAGTGTGGTAAGAGAGGCATTGGAAGGGAAGTCAGCATATATTTGTGCTGTCAGTTTTAATGCATCATTTGTTGAATCTGTATATGTGGTCCAGAAATAGTTTCTGCATATCTTGTCCATCTTCTGTTTTATCCTGCAATTGGGATGTTAGTATTTCTTGTTCTTTATTGAGTTTAGACTTTCTTCGATTCTTGGGAGGGATACTAGTTTTCCAGGTCTGACAATTGCAGGGGGTCTGTGGAGTGGCTAATTCTCCCAACAGGACTTTTCCTATAGTATTTGATGAGATGATGGTAATGTTGTTTCACCTTTCCATTTGTGTTTAGTAATTTCTTTCCAGAAACTGCACAGCATAGCCAACTCCAGAGAAGAGGAAGGGTGATTTTGCAGCCTAAAGACTGACAAATCCCACTTGTCACACACACAGACATATCCCTTTAGTCATTAAAAACTGCTGCTCTGCTTCTTTTTAAATAGAGAGTGAGGACTGGGATAGGAGGAGACTTCAGGGCGTGAAACCATGAAACTGGTTCTTCCCCAAATAATGTTAAATCCACAGCAGAAAGATATTGGGGGGGGGGTGGGGGTTGGGGGTTGGGGGGGGGGAGAGACTTTTTCCTTCTCTAACTCTTTGAAGAGCAACTATGGCTATTACTGGGAAAAAAATAATCACAGTGTGTCCTATTAACACGACCTGTTGGAAAACAAATGGTAGGGGGAACTTAGGTTGACCAGATACCTACAAGGATTTTTTTTTTATGTTTTGGAATTGCCTGAAAAAGTATGTGTTTATTCCTAAGGGTCTGAGTGTCTCAAACCCAGCAAAATCAAAAAAAACCAAGAAACTGTTGGGTGATGCAGCTCACAAATTTACCATATGAGACTGAAATTCTGAAAAGTTCCTTCTACTGTACTTCCAGTGCCCCAGTGGAGAGCTGTTGGCTGGGGGAACAAACCTTAACGGTCATCATGTAAGGGGTTAGTTTGTAAGCCATCATAGGCAGAGAAAACGTATTTGTCCCTTTCAGAAAAGGGCTAGAAGAAGAGGAGCAATGATTTTCCTTTGGATTTCAGACAAAACAGTCTCATCAGTCAAGTGCTGCTATGCAGCTTCAGTTGGCTGAGCACTGTGCCAGCACGCAGCGGGGCAACTGACTGCAGGATAGGTGTCCTGGTGGCAGAGAATTTCAGAAACTGGCTTTGATTTGCTTTCTAACTGGTAGGCCTTGAGAGGATACCTTGAAATTCTCATGGGGTGAAGTGGGAAGGAGGAGCGAAATGGGTAGCATTTGTGCCTGCAAAGGAAAAGAAAGAGAAAAATAGGTGTGAGCTGTGGAACTTGCAGACTGCTTTTTGTCATTCTTCGAAGTACACGAGTAGTCACTACACATGTGGACATCCAAGTAACTCAGAGAAGGAAACTGTGCAGGAACTGAATGAAGACAGTAAAAACCCCTCTAGCAGAAGTTGGAGAATAAGAGCTGGAGCCAAGGCCTCCAGTCCCTAGTCCCTCCTATCCTTTTGATGCACTGTCTGACCCTGTAGAGGTTAATGCCAGAATCCCACAGACACCTAAGTGCTCACTTCCATTGACTCACTAATCTAGAATCTGGTAAAGCCTCACAGATCCATGGGTTTGTTTTTTTTTTTTTCTGCTGTTTTTAATAGGAGCACAAAGACACCCAGCATGAGTGTTGTAGATGCTGCTCAGAATTTGGAAAGAGCTTCCAGATTTCCTCAGCAGAAAAAAAAAAAGTCCTAAATTGCCAACATGCCACTATAAAATGAGGTAATTTGGAAGTTTTCTTGTGTCTCACAGTCCTTTGAAACAACTAATCAAGATGTGTATTATCAACAGAACATGAAACAATGTGGGAGGAAAGAAAATGTATTATCTATGTACACAATAAAAAAAAAACCAAACAAACAAACCACAACTGAAGTGACCATCTATTATAGTTCACTGTTTACAAATATACTTAGGGAATAAATTCTCATTAAATAAAAAAAAGAAGAGAGAAGTGGAATAATTGCCATTATGTGTCTGAGAGAGTGTTTTTCCATTAGCTGCAATTAATAGAGCAATGGTAAATGAAAATAATTTCCCATTTTGCACTCATTGTGAGGAAACATTAAAGAAAAAAAAAAGAGAGAAGTGAAATGAAAGGGAAAAAAAGCATAATAATTAATGTGTTGATGATTCGGTACCATCTCTGACCTGATCGATCATCATGAGGTTTTGGTTTTATTTAATTAGCGTATGGTAATTCCACACAGTATCCCAGTGTGCCGATGAAAACTGGCAAGTGAAAACATTGACCTTCTGCTCACATATGCAACATCTTCTTACAGTGTTAACAGCCTATATGCATCAATGCTAAAAGGCTTCTGTCTCACAGGAGAGCCGCTGTATCGGGGGGATATCATTACCGCCTACAGCGAGATCAGAGTTTGGCTCTTCTTGGTGCATAGGAGTCTGGGGAGTGAAAGGGACATGTTTTTTGCCAGAATAGTAATTGGGTGCTATGAGATTATGGATTACTGCCATAAACTGAAAATGAACAGACAAGTTCCTTTTTTTTTATTTTATTAAATGCTATTATTGTTAATTATTATGTTCTTGGTCATCAATTTTCTCAGAGTTGCTAACAAAGTGCTGCATAAATCCAGCCTGTCCCTTTCTGACCCTTATAACATCATGCAATTTTCCTCATTTTCGAGGTATCAACTAATGTGAAAACATGCCTTTTATTAAATGGCAAGTTTTCTACTAAATACATTTCTTTTGCAGTAGGAAGCAACTGCATTAGAAATAAATATCCCTGCCAGACCTCCTGCATACTTCTCCCAATACATAAGCAAAAAAATATGTTGTGGTCAAACCTACATTGTTCCATTTGCCAATTGCAAAATAATAATAATGTTTGATGGGCAAAAACTCAGCTCTCAGGAGAGAAGACAGACGATTCTGCTTATTGAATAGTATTGACTTCATGGGGCCAATAAAACAACTTGCAAATAAAAGAACGAGGAACCGATTCATGTCCTAAGATTGTGTGACGTAGCCTTTTTCTGTTTGTATAATGTTGTGATTAAATATGGTGGGGCCCTAGGGAGCGAATTTTTTATTTGAAGGTTAAGCCAATATTAGCAAAAAATAAAATAAAATTAATCAAATGGCCCAGAGCATCACAGCCACAGTTGCTTCCAAGAATGTTTGGTTACAAAATGAGCAACTGACTAATTGTGTAAATGCTGTTAATTAGCTGTGCAGAGCCCCTAACTGGGCTTTTCCCTGTAACTAATAAGAAATCAATTAGCTAATGAAGTGGCCATTAAATGCTATGCTAATCTTAGCTGGGATATTTTTAATGTTTCTTCTTCTTCTTCTTTTTTTTTCTTCTTTATGATCCTTCCTAATTGCCATTGCCATACGGAGCTCACAGCTTTCAGCATGTCTAATGAAACATCATTATATCATAACTGGCATTCTTGGAAGAGTTAGTGGCAAACCTGCTTCCCAATTATTTTTAATTGCCAGACATACTCATAACTGGGCCTTTTACCAAGTAGTTCAGATCCCTGCACTGTCATGTAATATGCCCAAAGATTGTGTTTTCTTTTCTTTGCATATGAAGCACGGCCGCAGCATTGGCCGCGACGAGGGATGCGTGTAACACCCTAAACAAGGAACCCGAGTGGTTGCTTTTGCCCTTCCTTTGATTGGAACCCGTGGAGACTCTGCATCGCCTTCCCACTGAGCAGTTAAAACTAGACAAATCTCTAGGAGGTTTTACCTTTATTTGAAAACTTCCGGTGCCCAGTAAACATTATTCACCGCCAACTGCTTCAAGCTAAAAAGGTGGCTATAGCTGCTGGGCGCTTATGCCAAAACACCGTGATTCAGCAATTATTATTAGGATTAGCAATTGGGGAGTGTGAATGTCTTCAGTAATTCCTGCAGATTCTGTCACTTTCTAAAAGAGTTCATTATCACCATTTATTTCTGTCTATAAATTCCAACTTAGAGAAGGCATAAAATGTATCTTTTCTTTAGGTGACATGGCTGCAAAATCAGCGTCTCCTCTTTAACAGAGAAGCTTGTTGTAACAGGGCAGGGGAAAGACTGAATCCCAGTTTTTAAACCACTCCTGTACCTAATACTTTTTATTTACCAACCTGGCATGTATCTGGCAATGGCATCATGTTTAAACCCTGAATCTCAATGAACTTCTCTAAATCTACTTGCGCTGAAGTAGGTTATGTGTCAGGATTAGGCTGTCTCTTCCCCGCCCCCCACAATACAATAGTCCTCAGGACATCTGTGCACAAAATACGTGCTTTTTAAAAGAATGTTTTCAAAAGGGAGTCTCTCTCTCTCTTCTCTCTCTCCACGCCCCCCCCCCTCCCCCCCCCCCTTCCTTTTTTGGATAACATGCAAATTGAATTGGTTAATTCTGCACCCCAGTTTCAGGAAATCTGCCACCAGCAGCTGCCACTGTTTCAGATGTCAGGAGGATGCAGATACACTGTGACATTTTGTTCATTAAATAAACAAACCAGGTTCAGGCTAACAACATTAGGTAGAAAGCCCCATCAATTCTTGTACATTTAGTTCACATAATAGGAAGTGACAATTGTTCCTTAGCTTCATAAGCACTATATTGAAGAACAAAAGGAAAAAGCATACATAATGTGGCAAGAGCAACAACAGTTGCCATAAAATCCTGCAAGGTTGATTTAGATTAATGAGGCACATAACTTTTTGCCCAAGGCTACTTAAAATAAATATGGCTACAAATGTGGCTACTAGAGGAGAGAAAAAAAAAGTCAGGTTTTTTTTCTCTTACGTATGGTTTTGGTCTTATTTATTTGATTTGACTATCAAATAAGAAAACTACTCCAACAATAGTCCCTCTGCAGGTGAACGAAAAAAATTTGCACAGCGTGGTAGCATTAAAAAAAAATTTTAAAATCCCATTTTTGTACATTTCAGTGGCATAATATTTTACTAAAAAAATTTTAACTTGTATGTTGACCTAAGGTTAAAATTATAGAGATATTAAATACTCAAATTAAAAGCCGTATGTCTTTTCCATTGTGACAAATCAATCTATCTGAAATATTAACATTTCTGGCTTTTGCATAAATCAAATGTATTCTGGCTTTTGCATCCAGGAAATATAAACATTAAATGTCCAAGGCAACATGTACAATTTGTCAGCTCTACATTGTATAACACAAAAGTCACTAAAACTGGAAATTCAGTAATGCAAAAGAAAAAAGAGCATGATGCCGAAGAGGAAGAAGAGTAGCCTATCTAAAAATCAGACCATCTTAAGCCTTGGATATCATAGATAAGGCTGTCAGTCAGACTTAGACTGAAAGGTATAGACAATAGAAAAAAATCCTCACACATTAATATGTATAGCACCATGATGTGGCTTTTAATATTCCAAAGGGACTTCAGCAACTCCATGGGAAAAAAAAAAGCCAAACCTGAGACTGGCTTGTGCAAATCCTTGCTGCCGACAGCACCAGCCCTGCTGAAGGATGCCCTTGGCAGGCGTGTGAAGCTTAGTCCTTTGCATCACTGGTGGTTTTTCGGGACCCTTCCTCCTGCACATGCACCTGGCCCTGAGGTGGCTGCAGCAGGGTGCTCAGCCAAGGCATGGGGTGCCTGCCCACAGGGAATGTCTCCCCGTTCCAGGCAGCTGCTGCTGATCCAACAGCAATACTGGCAACCCACCTCCACCAGCCCCCTCTGGTATTTTTCTGTGGGTTCTTGTCTCTCCTTTCCATGCCCTGAGCAAGCCCAGCTTCGCTCCACCCTGCCTCCACATTGCCAAAACCCTGGAGCCACTTTGCAGTGTCTACAGCCGGGGAGACAGCGGGGAGGTGGAGATGTCATTCTTAGTGTCCCACTCCCAGAGTACATGTGGGATGTCCTGTACTTCACAACCAGATTTAGTGCTGGCACCACGTTCAGCTGGTAAGGGTGAAAGTACATGCTCATCCAGAGCACTCCCTCGGGCCTCCACCCCTTCAGGAGTCAGGAAAACAGCAAGTTGTTCCAGGACAGTTGGCATCAATTTAAATGCAGGGGTTCTTCACCCCTCTGTTTTCTGGCAAGCATATTCCTGCATAGAGTCAGGGATCCCAGAGTCCTCCACCTGCCGTTAGGGCATCGCCTACCCACGTGGAATGTGGCAAGCAGGAAGCCCACCCTTTCTGGAGGAGGGCGATACATGGTGCCAGATGAGTAGAAGTTTAGAAGCTGAGGTACAGATCTCATGGTGCCCTGTGGGCTTGGAGTGCTCTTGGGTGCCAGTAGAGCCCAACCCAAAAGCTGTTGAGTGCAGAAAGTATATTTTCAGTGTCAGCTTCCTGATGATCTCAGGGTGTTCATCAGCAACCAAGCTGTGGTCCCTCCGAAGCTGCCAGGTAGAGGACAAGCAGATGCAGCAGCTCAGAAAAGGTGAACATGGCAACCCCAATTCTGCTCCTACTTTCTTCCTCACACACTTGAGTGAAAGCACTTCAAAATCTGTGAAAAAGTTTAGATACAGTGATGCAAGAAATGGATCAAGTTTAGAAGACCTCCCAGTAGGAAAGCAACCATCATTCTGAGTGGCATTTCCAGAAAAACGATAAAATAATAGTAAGTTTTGCAGATATTTTCTTGTGTAGGTTCCTCAATTCTCTGGTATTTCAGTAATAGACAGATGAACCTTTTTCCTTCCTTTCCTTTCCTCCCCTCCCTCCTTCTGTTCCCCTTCCCATTCCTTCCAACATCAGGGCTTTTCAAGACTGAAGTCATATACCCAACCGTTCTGAATTTTCTCTGAAACCAAACATAAGAATTTTCAAACCTTCATAAGCTTTTAGATCTAGACATGCTGGGTTTTTTTTAATGTAGTGTTTAAAAATTTTCATTGGGGATCAGTATTGTAGAGACAAGGAATACTTTTAAACCCTGCCTGGGAAGCCAAATGCCACATACAGTGTCAGTAACAAAGAGGGGAAATAAAAAGGCAAGCAATTTCATCTGGGGAGTTCATAAAGCATGACTGGAAGTCCTGGTCGCTGTGGGTGAAGAGCTTCCTACAGCTTTAAGTCCTGAGAGTGGGATTTATATAGTTTTATCTGAAGCTGGTGAATTACCAGGTCAAGGTAAACTCATTTAAGCAAGGTTTAAACCAGTTTACATATTGCCTACTGGGGGATTTGCACCAGTACCACCAGATGGATTCGAAATCATTGTAGTTGGCAGCACTGCAGCTCTTCTAATGTAGATGAAGGTGTTTGTCAAAAAGCAATGTGAACAGGAGCAAGTTAAATGCAGGTTAATCATTGAATTCAGAAAAAGTCTTCACATTGGAGGCTACACATTACTAAGAAAAAAGTGATTGCCTTCAGAATGAAAGATGGGAGAAAATTCAGGCTGAACCCGTTGTCACCTCCCACCCCTCCCAGCAGACCCCAGCTGCCACCTTCCTCGCAAGCTTCGAGAAGCTTTGCAGAGCTGACTTGGGACCTTTGAAACACGGCTGATGTCTCCAGCGTCAGGAGGGTACCCCTTCCCCGCAGCCACGGCAAGTTTCACAGCCTGGGGTCTCCTTGATTCCTGGAAATTCACTCCATCCTAATTTCTCGAGAACCAATTAAATAATTCCCTAGGCTTTGTGCCTGTAAGATTTTTAGCTATGAAGGCTGCCTTGTGGTACTTTGCCTCAGCCAGCCCCCAACATTGCTCTTTCAGCTCCCTGGGCTGGCAGATCTGCATCGGAGCTGTGTGCTTAGCCAACAGCTTCCCCCCAGCAGCTACGGAGATTGCCACCAACTCCTGGGGCTCGTGTGTACACGGGAAACACACTCAGGAAATTAAATTTTCCCTCCCCATAATTAATAAGAGCTAAACATTTCTGGGTTTGTTGTCACTTTTTAAAGTACTGAAGCCAAGTCAAAAAATTATGAGCATTTCCAAATAAGAAGTAAATATTTCTTACTAAAGGACTTAAAAAAAACCAACAATGCTGTGCAATCATGCAGTCAAAAAACTCTCTTTTTTTTTTAAGATTGGTTAAGGAATTCTTTAGCAGTTGCTGTGGGCATATTTTACTGCCGAGGCTGATTCACTACAGTATGTAAGCATGCATTAAATGTTAAGCACATGAGTTATCTCACCAACTTCAATGTGCCTGTTTTCATTTGGGAAGAGAGCACAAGCTTCGGAGCTCTATGGAGCAAGAGGCTAAGTTAGGAATCCCCCTGCTAGGCATATTGCTAGGGATTGTACATTTTGCAGATGTCATTACTCAGAGCACTGTACTTACTACTAAACTGTGATTTTTAGGAGACTTACTCTTACTTTGGAAATTCTGGGCCTGTAAAAACTCTTGGTGAAGCAGGAGAAACAACATGGAACGGCTCTGCTTGACAGCAGATTGCCAGCACGTTTTTAGGTGAAATGCACTGAGCCCCAAAAACAGGTAATAGGCGCGTTTTCTCTGACATACCCAGAGCATCTCTTAGAGCATGGCTTGGTCTGTGCTGTGGAAACAAATTAAGAGAACCTTTTCATTTCATGCCTCATTCTGCTTCTCTGTAAAATCCTGCATAATATTCCGACTGTTTCAGGGAGAAAAAAGAATCCAAATGTTTTTTCATAAAGGGGTACAAAGCATTAAAGTTTGGGATTAAAGATTGGGGTAAACTTTGTTCTAGCCACTCTTTGCATTATTTTTAAACAATTGTGCTCTGGAAGTTCCAAGTTTCTTTTTCTAGATTTGATTTTCTAAACAAAAATCTTCATATTTTAGTTCCTATTAAGCCTCTGTTTTGAAACCATGCTACTTGTTTTCTGTTTTAAGCAAAATGGATACTGGATCCTGCACAAAGAAATAGTCTTTACCATTAGCTGCCATATCATTGTGACTAAAATATGTAACTTACAGAAAGATGGACTATCAACTTGAATGATTCTGCCTGAACTCACTTAAAGGAGACAAATATCAGAACTGATATCTAAGAAGTGTCAAGGGATGCATTTTTTAAATTATTTAAAGCTGTATTACACCACTGAGGGCTGTAGAGAACCCATCTAAAATCTTGGATAAACACTTCTTAGCCCATTATGTCTTGCAAAGATCATTTCTGTAACACACTGAACAGAAAAAGTACATTTTGTGCTTATGCCATTAATCCAATAAGTTCATGCAAAACTATTTTAATTACTTTCATTGAACCACCGTGTACACCTATGTCAGTGACTATATTATAAATAATAAATAATAATTATTAGACTTGGTTGAATTATTCATTGAGGATAAATTATCTGACAAATACAGGCTTTTTCTCTGCTTGTGATTTGTTTATGAGCAATCTTGTCTTCTCTGAATATATTCCTTCTTGCATCTTCTTTAGAATAATGAAGGATATTCACCCAAGGACTGCAAACTGCTCTCTTAGATTGCTCCTGATTTGATTATGTGTGATTATTTGTGAGACGTGGACATGCCAGTCACGTGGGCCTGGTTCTGGTTGAGCGACTGGTGGGTTGGAAGACAGCCCTAAGGATTTGGAGAGGGGGCTGGGCATTGCAAAAGTGTGGAGACACCTCTCTAAGAGCTACACCACCATCACTTCTCATCCAACCTGTCGTCTGCGTTCACAGTGTCATGTATGGTCTCCCTGGAAAGTTGGTAATGTGACAGAGATCACGAGCTGAACAGCATCAGTGTATCAATGTATAATTAATAGTTTATAAAACCTTCAATGAGTGAACAAGGAGCCCCACCTGGGGACAAGAGGGATGAAATGAACAATTAAGATAGGACAGGGACCCTTCACAGCAAGTGGATTCAGAGCAAAAGGAAAATAGCCCGGCAGCACCCTGGGTGCCGAAAGCCTCATAGAGTTGACATGGGTGTTTAGACAGGTTGCAAACTTGCTGGATATTTAGCCCATAAATACACAAGGATCCTCCATAACCAGTCTTAACCCAGTAAACAAGGATATGAGAATGGGGAGGATGACGTGGTCTGTCCTCAGCCGTCCCTGCCAGGATGTAACACCCTCTGGCACTGGTGAGGCTCAGGGCAACCCCTCTGCTAGGACCTGGTGTGCACCCCAGCACACACCCAATCCCTGGGCAGCCCATGCAGACTGGTGGCCAACCCTTTCCCAGGGTCCCGCTTGCCAAACTCTCAGGTGGTCTGGCCACGGTTGGTGAAGGGAGTCAGGATGCAGCTGTCAACTGCAACAGGCAGCCTAAAGCCATGTGTGCAGGCTTGCCAGGGGACTCCAAAATTGGGCAGCTTGGGGGTCTGCTGTTAAGGCAGAATGGCTGGGAAGGAGGACCCTCTGGTGGGCATTGTCCAGCCTGTGGCGGGCTGCAGAAGGACATCCCACAGCTCTGGGCAGTCCCAGAGTGTCACAAAGACAAATGTTGGAAGGCGAACACTCAGCCAAGAAAAAGACAACAATGAATATTTCAGTGTGCTTGCAGATGCCTTTGTCTTGGATGCTAATGCAGAAGTTTGCAGTAAGAAAGGCTATTGTGCTGACAAAAATGTGTGTGAGCAAATGTTTACACAAAGCAACTAGAGGAGGGCAGGCAAACAGCAAAGGGAAGGGTGTCCTGGAAGCAGGAGGGTTTTCAGGAACACCACCGTTTCCTGCAAGTTTGCTTGTTTCTGATTTTACTGCACTGAATCAGTTCTCATCACGGTGATGTGGCTCCATGACGCACAGCCGCAAAGCCACCACTCTCCAGAAACACAGGGTGCAGGTGGCAAGAGAGTTGTCCTGGACCCCCTGAGCCCCGGCATGTGGTGTCGGATGTGTGGTCAGTGGGATGGAAGGGGATACATTCCCATCCTGCGTCCTGCCGCCAAGGCCCCTTAAATGAAAAGCAGTGGGCCAAACCCTGCCTCCAACGTGTGCCTAGGTCTGCATCTGGTTTCAAGCAAAGCTGGAGGCACGCAGATTTGTGTCACATTTCGCCCTGCCGCCTGCTTGCTCCTTATGCAGCAGGAAAGATTTGCTGCCTTTTACGGCAGCTCCAGAGCACCGTGGGTCTGAGAGATGGGGAATGCAGCACAGGTAGAAATCTGCCAGTTCCCAGCACATCAGGTACCCAAACCCCTGAAAGCCGCGTTTTGCTGATGTTCTCTTTCATTGAAGATTAAGCCTCCATTTGTTTTCCGGCATTTGATGTTTCATTCCTAATGATCTCTAGACTCAGTACCAAAGTTGTCTTCCTGACAGCGAATGCCAAGTGCGATTACTCGTCCAGCTAGAGATTCTCACCTCCATCCGATGGCTGTGCTCAGGGAATGCCAACGCTGCAGGAATGGCCAGGCCAGAGCATCCTGCCAGCCCCCGCGCTCTCCTCTCTCCCTCCCTCCCTGTTTCTCCTCCTTGTTTTTTTCTTTTTGGCTTAATATAACTGCACAAAGGCAACACTAAATAAGGAAAATATGCTTCCCAGTAACTGAAACTGACAAAAACAAAGATGACATGTTTATATAATTAGTTACTCATCTAACTTTTTTCAGCTTTTCTTTCTTTCAAATACCCCACAGCGACTCCGCAGCCCAGGCTATGAGGGAAGCAGAAATAGATGTGGAGCAAAGAAAGCGGTCTTTCCTGCCCCCTCCCCCAAAACCATTATAGACCTTAGGTAACTCCTGAATCTTGGAGTCCCTCTGTGACTGCTTTCTGCTGTGAGAGCAATTCATTAAAAGTTAATTAAAAGGTGAAGTTCAATATGCAGTTTCCTTTAGCTAATCCTCCTAAGGCAGCTTCATATGGCACTAATGTATCCATTTTGTTGATGTTAGAAAACAAAAAGGCAAGATTGTCTAATTAAGAAGTTGGTGTTTACAAGAGAGAGGTTTTCTAATTGGTGACTCTGAGTCCAAATTAATCCTAATGCTGCTCATTTAAGTGTTCTCAATCTAACTCGGACTTTTCCCCAACAAGAGGTTGCAAAATATGAATCATTTCCAGGACCTTTGATACAACAACATTCAGCCTTCTTACTCCTTCTGTGCTCATACCCCTTTGGGGCCCAAATCTGAACCCCCTCACTGCCTGAGTTGCTTCTCTCTGGCTGTGGTGCACGAACCTTCTTATTAAGGGCTTTGTTGGGCAGGATGGCTCCTAAAGATGGAGTTTCACCTCTGTCTTCCAGCATGTTTTCACTCGAATGTCTAAATACGTGTTGTATTTTGAAGCACATCAGTTGTTTTTCTGGTAATATGTTTTCAATGCTTTACAGAAACGAGCATGGTCCATCTGATTATGTTGGTGGCAAACATATTATTTTTGTCTAATAAAAGACAAAAGCATAATAATTGTGTTCCTACTAATTCTGGTTTCTTTTGATGGTAGCTGCTGGCTTCCTGTCCTTAGAGTGGGATATAGAAAAGCACAAGAACACTGTCTTCCCCCTTCCCTCAAAAATATGAATTTACACTGCCCAGACACACTTATGAGAAAGGATAAAAATATCCTAAGCTGTTATCACTCGGCCAGTTTTGGCCATCCGAACTTTAATTTTGGAGACCATGCTGGTAACAGTATGTGGAAGAAATCTACAAATTATCACAAAAATAAAATAGCTACCTCAAGAGAAAACCCATTCTAAAATATAGGCTGTCCAGGACAATTCTTTGCTTTTCAAAAAAATGGAGACACTAACAATGACAAAACTTGGTATGTTCATCAAGGACCGTCACAACACCAAATTAAAATTGTAACTTGACAAGAAAATGAAAGTGCCACCTAAGGGCTAAATAAGGAGACTTTTTATTTACTATGTTTTATATTGATTTTTGTTTCTGAAGTCATCACTGGTGACTCTGTCCTCCAGTGTGCCAGTGTTTTTTTCTGTGCATATGACAATCTGCTTCTCGTTTAAAAGAAGTCACGTAGGCAGAACATTTTCCACTTTTATCTCAATGATGTACCTCATGCACTAATCCTACACTCGTCAGTAACAACCAAAGGTTAAAAAAATACCTCTCGCCAACATGACGCTTTTCCTCGACATCTCTACCTCCTCTTGTTTCTTCCTTCTCCTTTGTTAATTTAAATTGCTGGCCAACGATAGCCAAAAAGAAACCCAAAGGGGGAAAAAAGCAACAAGAAGGTCTCATTTCTTTGCAAAACCATGGAAGCCCCCGTATGTCCATTTGCGGCGCTCGGAAGCTGCAGACATGTCGCGCCGGATTGAGAGTTGTGTGGTTGGAAACTATTCGCTGCCTGCTAAAAAAACTCTTCTGGGTACGCCCTTGCATTCAAGGTATGGAAGCTAAAAGTGGGACCGGCCTTCCACAATTCTAGCTTGCGAAGAACACTGAAAAAAAAAAAAAAAAAAGAAAAGAAAAGGAAGAAAAAAAGCTTGGTTCCCATACGGGAACGCCCAAGCCTTCCGTTTTGTCCTCAGCGCACAAACACTAGATGTACTACAGTATTTCTGGGAGCTGGAATAGCATTCTGGGTATACCAAAATTAAGAGGGTTGGGCATGTTTGTGAGCCTGCTGAGCTCCCCGCTATATGTTTTCCAAGAGAGAAATGTGAAAGAGTTTCCCAGTTATAGCCCCCATACCTCTGCTGAGAAGGGATGCCACAAATCACGTGAATAATTAGTGACACTCTTAAGCGTCTAGCACTGTGCCCATTTATTTTCTTGGCACAAAATGTATTAGTTCTACACTATTCATTTAGTCTGCATTTAGCAAGAGATAAATTTTAGTCGGAAGCTGTGCTGAAAGACAATATATACTGTATGTTGGAGAAAAATCTATTTGCTCTAAGACCATAGCTTTTGCTAAAAAAAAAAAAAAAAATCAGGAGAAATAGCATGGAGTTAATTTATATGAAAACCTAATTTTTGCATAGCTTTTGATTCTACAAATCTCCAAACTTAATGGCCTGCAGTGACCTTTTCAGGAATGCGGTACTCAGAGTTAAATTCTCACAAAAAAATGCATATTTCTGTGATCCCCTCATTTAGATAATAGCTCCATGCCTTTTGCTATAAACGTGGAGTGAAGGTAGGAAAGAAAAGAGTAAGTTTTTCTTTCTCCACAAATGTTAATGAGATTTTTCAACTACACTGTAGAGTGGAGGAACTTAAGCCTCTCTAGGTGTTTCTGTTTTTCAGGCTTTGAGCTCTTGCTGTGCCTCGCTCTCTCCATCCCGCCTCTGAAAGGCCCTCAACAACCCATGGCTTTGTCTCCCCCTAATTTTCAGTTTAAGCTACACTCTACCAGGACCACTTTTATCTTCCATATTTCAGCAGAAAAACAAACAGAAGCAGAAACCGTTTGATGTATTTTAAGTAGAGAAGGCCAGTAAAATATTTTTTAATGGCGATACGAAGCCTTTCAGCCAACAGGATGCTGGTTCAGTTCCAGCCCAGATGAGGAACAACTAAAAGTTGATACCATCTAAACGCTATTAAAGCCTTTGTAAAGTGAGTAGCTGCCTAAGTACTGTTCCCAGTGGCCACATCACAAAAGCACACAAGTAAGTCTGTCTTCAGCTTCTTTCTTGCTGGTTTCTCGGCGAGAAGACAAGGAACGAATGGCCGTGGGGACCAGTCATCCTTTCAAGCAGGTTATCAACACTCCTGAAGGTTCATGGACCAAGCTGAAATCTTCCCAGAGACTTTATCACAGCCTGGTGTGATGTGCTGGTAGGTTACATTGCATGAATATATTGATACATGTAGTCGCTTCCTCTCACAAGTCATCCCTGATGGATTAACAAACCTAAATCCATTGAAATACAGCTTTAGAAAGCCAGGTTATAAGCTTTTCCCCAACCCCAGAAGAGAACAGACGGCTAGACTTGTAGCAGCCATGTGGTCTGGTCTACCCACGCAGATACCAGATATAGGTGTGGGCAGTGCCACAACCCGGCACAGCAGTGACTGAGGGTTCCTCTGCAGACACCTGTGATGGCCCTGGGAAGAAACGGGTTGTATCCAGGGGATGTACACGACCCAGGCCAGTCATTCCTTCCACCCCACCCCGCCCCACATCCACCCTCCTGCACTAAAGATACCCCATGCCTGTACAGAAACCTTCCCCCTCGCCACCAGTGCATGCCTCCCTCCTGCAGCTAAACCTTTATGTGCTGGTAAAAAAATAGTCAGGATTTTTCCTTAAAGGGGTACATGTTCAGCTGAGTAAACTCTGTTTTACCCACACATCTCTCTATAGTGCAAAATGAGGGAGAAGGGAAAAGGCACGCAGCAGAAGTCTGATTCAGGAATGTAGGAATACAAACTATGTTTTCATGCACACACAGAGACTTGTTTGCTGAAAGTTTCACATACATCAAATTAAAACAGATAAAGCAACAAACTCAGACATCATTTACCCATAGGGAATACACTCAGCCTTTATTTAGCCACTGAAAATTTACTCCTGCTTGTCTGTATCGCTAACCTGCTCGGGTAGACTGATGTTTTGATGCCAGAATACCCGTAGGGTTTCCAGCGAACATATCATAAGATTCACAGCTACAGACACATCCTTGTAACAAAGCAAATTGGACTTAGATGGGAGCCTTGTGCAGAGCTGCTCAGCCTACAGAGGACTGAGGGCATTGGCAGAAGAAAGCTTTAGCACCTCAAGAAGTTTGCTGTAAAAATGTGGATACCTGAGGCCAGGAGGTACTTCTAGACCTCAGAGGAGAGAGGAGAGTTCAGGATGGTGCTCTGTGGTTTTGGAGCGGAATTCAGGTGTTACAAGTCATACCTGAGTCTCTTAATTCTTTTATGAATATGGCCCTATATCTTTCTGTGCCTCTAACATGGCAGTGGAAGCACTTTCCTGCCTCCCAGAGGTGTTTTACAAGCAAAAGCCTGGAAGACTGTGAAGCACACACTTGTCACAGGGTCAAGCTTTGGACCCTATTCTGCAGGGTAGTGGCTGTAAGATCCAGGCTGTAAAGGTCCCACGTTGTCTCTGTTCTCACATGATTATAGGAGTCTGAAAACATGCAAGTAAATAAACTCCAGCCACATAAGTGGTCCTGGAGAGCTTAGAGGGTAACGTTCCTCCTACTGTGTTTGCACAATAAGACACTCCATAAAGTTGCCTCAGTGCTGAATGACCTGTGCAAGCGTGACCTACAGAGGGACACACATGGCAAAGATGCTTTTAAGTTCTCCTTTTATTTGAGACTTAGGATTGCTTTAAAAAGTTTCACGTTTTCTTTTTCATAATGTAGAGTGAAACTTAAAAGTGGCTCCAACCTTTAATGAAAGCTGCAATGAATCTTAACAAATAAAAAGCCACTTAAAGGAAAAAAACACTACTGTCCTGGCTGGGAATTTTAATAGTGCTGCACTCACAGCCAGACTGCTTGTAACTTTTCTATTAAAATGTTAAATCGAGAGCATTAAACAGCTTCCAATTAAGGGGTATATTATCACCTCGATGCACAGGGAGTTTCACACGTAAATCCCTATGTATTAAGAAGAGAATATACCCTGTGGCTTTTTAAATAACAAATAAAAGTTAAAAGAGATTTTGCAGGAGGTAGAAGAGCCATGGAAAGGCTTATATTTTAACACACTTTGAGTGGAAGAAAACTAATTTATAAAACTGTATAGAAAGAGTATTTATTTTCATTTTTTCCCAACTATTCCCAAATATTTCCACTGGGACCTACTTACTAAGATGAAAGTCTAAGTATTCCACAGGGCTGGAAGTAACGATTTTTGAAGGACTTTCATATGTACAGGCTGGAGGTACTATTGGCCACGTCTTGTTAACACTGAGAGCATCCTTCCCATTTCTATAGTGCCTGCTCTATGGGTCAGAACTATTTTTTCTAAGGCAAAGGCAAATCTGTTAATTGATTTCAGTTAATATTACTAAAAAAGTCATAAGATTTGTAAAATCCCCCCTTAGCATCTCTCATGTTCCTGAGGACCTTTTGAAGAATGAGGTTAAGAGCTGCAAGCCTCCTGGCCCATACACATTTAAACTTTTTCAGTGTAAACACAGGAATACGGCATACTTGGAAAAATCAGACAGTACTGGCAAAGTTCATTAAGAATCATTATTTACGATTAAAGCCAGAGGCAGTTCAGCAATGACTGCTCACTGTGGTCATAGTGACACCAAAAGTGAGTCCATCAGTGAGTCCATTGCCTCTTGATCCATGCGTGTAGCTCAGCTGGCTCAGCTGGGTCAAGGCAGGGAGGACACAACACACCAGTGCGAAGAGTTTTCAGAGAACTTGCTCGTAGATGTTGATGCAGGAGAGACATTGTGAAGTGATGCTAGGTCCAGTGGATCTGAGTGGCCACTGATTCCTGCTGGCCACATCATCCTGGTGAAGTCACCTGAAATGACTGCACCCCAGTAGTGCCCATAGTGAAAAATACTAGCAGAGGCCAAAGTTTGTGGCATTCTGCTAAGGAGCTATGGCAGTAGATGTAATGGATGTGGTTCTCAGCTGTTTGAGTTAGCCTCCAAATTCATGTAAGGTAATTTAAAATGTAGTTGGGCCTCTAGTTGTCAGACTAGATAGATGCAGCTCTGCTGGACCAGCAGGAGAATGTTTGGCCAATGTTTTGGGCTCCTTGCTGTTCAATTAGGTATTGCAGACAGTCAGGGGCAACTGACAGGCTGACTGCAGAACCTGGTCAGGGACCACCTCAGAAGTTCTAGGTGCCATTCCATTTCTGTCCTGTTCTGCTTCCCTTTTGCCAGTCCAACACTTGGAGGACTCAGGCGCCTACATGAAGGTTGCTGAAATAAATGGTGTCTCCCACCTCATGCAGAGGAATAAACATTCTACACAGAAAAACTGTGAGATGCCCTTGGCATACAGAGTTTCTGGGAGACTACAGAATAGGTGCCCACGGTATCCCACAGGATGGTAGAAATAGTTGTGGGTTCTCAAAAGGAAAGCTTTCCTGTGAACACCAATCTGGGACTGGTCATGAGTGAAACCTTGTTGGCCTCTAACCACTGACAGAAGCCACTGCTCTGATACTGGGCAAATATATGTAAGTGTAGGAGTATGGAGGACATTTTGCCCAATGCATGGACTCTGTAGTTCAGAGAAGTCAGCAATCTCCTGCACCTTTTTGAAAGAGGCTTTCCCACTTTTCTGGAGTTTAGACTTCTTCTAAAAGGTTTGCTAAAACAGTTTTAGGAAAGAGTAGATGATGGGAAAACAGACTGACAAAAGTTCACTCTTCCTTGGGGCAGCCATGTGACATTTAGCTCAGTAAGGGCAGGTGGTGACCCTAAGTTTTCTTTCAGCCTTTGCCAGAAGGAAGGGCTTGGATGCATAAGGGACACAGCACTGAGACGTCTGATAGAGCTTGCTGAGATGAGGAGGAGGGAGGTGCTGGCAGATGGGTATCTTGCCCTTGTAACAGCTCCAGCTATGCTGCTGCACTATGGGAGAGGAGAAAGCAAGGCTCCCTACTGCTGTGGTTGCTTTCCACACTGCACCATGATACTCTCCAACCCTGCTCTGGTCTGGCTACATGGCTCTTGCACAAGTCAGTAGGAAGGAGCTCCTACAAACCCTTTTCCTCTGCAGCACCTCCTGCACACAGCTGTCCTGGAGGACCAAAGGCAGGCGGATGGCCACCTTCTGTGGCAGCATGAATACTCTCTCTGAAAGCCATTGCCTTCAAATGGGACAGAGACAGGAGGACCAGTCTCTCTTCCTCTGACCCTTTCCACCCTAACAATTACCTCAGAGCAGTTTCTGTATAGGAGCCTGTATTATAGAGCTGGCACATCTTCCTCTGCTGTTCCTCAGGACAGCAAAGGCAGCACCCATCTGGTCCTGCTCCTCCCTTTCATGGGGACCACTGGGTTTGAAGATTGCTTCCATGTTCCATCAAACAAACACGGCTTATAATTTCCATGTTAATGTGGCATTTCAGCAAATGGTATGATGAAAGAAAAAAATAGCATTCAGGTTCCTGTCTCACATGGAGGCAAAGGAGGCAACCTAATCTCATATTTATACACCTTATGCTTGAAAGTAAAAAGACCTGAAAACTCCCCTGCTCTCTTCAACCACAGACTCCCAAGGAATATGACACCTCTCAAAGCTTTGGCATAAATCCTTAGGTTTGTCTTTTTTATTCATCAAGAATCACCATTTATTCAATAGTCTTGAAAAACAAGTTACACCAACACAAAGTTATATAACATTAGGTTCACAGCTTTTCAAATCATGGCTTCAGTTTGTTCCCTTGCAATTGTTGCTAAACTGGGCTTTTCCTTTGTCTCGTCTTCTCTTCTCTTCTCTTCTCTTCTCTTCTCTTCTCTTCTCTTCTCTTCTCTTCTCTTCTCTTCTCTTCTCTTCTCTTCTCTTCTCTTCTCTTCTCTTCTCTTCTCTTCTCTTCTCTTCTCTTCTCTTCTCTTCTCCTCTCCTCTCCTCTCTTCACCTTATGCTGTTTCTTTAGTAAGTAAATGCTGTCTATATCCTGTGAGTTTAGGGTGGACTGTTGGTAAACCTGTTATCCATCACGGTAATTCACAGAAACTGGCATGCACCAGATGGACAATATTCCATTGTTTAAAGTGAGCTTTGTCAATCTTTGCCATTGATATTAAACAAAAGTCAGGATTATTAAAGCACATGGGTACATGGCCTCATACACCGGTTAAGCCTTTGCTTGGAGAAGGTGACTGCTGTTGTTGAGCATTCTGAAAATATATATAGCGTACTACAGTACACAGGGGATCACAGATGTCAAGGGGAAATGATATGTGAAAGCAGTGTATGTTTAAAAATGCAGCACTACTGTACCTTCTTAAAAGAAAAAGAAACTTTCCTCCTTCTCCCTCCTTCCCCCTGTTGCCAGTTAAAATGAACTGTCAGAGCCTGGATAAAGATACAAACAGGATTGCATACCTTACCAAGCCTACAGTGACTCTTAGACTTTGATCTAATTCTATTTGCTGCTTTATGATGCATGAAGCTGTCAGATAAAGAGGTGTTCAAAAAAACCCACTCGAGCTGTCAGGGCTGACAAGCCCTGTGATGGATTACAGAGAAAACAAAAGGGTTATCACCTTAACCACAAACATTTATATCTTTTTTTCATAAGGGTGCTTCAATCAACATGTAGTTACCGGGGTGCAGGTTGTTGTGAGCCTGTAGGAACACAGATCCAATGACACATGTTGAAACAGCATTTAAAAAGTACAACACACATGCATTGGCACTAATATGCTGCTGACATGGTACAGTTGTGCCAATTTTCTGAAGAACAGATTTCCCCCTCCCCACCCGTCTTTCAGAGATTAAACACAGTCATAACAGTCTGAATGGGGTTTAACTCAAAAAAGCCCAGTACTTAAATATGCCCATATGATTACTTACACAATAGAAACTTCAGCTCAGAATGAAGAGCGGTTAGCATTTGGCTCATGTAGAGGAAACAAAAAAAAAATTGCACTCGCTCCTTTTTCAACATCAGAAAGCAATCTTTCGGCCCATTCATCTACCATCTCTTCCCCCTCCCTCGCCAAAGTCTATCAGTTCTTAAAAGGCCACCACAGCAAACAGTATTGGACCTGAAATTTGTCAAACAAAGCTAATATTCTACCTCTAGCACTGCATCTTTGACACTTTAAGAGAAAGAAGACAAGAAAATATATCAAATTTCTTACTTGAGCTGATAATACAGGCATTTTACCTGTGGTTTACATTATGGATCAAGAGCGGACACATTCTGTTTTGATCAGTACATCCGTATGCTGAGAAGGACTAGAAACTATGCTATAGGATACTGTGATCATGTTTAGTTCTTCAGTGGTTGTTTTTCCTCTTGCTTAGTGATTGTGATAACAAAGTTGGCTTAACACTAGCCCTAACAGAATGGGTTGAGACGTGAATTTGACAGCTTACAGAGAATAGGTCCACTGGTAGCTACAGAACAAGATGATCCTTGTCTGCGAAGCCCAAGAAATCTACAAGCAACAGATTGCTGGAACCTGGGAATAATGTCAGGAAATAGATTGTTCTGTGATTGTCCTACTTCCCCATCTTTTCTCCAAAACCGGTTACTGGCTACTGCCTAAGAGAGGACCTAAGTAAAACTTTGGTCCAATCCTTTCTATCTCCCTAGTTCTTAACAAAGGAACTTGTATCTCCAACAGGAAAGATTTTTGCCAGGATATATATGTATCTTATGTGTATCATGCACACACATATAGATATGTATGTATGTCACCTAGATGAGGCCTGACAAGTTAGTAATGAGTTATGGAAGTTAATGCATGCCCTGTATATGGAAAAAGGTTAAAGATGAGGCATCTTCACTTGACTTGTTACGCAGAGGTGAATCCCCGATGTGCTGGGTGGGAGACAAGACCTCATTTTACCTGGCAGTTCACCTCTAATGTGAGAAAATCACCGGAGTTTGGAGACTGGGGCAACAACAAAATCATCTTGAAGCTCCCCAAAAGTTTCTAAGATTATAATCAGCGTGCACAGGCTTTTGGATTGTAGAAGGAAAAATCCCAGAGAATACCAATAATAACAGCACAGGGCCAGGTTCTGTGTTTATGTACAAGACTTTGGTTCCACAGTGCAGAAACCTGGGCTAAGTCCCCTGTGAAACCTAACAACTGGCAGAATCTAAGGCTGGAGCGGGTGCACCAGAGCAAGACAGAAGCAAAGAAAGATCTCATGGAGAAGAGTTTGAGGCAGGATGAAGAGCTGAGAGGAAATGCCTGCAGGATTGAAAAAAATTCTCTCACACAAATACAGACCACCTGACAGCCCCGATAAATCAAACCGGTATTAAGGTTCTTTCTGATGGATTTCCCTTTAACACCTACTGCCTAAAGAAGAAAAAAAAGAAAGACAAAGAAAAAGGTCTGAACACATTGCTTACAAAACAAAATTTAGAAGTACTCTTAAGCGCCTCTTTAACCAGAACAGACATGATCTCAGTCAGCAGTCCTGGGGGGAGGGAGGACACCATTTCTTCAGTAATTCTAGCAGGCTCTTAAAGCTGTCCCTCTTCTCAGCTCTACCTCTCTGGCGTGACTTGCCAGGCACTAATAGACACAAGCATTACCATCATTCATTAAACTATATTCCTATGCCATAACCATCCAACAAACCAATAAAACTCCTTTACAAAAAGTTGAAAGGCAAGCTGGTTCAGATAGGCCATTATTAGTATGCACAGAGTGTATGTTCACAGGCAATAATACAGTGGGAATTCAGCTAGCCTGAGCATAGGCTGATGTGAAGCATATGATATTACTTATGTAGGCATGAAAGCAATCTGCTTTAATATCAGACACTTTAGTGCAAAGAATGTCAGGGTTACCAAAGGTTAAAGACAGGCCGTTGGATTTTTTCGTTCCTCTCTTTTTTTTTTTTTTTTTTTTAGTATGAGCTGAAAAAATGTGGGATGACTCACTCGATTTTTGGTTTTTGGGGGCTGCTGAAGAAAATGGTAATGAATGATGCAAGTTAAAAGGAATAACAAAGGTAAAAAACAAAAGGCAGAATGTGTCACAAAGCATAATATGCAGAGAAAAAAGGAGAGCGTGACACATGACCGACTGTCATTCAGCTGATGTTGGTACGTTTTGCCCCACCACTGATGTTGCTTGCAGGTTTTGAGCATTGTCCCATTGAGCCAGCGCCTTCAAGGAGCACTGGATGGTGGCACAGAACCTCACGGAGGCCAGATTCCCACCTGACCGTGCCACCAGCCATCCTTTGGTTTGCATGCTGATGCTGGGGGCTGCAGATCTCCCTGTCACCCTGATGTTGCATACCCCGTGAGCATCTGCCCTGGCAGGACAGGGGCAGTTTGCTGTGTTTTCCTTACAGGGAGCTTAACACTTGGCCACACTGCTGGGCCACGGTGTCAGTCAGCGCCCCCCACATGCTTGGAAGGGTGCAGGATCAGGCCCCTTAGTACCCTGCTGGCCCCTGGTCCCTGTGAGCCCTCACTTGCATTCCACCATGAACAGCTGCTGCAGCACTTTGAACTTTCACTTTTCTTTTACTAAAATTAAAAAACAGGCACATAACCAAGCTGAGAGCTCCCAAAATCTCAGGTGGGAAGCATTACTGAGAACAGAAGCCAGGTGGACTGTTTTTCAGAGGCTGATTGCTATTTCAGAGTGTATTAACATCTTTTTTTTTTCTCCCACACTGGAATCCTTGGGTACTGGGGAGCCTAAGAAAAGAGGGAACTCTTATGCCAGAGAATAAAGAGCCAAGACAGAATAAAAAAGGAACAGCAAATACAGACGTTCTCGCATTTTTCTCAAAAGCACCGTTCTGTTTCTATTTGATTCCACATGTTATGGAAGATAAAATCTGTAAATATGGAGGAGGAATAATGCAAGCCATTATGAAACCATTTGCTTTCATAACCTACTGTGAAGTGACTAAACCCACTTCTGTATGGATAGCTTTCTCTCAGGCTGCTGCTACCTGTCTTGATGTAGGACTGCACCTATAGTTGGCAGTTTATGCCACATACAAAGAAAGAAAAAAAAGAGATGAAGAGAGAGAGAGCGAGTGAGAAAGAGAGCGAGAGAGCAAGAGAAAGAGTGAGAGAAAGAAAGAAAGAGCGAAAGAAAGAGCGAAAGAGCGAAAGAGCGAAAGAAAGAGTGAAAGAAAGAGTGAAAGAGCGAAAGAAAGAGCGAAAGAAAGAGCGAAAGAGCGAAAGAAAGAGCGAAAGAGCGAAAGAGCGAAAGAAAGAAAGAAAGAGCGAAAGAAAGAGCGAAAGAAAGAGCGAAAGAGCGAAAGAGCGAAAGAGCGAAAGAAAGAAAGAAAGAGAAAGAGAAAGAAAGAAAGAAAGAAAGAAAGAAAGAAAGAAAGAAAGAAAAAGAAAGAAAGAAAGAAAGAAAGAAAGAAAGAAAGAAAGAAAGAAAGAAAGAAAGAAAGAAAGAAGAAAGAAAGAAAGAAAGAAAGAAAAGAAAGAGAAGAAAGAGCGAAAGAAGAAGAAGAAAGAAAGAAAGAAAGAGGAAAGAAAGAGAAAGAAAGAAGAAGAAAGAGCGAAAGAAAGAGCGAAAGAAAGAGCGAAAGAGCGAAAGAAAGAGCGAAAGAGCGAAAGAAAGAGCGAAAAAGCGAAAGAAAGAAAGAAAGAGCGAAAGAAAGAAAGAGCGAAAGAGCGAAAGAAAGAGCGAAAGAAAGAGCGAAAGAAAGAGCGAAAGAAAGAAAGAGCGAAAGAAAGAAAGAAAGAGCGAAAGAAAGAGCGAAAGAAAGAGCGAAAGCGAAAGAAAGAAAGAAAGAGCGAAAGAAAGAAAGAAAGAGCGAAAGAAAGAGCAAAAGAAAGAGCGAAAGAGCGAAAGAGCGAAAGAGCGAAAGAAAGAAAGAAAGAGCGAAAGAAAGAGAGAAAGAAAGAAAGAAAGAAAGAAAGAAAGAGCGAAAGAAAGAAAGAAAGAAAGAAAGAAAGAAAGAAAGAAAGAAAGAAAAAAGAAAGAAAGAAAGAAAGAAAGAAAGAAAGAGCGAAAGAAAGAAAGAGCGAAAGAAAGAGCGAAAGAAAGAGCGAAAGAGCGAAAGAGCGAAAGAGCGAAAGAGCGAAAGAAGAGCGAAAGAAAGAGCGAAAGAGCGAAAGAGCGAAAGAGCGAAAGAGCGAAAGAGCGAAAGAGCGAAAGAGCGAAAGAGCGAAAAGAAAGAAAGAAAGAAAGAAAGAAAGAAAGAAAGAAAGAAAGAAAGAAAGAAAGAAAGAAAGAAAGAAAGAAAGAAAGAAGAAAGAGGGAGCATGCAGTGAAAGGAAGACAGATGGGCCTATCAGTTATGTATATTTTGACCCACCTGCCAGTCACAGCCCCATGGGAATGTGGCATAATAAATACTGAAAAATGGAAAGTAGGAATTAAACTTAAAAAAACCCAGCAACCAACAACCAAACATATTGAACAAAGTAAATTGTCTGGAACGGTGAAGTGTAATAAAGATTTTTTAGGGGCATATAAATCAAAATTTCAAAAGAAATTTGCCAAATGGGGTCTCAGCTCATGTGCAGTCAGTGGCAGGAGGGTGTAAATTGTGGATCTAGAGAGGATGATTGCCAGCACGCCTAGGTATGAGGGGGTTGATTCAATAAATATTCATGATGGCAGCACGTATGCTCTAGGCACACCCCCTACCCCAGCAAACCCAGCTCAGCTGAACTTCAGTCCCCACTCCCCAGGAGCTTCTGCATGTTCTTGCATTGCCCTCAGCTCAATCTTACTGCTTTTTTGGTGGCTGTGTGTGTGTGTGTGTGCTCATGTTTGTGTGTGCAGATGTACAAGCCTATCTCTGCAGACCAGATCTGACTTACTGCTCCTAGTCCTACCCCATTACCTGCCCTCTTCCTACCTAGCTGCTCAACAATAAACACAGTTGTGAGACCTCCAGTTCATCATGATTGTCTAAAACAACCTCACTGAGTGAAAAACCCTTCTTGCTAAGATCAGGGGTAATAGATACCCATTCTTCCTATGCTGAGTGTTTCATGAAAAAAAACTTGCTTCCCTTCAAATGACGTGAAGTCCAGACGATCATCTCTTGCTTCTGTTAGGCATTTCCTTCACTCCAGCCCTGAAGGTGTTTCTACAACTTATGGAAATTCCATCCACTCTCAAGCCAACCACATGCTTCTCTTAGACTCCAGAGTCTCCCTGATAGTTCTGCATTATGCGGATATTTGTTGCACAGGGAATCCTAGCCTGCACGTAGACCTGTGAAAAAACAGATGTTTTACCCTTGGTCAGGGACCATTGTGCATTCAGAGACACCAGCATCTGCCTTCCTCTTTGTTGTAAAATCTTACATTGGTCCATGGAGGTGACTCTTCCCTGCAAAATCTTCTCACCAATTATTTAACAAGGATGGGTGTAGAGTGCAGAAACATTGTTTTCCTTTTCCTTTCCTGCTCCCTTTCCCACTTCTGAATTCATTCTCATCCTCTGCTTTCTGTCCCCTTCCTGTCACTGAAGTCCTTCTCCCTCTCCTCCTTTCACCTCTCATTCATTCATTCCCCTGTCAGGGGGATATGCAAATGAACTCTAATTCTAATTTAAGGGCCTCTTTGATGTAGGCTCTGTCTAGCCAGAAAAAAACCCCTAACAGTATCTGAGTTAGTTTCTGCTTTGACCTTTTCACTGCTTTTAACCTTAAGAATTCTTTGTCTTCACATCACAGACAGGGAGACGGGGCTGTGTCTTTTAACAATATGTGAACTGAGGTAATCACCTAAGAGAAAATATTAGCAGAAAGGTTTTCTTATCTTTCTGAGTAAGGAAAAAACCAAAACCTTCCAAAAGAAAAGCATGTGGTTGAAGAATGCTTTTGCCGCTACTGGGTGTGTGTGCGGGACTGGCTGGGGGCTTGCAGCATCTGATGGACCCCAGGACCCAGAAAAATGGAAGTGGTCTCTTAGCATGGTGCTCCACCTGGGCAAGTATCATCTGGCTGAGCAGCAGCAGGAAAACCCACCTCTGGTGACATCCTGTCAAGGGTTTCTTCATAAGATCTACATCCCCACAGAGAAATAAAGACCTACACATGTTGTCATGCTCTTTCAACATCTCTTTACTCACAATCTCTGCCATTTGTTATTTTGTCTAGTTCCGTTTGGCAGCTGATGTTATTAATATGCAAATCTAAAATTTTGAGAGGCTTCACTAATTCTGCACAAACCCTTGATCCAAAATCAGTAGAACAAAACCAGCCAAGTCAAACATATCTCTGAACTATTCACTCTAGGATATACCCACACATGAAGGTGGTCTCCACTTCCCGCAATGCACTGGCATCCTGACTTTGCCATGTAACTAGAATAGTTAGATCAGAAATTGGCCTGGTTGATTTTTGGGGACAGTCTCTCCACAGACCTCCACTGTTAAATGCAAGGACCTAAATATCAACTGGTCCATATTAGTGATGTTTAATACATAAGAAAACTGAGATTCAAATACATCCTACAGCAAACACATGACATGACCACAGAAAGCATTTTCCCCTGCAAAAGGAATAGCTCAAACCTTATGGAAATCAATGGTCTTAGAGAAGATTGACAGAACTGGATATGGAAATTTGAGAATGTTACTGGGAAATGGTTGCAGAAGCATGAATATAAAGGGTATACAAACCTCTGCAGGCTGTAAACACCAAGAATGAAAGTATATATGGGCTACTTGAGTGAGGTGTGTATTCTAATGAGATAGAAACAAACACTTAAAGTGAGCATCAGCTGAAAGCACTGAGACTGTGGAATAGCTCTTCAAAAGAATTGAAAGAAAAAACCCATGAAGGTAGGGCATGGGAACAACTCCTCTTTTGTGAAGGATGAGTTAAACAGGCTGATGTTTTTCCTGTATGCAGCACTCAGGCTTTAGGGGTCAAAGTTATATGGGTTGCACAGTATCTTTCCAAAACATGAAGATCAATTAATTCATTCTGTAATGTGCTTTGAAAGTAAGGACTTGCAAGTATTGCTGTGCTTGTCACCAACTTGTGGCTGTCCCCCATTTCATGTGGTTTATGAATTATCATTTCCCTTTGCTTGATCTTTTATACATAATCAGATGTTGCAACAGGAGGTGAGACCTCCTCATCCCGTGTCAGTTGGCAGAGAAGGTGCGCACTCCTGTCTTTACCCTGTCTCATAGCGGGTCTTTCTTGATCAGCCACTTCAGTGTATGTCAGTTATGCCAGTGTGTCTCCGATGAGACAGGCAGATTATTGCATCTAGGGAAAAGGTGGCCCATAAAAAATACTCACCAGTGTTCCACAAGCCAATGGTTTCCCTATTGAAGCAGAATGATTTACAGGTGATGTGTGCAGCCTGGAAGATTAATATAAGTATCAGCCTGACAGTTTTCACACTGGATAAGAATAAAATTGATGGATGAAAAAATATAAAAATATGTGCTGCATGTTTAATATATTTTCAATCTTTCCAAAAATATATGTAGGAAATCTATATGCTCCTTCCTTGGAAGAAAAATATGATTTGATCCTTCTCTGAACTACAGGTACTGCAAACAGACATCAAGATGGACACCATAGACGTGTAACTCAATACTGTCACTACTAAGGGACTAATGCAGGAGGTGAGGTCACATCCAATCCTACATGTCTATGATTCTACAATTAAATCCTGACAATCAGGGGATGGTACCACATGTAATCATCCAAAGATACTTAAAATACAAAGGCTTAGGACTTACGGGAAAAATGACAAAAAAAAAAAAAAAAAAAAAAAAGGCTTGTCAGTTATCAAACCTCTACATTAAGAAATGGTTTCACTGAAGGAGGGTGTGAAAGTAGAGAGAGACAGGAAAGAACATTTACAGTGCTAATGCAGCAGGAAGCTAATACAGCGAACATCAAGGGCTGAAGATGAAAAAGTACGAGGCAATAGATCTTTGGACAGATAAGTCACTGTCACATCTGCGCTTCATTCTCAGGAAACAAGAGGAAAAGACTACACTTCATATTTTATTGACTCTGCAGTCCATGCACTGCCTCTGCTTCACAGAGAGCACTTTCTTTTGCAGGTCTTCAACCAACCACTGCCATACACAGGAAAGCATGGATTTGCATCCAGGCTGTCCCATCTGAGATGTGTGTCCATCCCAGCCTGGGTTTGTCTACACCACCAGCCCAGAGGCTACCCCCAAATCCTGCTGTGAAGAGTGTACAGCCAGCCAGCAAAGGCACAAGAGCTCAGGCATGTCTGGAGTGCGCTTTTTGGAGCACAGGGGGGTTCCGCAGATGTCTGGCAATACAGCTTCATGCTACTCAGGCCTCAGATCCTCCACAATCATGCCTCTACACAATGCCATAAGGCTGATACTTGCGTGGGAAGCAGGGCAAGAGGGAGCCAGAGTACCCCATCACTTCCAAGCCCACTCTTTTCCCAGTAGCATAGATACAGTCTTCATGAACCCTAAGCAGAAGATGTCCTGGTCAAAAATAGTTCACTGCAGGAACTGAGGGCAAGGCAGATTGCATCCTCCATTGCAAAGATGTTATTGGGCTGAAATAGCAGTCACTCAAAAAGCAAAAATATTCAGACAACCTTCCACGTTATTTAGTTGTTTGTATTATATTTGCAAAGGCATTGAGGAGAGAACAAATGCACTTACTCAGAATGATAATCATATTGTATGAAAGCTAACAAATTTTCCACACTAAAAAATGGACAACTATGGAAAATATTTTTATTTTTTTTAAAATTAAATTAAATTAAAATTATTAATATTTTTACAACTTGGACAGTACTCAAAATTAAGGTTGAACAGGTCAGTTGTAATTTTATTCTTCTTTTCTCCCCTTTTTCCTCTTTTTCTTTTATTCTCCCGCCAGCCCGACAACCCCTTCCCCCCCCCGGCATTAGGTTGATTGTAGAATAATAGGGAAAACAAGAGTTAAAAGGGGTGAGTGAGTATTGATCAGCTGAAGGAAATACTGAACATCTTGTTTCATTAAAAATGACCGTCTTAAAACCTCATTTTCATCCTTATAATTTCTGCCCTTTTTTCAGGCCCGATTCTGTAACTTCCTTTACATGCACCAAGTTTAACCTGCTTGTCTGTGACTCAACAGCCCTGCAAGGTGCCAATCCAGCCTTCACTGCAGTTCCTCAGAGGAGGAGCCAGGCATTGTTCTGTTAAGAATACTCAACAAAAATGAGAGATCTCACAAAAAGCATTTTAACTGCATCGGCGCAGAACTTAAATGCGTTTGTTTAACCCCGTTAATGCACTGCCTTACCTTCCCTTCTCTGTCAGTGATGTTAACTTCATTCTGTTTGCTTTATTCTTTCATGCCCTCTTCAATGTTTTTTCAGTGCAGTCCCTTATGCGTGAAATAGCCTCCCTTACTTTGGCAAGTCACTGTACCTTTATCTACCTCCTTCACTTCTTCCCAATGTTCATAAGTTAACTAATCAAAACTTCAGGGCCTCATTTTTTTTTTTCCATTCTTGAATAACTAAGTTCCTTCTGTATCTGTTGTCTTTGTCTTCACAGCTCTTCTAAGTCAGCTCTCCCATGCAGCTTGTCGAGTTGCCTTTTGCTGTTGATCCGTGGACATTTTGGTGGCTGGACCATGACAATTTGTAAGGCCTTGGAGATTTACTTCAGTGTTGCACAGAGCCAAGTACATGCTGTGTAATTAAAAGAACCCCATCAAATTCATACGTGGGCTTGTTAATAGGACTATCCTAAAAGATTGAAATGAAAGATCAAAAGGAAATACATCTTTTCCTGTTTTCCCAGCTTGCTTGGTCTGTGCATTTAAGGATTGTTTGTCTCAGCTGCATGGCACTGTTGGCAGTAGGCTTCCCTTCCCTAGGTTGAGCAAAAGAAGCTTTAAATGAAACAACAGTAGCAGAGCTAAAACAGAAAGAAAACAGGCCATGGAGAGCATGCAGCGTGTGTAAAGAAACACACGGGAATAGGAGGCCTGCGCCAGTATGGTCAAGGTTCTGGTATTCTTCAAATAAAAAATCTGGTAGAAAATGGTGCTTGACTAGACAAGTGGCTATTTCCAAATTCACCCCAATCCAGTTGGCAGGTCTCTTAATAAACAGCACAATGACTGTCAACACCAGTAGCATTATGCACACAGGTAACTTCAGTGCAGCCACTGGGGTAAGTAAAGGGGCTGTAACAGACTTCATATTCCCTGAGTCCCCAGCACCTGGAAGGGGTGAACCATTAGTCAGCAGGCACACAGCCGTACCAGTCCTGGTTTGCTTGGGTTTGTGAAGCCAGCTCAGAGTGATGGGAGCTTCAGTTGTCTTTGCTCCTTCCCCACCCAGTAAAGCTCCCTCAGTTCACAGCTTATAGACTGTGACAGAAGTATGCCTTAAGTCTCTAGCTGACGGATTAAAGCTTTGCAAACCTCTTAAAATCAGCCAGACGGCTCTAGCACTCGTTAAAGCTTTTTACCTGATTTCAAGCCTGGGTGCTTCTTGAAACTAGGCTAGCAAAAACACACATGAAGGAAATCTCTTCATCTCACTGTAATAGAGTGGAGGCCTGTTCTGACTGAAGGAATTACTGGCACTACCTTGAAAAGTACAGGAGAAGCGTAATGGGACATTTGCAGCAACTTGCACGAGGAAGGTTCTGAGGTGATTGCTATGTCCTGTACTGCACACTGGGGAAATATCAGAAAAGGCTCTGAGCTTGTAAAGCTGAGCTGGTTTCCTAGTAAGAAACAAATATAGCACTTCAACTGCAGCTAGCACCATGCCCAGGTAACTGCAGACTAATTGCACCACACCTCCTACAAACACTTCCTCCCTGCAGACCTCTCCCAGCGTGACGCAAATAGCTGAATATTTTCTTCTAACAACTTTTATTGGCTTGATTTGTGTGCCACCACCCACTGATTTACCACAGCCAGAGCTGATTAGTGCATAGCATAATCTAAGGTGTGCCCGTAACGCCTGGCGTGGTGGCCCTGGCAGACCTGGGAGGCTTGACACATGCTAGGGAGCTGTCACAGGTCTCCTTTCTTCCCCTGGAAATCAAAGCATCCCCAGACGCAATAACAGACATGGGCACAGTACTTCTAATGCGCCAGTCCCTTAGCCTTTTCCCTGGCTCTACTGAGCTTGAGCTGACAGTATGGAATTTGTTTCTGCCCTTTTGCCAATTTCATCCTTGGGGAGTGGGGAGATTGCCCTAGGACTTAGTGTTGCTCCCGTCTTTAGTGCTGGCCATGGGCATAAGTTCATGCCACCTGAACCACACCAGCACGCTGACATTTCTAGGGTGCTGCCTGCTTCCCACTACCCTTCATTTGTGTTTGGTTTTACTTCTGCAGCTGTCCTCACATTACCCTGTGTCACCCGCATCCCACAGAAGGTGAGACGGCTGCTATCGGTGCTCTCATTGGGCTCCTAACCAGCAGCTGCCATCGGTGCTGCTCCTCAGGGCTCCTTCCTGCTGCCAAAGCAAGATGCTGGTTTGGCTTGGTGTTTGCTTATCTGCCTCCACCCTTGTTCATCTTCCCCCGTGCTGGTCTACAGCAAATCCTCCTTGTCCCGGGCGAGCACTTTGCCCTGTGGAGGCACGCTGTGCTGGGCCAACCCCATGGTCATCCAGATTGTTCACCTTCCAAAAACTAATCACCATTATGTCTCCTTGCCCATGGCAGGGGGGTTGGAACTAGATGATCTTTAAGGTCCCTTCCAACCCAAACCATTCTATGATGCTATGTTTTCACCCTTAAAAGAGATGGAAAAAGAGAGAAGGGCGGTTTTTCGCATTTCTCAGAGCTGAAGTGTCCCAAAGAGCCTTGCACCATTCCAGGCACACTGTCGACCAGACATTCATTCCCTGACCCACAAACACAGACCTTGCTTACTTGAAGGGTGCCTCTATCTTCAAGAGGGGAAGAAATCAGCCTGGCTTATAAGGTCCACTGTAAGGTCCACTGGACTGTCCCAGTCCACTGTAAAAATACTGTATCATCTTGTACACACTACTTATCATCTCCTGCCTGGTAGCAAGACTGGTTTAAAAACATGTTGAAAAAAACACTTTAGTTTTAATGGCATTTCAAAGAAGCATTTTCTTCTTCTCTATCAACCTGTTTACAATTAAATTTCAAATGGTCACAAATTATATTTAGCCCTAAATATAACATATGTAAACAACTAAATTTAATTAAAATAGTGCTTAAACAAGTACACACTTGCTGCTGTTGTGAAGTCAAAAGTGGGTGAAATTAAGGACGTCAGTGTTAGTGCACCAAAACCCTGCTGTTGTTGAAGAAGTAAACCGGCTCTTGGCAGAGCTAGTCTTTTCTGCAAGAGGAGAGTTTCTTCATTTTGACTTACTTAACTGCCTCATGCAAACTTGAGAAATAATGGTGAGCTAAAAAACAGGAAATACTGTTTTTCTTTTCCCAATGAAGAATGCAAATAATATGTAGAAGGGTATGAACTGTTATTTCTAAGTTTTTAAAGGCTAGGGATAAGCATAAACGATCAGTTCAAAAGTTTGCAATGCAAGACTTGCTGCCTAGGTTAATGTTTTTCCTTCTAGTTGTGAAATGTTTCATTGGCCATAACATGATGCGACAGGCAGTCATGATGACCACAAGAGCCTGCCTGGAATCACACTGATCCCTGATGCTATTCTCATCATAGCCATTGGCACTTCCATCACCTTTGTTGTTTAGAGGCACGTGTCTGGGGCAAGACGTACTGAGTTTCTCTGACAAACACATCCCACATAACACTTTCATTTCTGGTCAGGAAGCTTTTTGCTTACACCTCCAGAGTTACAGGCAAACTTCAAAATCCACCATAATAACTCCTGACATTGTTGTCCCTTAATGGTTCAGACTGGGACACCTGTCTCTCTCCTGTCTTGTGCATCTGGGTGTAGTCTCATGGTCATCACGGCCGGGATCAGCTGCCCTCGTTCACAGCTGGGCTGTATGTGAGGTACGTGCATGGTCTCTGAAGCTCAGAGGTCTTCAGGACTCTCAACAGGCACACCATCAAAAGGATCAAATTACAGTGTGATGTATAGAGCAATTTCAATCAGATACCAGAAGTGGAGAAACACCCCTGGAGTTAACACATAACCAGAATGACAATGTAGCCTGCAGCTTCTTGGTATTTGTAGTGATGACAGAACACAACGTTGGAAATATGAGTTGGACTTGATTTTGATACAACATATTTGAGGAGACAGAGAATGTCTTTTTAAGTCTGAGTTTGTCCTAAAGGAGAGCCTGTGTTTTTATTTTTCATAATTTTATGTGAAAAAAAAAGTATTACTGATTATTTTAGATGAAAAAACCTGTAAATCCATCTACTGAAGATGCTGAATGCTTTCCTGCCAGCAAAACCTAAAGCATTCTCAGGGGTTTGTTTCAAGGAAAACCTAAATGCTTTTTAAACAGAAATGTCCATAAAATATTATATGTTCAAAAGAGCATTTAATAACAACAGCGGTCATTGAAAATATCTTTCTGGTACCTCACCCCCAAATCCTCTTAAATTTTGTAAGAATCAGTTCTGTAGTGCACCCATCATGCTAGGAGACCAAATTATGAAGGTCTGAGTCAAGGAAATATAGTTCAGAGGTTGTTGCAAGTAATTATCGACACAGTCAAAACAGCAAATCAATTCACACTGTGAATTAATTATCCTCACCATCACTGGAAGCTCTCTTTGACATTATATTTATGTCTATCATTATTACTACTCTCTCCCATCTGAAGTCTTCTTGACTGAATTTAACTTCTAAGGAGCATCTTTTCGTGCTCCTCAAATTCCATCACTAAGTGAATCCCCCAAAAACAAATGGCATTTGCTCATATAAATCTCAGTGTTATCAGCTCTTGAGAACTTATTCCAAGCCTTCTGGTGGCTAGCACTTTTCTTCAAACTTCAGTTCCAGGAATCAATTACCTGCATGGAAATTTCAGCTTTAATTTAAAGAAAGGAAGCTTCTAGCCCGCAGGATTGTATGGAAAAGCTTAAAATAAAACCGAAAAAAAGTTTGGATATTATAAGACAAATAAAAAACTCCATGAATGATTACTTCTAAAAACCATACTATGTTTAAGCCAGACTCTTGATTTTAGGCATCTTGGCAGGTGACATCTGGAAGGACGTTTATGCTAGAAGCTGTTAGTCACCGTCTTCTAGGATACTCTGTGTCTGCTATTAAAGGGGTTGCTATGAATAATGCACTCACCTATTTTTTGCATTTGTAAATTTTTATCAATGCCCTACAGTGTTTAGTAACCAAAACCAGAAGTTAAATCCACCACATTTCGTTCCACAACAGTCTTGCTTTTATTATTCTTGGGGTCAGCAGTGTAAACTGAAGCTTCTCTCTTTTTAAAAATATTCACTATCCCTAATACCAATTGATTCTTCTGTTCTGCATCTTCTTTAAACTATCTATACAGAAATGTGTTGTATTTGAACATGAAAGTTCAACAGACAGCAGAAATGTCACTGGACATTGACTTGTAATGCTTGAAAGATTCAGTTTTCTGCCTCCTTAAGTGTCTTTTCATTGCCCCAATTCATTCTCGTACTTGCTGCAGCACCAGCAAAGTATCTTTGGCATCATTTACAGCCTTTGTTCATCTTGGAAGTGCATGCTTTCCTTTATGGAAAAAAAATAGTAACTCTCTACTCATTATGTGCAGTATTGTTTATTTCTTGGTTATTGTCCACCCAATGGACATACTGAACAGGAATCAGGTCTTTATGCAGCAGAAATTGGAAGCCAAACCGGAGACATATTTAGCTTACAGGTACCAGTTTGTCATTTAGTGAAACAAAACGGCTCTTTTGAAATATTGTCCTTCTGCATTATGCACTTTCAGTGCTTTAAAGTATTAGATTGCTGCCTAGCACTGCAAATACAGATGTGACTTGAATGCCAACGCCTTCCGACGTCTACATCAGCAGTAAAATTTGAATTCACGTTCCTTAAAACTATGCTGGATAATTTGAGTTTGTATACAACTTCCATCCTCTACCTTGTGCACAATTTACCATGTATATCAGAAAGTAAAATGTAAATCCAAAGCAGCTCTCGGGCTGCTTAGAGGTTTTAAGACTTGCCAGCACTATTTTAGATAACAACAAATGGTTTTCTGCCACTTTTTAACATATGGGACACATTCTGGACAGAGCTGAGTTCACTAGATAAGAAAATTCTTTGTGACTTCCTACTTATATTTCTTACCTCTTTTCAGCTTCTTGAAATTAGGTATCAGCCAAACCAGAAATACTGTGGTGACTTCAGAAACCTCTACCATTGTATGTTTAATTTCCAGCTGAAAGTTCTGTGCTTTCATTTTCATTCAAACAGGAAAACTCCCGCATTTGTGTACATTACTTTGTCTTTATTACTGAATTGTTCAAGTTTACCCTTGAAAATACCATTTTCACCACTGAAGGAAAAACCATCAAAGTAGTAGTATTGTTACTAAGACCCTGAAAAGATCAGTTACCACTTTTAGTCCAGTGCCCCCTTGACAGATCTATTAAAGGCATCAGCTGGCAACACACCACTTTTCCAAAGCCTTTTCTGAGGTTAATATTTAATGATCTTGGCACTGATGTTTTTCCTCAACAAAAATCAGAGCGAAGCTCTTAGCTCATGTAAACTAACAGCACTATTGCCAGATCAGACTACAGATCCATCTGAAGATCTGTCCCTCTTTTATTTGAAGTTCCTCATAAGAAATCTGCTCTGCATATCATTACCTACGCTACTTTACACAGTGCTGTTTATAGCACCAAAGAAAGATACCAAAGCAAGACCAAAAGTCATTGTGTTACCACATGTGATGAGTCACCATCTGTAAACTTTTAATGTGGCCAGTGTATCTTCATATCTGAACAATCTGAATTAGCTGCTTTTTAATTATCAGTAAATCAAAGAATCACAGTAAACTTTCCAGCCTTTGTTGTTCATTTCCTAGCAGAAGAAAATGATCTGGAGATCAGTGTGCCACAGCAACAAACACAGCAAGGCGTGCAGGAAGCACGCGTGCTGGGTTGGGTAGCCAGCCCAGGGGCTGGTGAGCACTGACCCACCTTCTGCTTAGTCACTGCTCTCCCAAGCTCCGTCTCCCTGCTCCAAAGTGTTTGCTGTGTGAATTAGGGTGCATCAGGCAGCATGTTAATGTGAGTGCACGGACATGACTACGGCAGTCACAAGCCTGCCGCATTCATATCAGGGATTGCTGTAAAACTTCATCCAGCAAGCATGAAAAACAATCAACTGTTTTGTTTGGATAAGAATTGGTGTTTGTAACGACAGTTTACAACTGCAACAGTGCCATCATTTCTTACCATGTCTCTCTTTCCATCAGGCATACCATGATTTGTGGAAGCTGTGAGCTCACAGACATCTTTTCTTTGGAAGTAAAATTACTAAAATTGATTTTAAGTTGCCTTTTAGCATAAAACATAAGAACAACTATTATAGTAGTTTCAAATAAATTTATTTTGCACACGGAATCTAAGATGGACTTTTTCTCGATCTACCAAGGGGATTTCTTCACAAAGCTTGGAATTAACTTAAGAAGATTCATGAATTCATGAAGCAATGTAATCAAAAAAGGAAATACCTGAACATTTACATGCAATATAAATATTTATCAAAAAACACCCATTGGACCAATATTAAACATGGATCCTGAAGAGCTGGAGAATAAAGGATTTAGGCTACCTGAAAGAAAAACATTTGGAGCAATGCTAGCCCAGGCTCTCAAGGGGTAATATGCAGTCTGTTCCTGGTCCGAAAGCTGTGAGAAATGCACTGGTCATTTTGTCATACACACTTTGACAGAAAGGTCAAAGGAAGAATTTATGGGAATAGTACAGTCATTAACATGTGCTACAGAGAAAAAGTGATCAATCAAACCACAACCCACTGCAAACTTCTGAACTCTGTTTTCTTCTTCTGTTTCAAATCACAAAGCCTGATATAATGCAGTACTCTCCCATCTTCATCACTTGAAGCAAAGATAATTTTTCTTCACATCCAAAATTTTCGACTAACATTTTGATGACATTCTCAACCCGAAAGAATACATTTTCCTGGTTTTCCCTGAACCATGACATATCGCCACTTTTATAAGGTCATTTCACCTGACATTCATAAGTACGAGAGAGAGACTTGTTCTCTTGTAAAACATTGCAGAGACTTGATTATTGTTTCACCTCTCAGCATTTTTGTTGAAGACTGAACCACCACACCAGCTACGCTCACCTCGCGATTCTTCCTATCCCAGCCACTTTTCAGCAGTGGCCTTATTATCAGAAGCTGCAAAGGGCCTAATGCATGGAGGAGATGGAAGTCATTTTGTGTTGATAATCCTAATGACCTTTGGCAAGCCAAGGAAACTCTTGATTCTGGGAGTCTATGAAGAGCGCAGAGAATGAGCTTTTATCCAAGACACAGAGTGATGGCAGAATTGCATACTCTTTCCTAAGTTCGTCTATTTGGGAAGTAGCCTTTCCCAGGGAGAGGCCTTTAACAAAAGAAGAGAGGGTTTCTGGCTGCTAGGAATGTCAGCTCATCATTTTAAAAATGTCTGAATAGACCTGTCATGATCTTTCTTTGGTAAAAAAATCACCATATTTTTCAAGTTTCCAGGTGACTAAGGAACACATTAATATTTGCTGCTAAACATTTTTTTTTTTTTTTTTTTAGGCTATCCATAAAAACCCCATTGAAACCTGGTTCACAGCTGCCGGCTGGATTCTGCATGAGAAGTCCAGTGCCTCTTTACCCAGAGCAGAAATACCAAACGCAATCCATTTATTATGCCAGACACACTAACGATGACAAACGCTTATCTGGCAGTCTTTTGGGTGACACATAGTCCCCACCAAAGAGCAGCACAAAGCGCCGGTACCGCCGGCTCCCTTCAGGTTTGTACAGGAGGTTGTGGATGCTCCTGTGACAGAGAGGAAAGGCAGCGTGTCTCGCCTGCCCTGAATTTCCAGGCACATATCATAATAAGAGTGTGAGCTTTGGAAGGGAGGTGAGTAGGAACAGAAACCTTTCTTCTTTCCCATCTTTGATGCCACGTTTCAAGCAGTGAAGAAAGGGGAAGACGGAGCTGCTGTGTCTAAAGGATTGCTTTGTCTCTCCTGCAAACTCTGCTGTGCTGGGGAGGTCGCAGCCTCCCTCCTTTCTCAAGGAAGCATAACTCTATCATCTGGCCAGCCAGTCTGTGAGGAGACCACAGTGACGTTTGGTCAGTCACACACATACAGAGGATGAATAACTCAAGCCAGATTTATAAATGCAGCATTTAAAAAAAGAACCCAAACCAACAACCTGTGCTGGTGGAAGTAAATTCAGTGGATAGGTCAGATGGAGATGATGACTCTATCAAGCATAATTCTCAAATAAATAAAAAACCTGTCATAAGATATTTCAGATAGGTGGATAAGGAAGAAACTGTGGCAGTGACTCCAAAGCTTCAGAAGGCGGCGTGTGTTTTGAATCATCGTGGGCTGCAGCAGCACAAAAATACACAGCTCGCCTTCAAGAGAATGAAGAAACAAAAATTAATGCCAACAATTGGCCTGGGGTTTTAAAAAGGCTAATCACCCACAAGAAGTGATGAAAAAGGAGAGCTGAGTGTAAGATGGGAATAAAAAATATGGGAGCACAGGACTATTCACACATCAGCAGAAGGGCCAGGAATGGCTGTTGAGGAGCAGTTCTGCTGGAAAGAACTGGAGGAGCCGAGTGGACAGCAAACACATGCAGTGTGCACTGTGCACTTTAGTAGGTGCGAAGGCTGATGGTACTGTGGGCAGTATGAACAGGGGGATCTCCCCACACAATGAGGGAAGGGATTATTTGCCTCTACAGAGCACTTATTAGACCACAGCTACATACTGTGTCCAGTTTTCGGGCCCCCAGCACAGGACAGACATAGACAAACTGGAGTGGGCTGAGGAGGGGGGGGGCTGGGTCTGGAGCACTCATCCCATGAGGAGCTGGGCTGGGTCAGCCTGGAGAAAGGGTGGCTTTGGCAGCACCTAATAGTACCACTGTCTGCAGTGCCTACAAGGGGTCACCAGGAAGGTGAAGCTGAGCTCTTCATAGCGATTCATGGGGAGGATAGGAGACAGTGCGCAAAATTGCAACAGGAGAGAGGTAACCAGGGTATAAGGAAAAGTTTTTTCCCCATGAGGACAACCAGGCAGGAGAGAAAGTTGCCCCAAAAGGCTGGGCCTTTCCCATCCCTGCAGGCTTTCAAACCCAAGCAGACACAGCCCTGAGCAGTCTGGTCTGGCCCCAGAGCTGGCCCTGCTTTGGGCAGAAGTTTGAAGCAGAGACCTCCAAGGTCTAACCTGAATTATTCTGTGATTCTTCTAGGATCAGTGGATCATCCCAAAGTTTCATCTTGCATAATATAAGATGTATTAGTAAAGGTTATAGGAATATAAAAAGCTCTTGAGTGCAAAAAAGGAACTAGACCCTCATTATAGAACTATATATGCAAATTTCAATTTGAACTGAGTATACTAAGGTGCAACAAGTGAACAGAAATAAACAATACCTGCTGCCTCTTTCCCTCAGTTTAAACTTTCCCAGATGCCTAGGTTAGAGGTTATAAACAGAGGTTATAAACCATCACCATGGAGAGAATGCCTTCTGCTTTTATTCCCTTTGAAAACACGTCCATCAAAGCTGCTTCAAAGCCCCAAATGCAAAAAGAGAGATTTGACAGTAAAATGTAAAGATGTCATTGCTTTCCTAGGGAAAGAAAATACCTGGCTTCTCCAGTCTCTATAGCAACAGTCAGTAAATACGATTAGCAGTAACAAGAAAGCATATCACATTGGGTGAATCTTTTATCTTAACTTACTCTTATATCTCATTTTAAAGGCCATTCCTGGCATTATTATTATATAAAAGGTCTTTATTGCACTGTTGGAAAACTCTATGATTCACATTCACTCTTGGTATAAATCTGCTGACTCACACTAACAAGAATAAGTATGATTCTAAGTCTATGACCAAAGAGACAAAAAGATTTTCTTTAAAGTTGCACAGCAAGAGCTGCATATTTATGAGAATATGCCACTTGGAGGATTATTTATCACAAGCAACAGACTTTCCAGGCTACTGAGCAACTTTATTACAAGCAGGTACACACCAGCATATTTCAGTTATACACAATTCTCCCACATTGCAACAAGACTAAAATGATGTGATAAACCTGGGTTCAGCACACTGAGCCATCAGGAAAATCCACAGCACTGTGGTGCAACATCTCTGTTAGATGCACTCCTGTGATGATATTGTTACTCTTCGCTTTTTAAACCAACTATTCATAGAAGTGGCTGGGCCAGGCTCTAGGGATGACTCTCAGGGCCAGGCAACATGGTATCTATAGGAGCTCTTACTATCCTAGGATACAAATCTAGTCACCATTTTCACCATGCAACACAGAGGCACTTTCCATGGGAAAAAAAGATTTTCATCCTGCATTTAGATGGATGACCTTTTACAGGGACCTGTACTGGATTGTCAGTGATCTCAAGTGGGAAGGAAAGCATCATACACTTTCCCACTTCAGAGAGACAGTAATAGAGCTGGATGTCCTCTCCTCTCTGTTACACTGTGTGGTTTAATTACACACACATGTATGGATAAGCAAAAGGATCCTTTCGTTTATGTACTAGGAATTTATACTACTAATTACAGGCGTTTCCAGTGGAAAGTAATTTAGGTCTTGAAATTTACAAATTTGAGTATTTAAATGCTTATTTATATGAATAGGTCTGCTAAAAAATAATAGGAACAGCCTATGCAAATGGGGCTGGCAAGATCCCTGCCTCTTCACATCTGTTGTAGTTTAACCCCAGCCAGCAACTAAGCAACACAGAGCAGCTCACTCACTCCCACCCCAGTGGCAGGGTGGGGGAGACAATAGGAAGGGTAAAAGTGAGAAAACTTGTGGGTTAAGATAAAGACAGTTCAATAGGTAAAGCAAAAAACATGCAATCAGGGAAAGCAAAACACAGAATTCATTCACCACTTCCCATCAGCAGGCAGATGTTCAGCCATACCCAGGAAAGCAGGGCTCCATCACACCTAATGGTTACCTGGGAAAACAAATGCCACCCTTCCTTCTTCCTCACCCAGCTTTATATGCTCTGCATGGCACCATATGGTATGGGATATCCCTTTGGTCAGTTGGGGTCAGTGTCCCGGCTGTGTGCCCTCCCAGCTTCTTGTGCACCCCCAGCCCACTCGCTGAAAAGGCCTTGGCTCTGTGTAAGCTCTGCTCAGCAGGAACTGACACATCCCCGTGTTATCAACACTGCTTCCAGCACAACTCCAAAACGGCCCCACACCAGCTACTATGAAGAAAATCAACTCCATCCCAGCCAAAACCAGCACAGCATCTTGAGAACTGCAGCTTACAGTTGCTCAGACTGAAGTACTGATCTTTTCAATTTATATTAGGCTATGCAGTGTTACATAATGCCAAAAGGAAAAGGCAGCGGAGAGAGTGTATGTCACCACATCTGATTTACACTGCACTTTGTGTTCTCACCACTCCTGATAAAGAAACTTCACAAATTACTGGTTAAACTGGTAGCATATTAAAGTCACATGCAAATAGCTATCTCCACTTCCATGCTGTGAAAAATCAGGGTCTTGTTTCTCTAATCAGCCTATGTTTCAGGTATCCTATTGGCAGCATATGGATCACGTAACAAAGACAGAACATGCCTAGTATCTGAGATTAAAAAAAAGGTAATAAAGCTCCATTTATATCATGCATTGGCCTTTTTGGACAGTCTTTGGAGCATTACTGATGTCAGTCCCATGTGCTAGTTGCTTTTTGAAGACCTTCATCTATTTGAAGCTTTTCAAACACTTTTGAAAGGATGTCTACAAAGTCCTGCAAACGCCAAGAGCAGTTGATTTAACACGACTCTAACTAAGGCAAAATGAACTGAAGCAATTTCTCCTGTCCCTGCAGGTACTGTGTTGAAATATTTTATCTGAAGTCTTCAGAACTATCCCATTGAAAATATCTTTTAAGAAGCTTCAGTCTCTTCACACATCAAAAAAGTGTGCAGTGTATTTGGAGGGAGGGGAAAATCCCTAAAATCAATGTTGTTATTGCAGTCCTAATAGGCTCTGCCATATTCTAGGCAGTCTAGTTTTGATAGCGGCAAATTTCATTAAGATCTGTCTTGAGACACCACACAGTTTCAGAACTCTTTAGAAGTCAGAGTTTTCCTTCAAAAACATTTCAAGCAAAGGCTATAAAAATACTACTAGGGGTCTTTTCCTTGATCGCAGTGGTACCTCTGGGAAAGGAATTATTACTACCTTTGTAGTTTGGTAATAAGGGGCTACTGTCTGTCCTTTAAAGTGATTTGAGTCAGGCTCTAAGTTGTTGTATTATAATGTGGTGTGTGTGACGTCTGTTTATTGTCTTTGTCTCCTCCCACATATGCTTCTGTCGAGATGTTCCTGCTGATACTGTATTTTGTACATTTTAAAAGAATCCTGTCAGGTAAGGATTTGAAAAATACAACAAGAAATAGTTACAAACATGTAATCTTCATGAGAACTAAGTAATTTACGATACACGACTGAATATATAAAACATAGTCTAAAGGACAGTGTGTGCATTCCTATGAAGTGCATGGTGCATAGGGAATGGGAACTGCTGAGAAAACTTTGGAAAATCACATTAAAAATGAGAGCTTCTAGGCAGAACAGGAGCAGTCTGCAATAAGTGTGTTCTCATCCTGGGGAGCAAGAGGGGTTGTTATTAATTTACATCACCTTAGCAGGATGAAGGCTTGCATAGAGGAAACAGAGACTAAAAAACCATTCCATTCCAAAAAGACTGTTATTCAAAGGACACTCCAGGATATCCCAGAATAGTTTTGAAACTAGTTTTATTCAAAGTATGTTCCTTTCAGTCAGACTGTTGACCAATTGTCATCATATTGTGCTTTCCTAATGCTGCAATAACTATGCACTGGGGGGAAATTAGAGCCCATGAAAAAAAAAAAAATTGGTACCAGCCCACGCTGCAGGATGGCCTCAATACTGCAGACTTCATAAGAAAAGAAAAGCATTTACTTCAGGGATAAGCATGGCCTATTGAAGAGCCGTGGGTCATGGGGGTATTATGCTGAACCTCCACCCTCCAACACCTGCCGCTTCACCACCACCACCACCACCGGTGGGAGGACAAGAGGGGAGAGAGGCAGAGAATTATCCCACTTTTGTCTCAAGTATATGTTGGGTTTTTTATGTGACACCTGTGCACATTTTAGCTCTTGACTCCCCGCTTGGTCCCTCCTGGGGGCATTCCCCGACCTGTTCTACTGTCAGAGCTTCGGAGTCCAGAGAGACAAAAGCAAGTCTCCTGGGGGAGAGCTGGCTGATGTAAGTAAAGGCTATGCAATCTGGCTTACGGGGAGCCTGACAAATGTGTAAGGAGCCACTTTCCATAGTCATTTTCTGCCATAAGGTTTGGCTAGAAGCCTGTGGCCAGTCCTGAAAATACTGTGTCCGAGGTGAACGAAGCACAAAAGGTGCCTCAGGGTGTGCACGCTGGCACTGCTGGCACCGCCCATCAGTTCTGGCAAACACAAAGTAGTTTGTCACCAAGAAAGGTCTACCCTTGCACAGCACACCTGGCTCCTGGAAGGTCATCCCTAGGTATTTCCTTCTTACTCCGCAACTCCCTTTCCCTCTAGAACAGCTGGGTGACTCTGAATGTCATTTGTACTCTTTTCCTCATTAGACTTTCCCAGTAATTTATTCCATATGTTTATTATTCCCTGCACATAATAGTACTGCTGGAGTTCCCTCCTGTCTGCATTATGTCCTCAGTTTCCTATTAAAAATATTTCTCTACCAACTTGTTAGTCCTTTCCATAATGATAAAACCTCTTTTTATTAACTCTTGCATATCTTATTTTCCAAAAATGACAAAGCCATCTTCCCAGCTGTGCTCACACTTTAATTTTGTTGCAGTTGGTCTGGAATGTCTTATACTATGTTCCTTCCAGGGAATCACGGTCTGCCCGTAGCTAACCCTTCACCACTGAACACAGGCTCTCACCTGTCTCCAAATGAACTCTTGTGCATACACCTTCACCCAACACTTAGCAATTTTCAGGCATGATGTAGCTTTAGGGGGTTAACTGCTGCAGGGGGAGGTAAGGTCGAGGAAGGTAAGATTAAAAAAAAAGAAGAATCAGCACAGTAAAACACCCCAGCAACGTGTCTGATGGAGGAACAAAATAGCATATAAGCAGAATAGCACATAAGTCCACAGTCAGCACAGGAAGCAAGCCAGCTTCAGCCACAGATGTTTGCCAAGAGCCCCCGTATCATTGTCAATTGCCATGAAGAGGAAAAAATGAAAAGGAAAAACATTTGCCAAAGCATAGGTATGGTCACAGCGACGCTGTGAGTCAGGAAATGTGCACCAGGTTGCTGTTTTGTGCCATCCTCGTCCCCAGGCAGCACCATCAGAGAGATCCAAATAAGAAAGTCCATCCCATTTGGGGCTCAGCTCAGTAAAGGTGAGGCTTAAAGGCACACTGTACAAATAGAAAGTCGAGAAACAGGGAAGCCCACAGCACTGATGACTCTCATAACAGATACTTTCTGCCTGACTTCAAATAGGATGTCAACATGATTCAGACGGACAAACAGAAATCTTGTCAAAGGAACAGTCAAAGTCTTTATGGGATGCAACAGACAGCATAAGTAGCTATCTTTTTCTGTTAACTGTGGGGAAGAAATCAAAGTAATGGCCAATTTTTCTTGCAGCAGACTTAGAGTGTATCTGTATTAACATCTAGCTAAAATTACTTTAGAGAGCTCATTGTTTTATGCAGGCTGAATTGTCAGAAAAAACATACTAAAATCCTAGGAACCAGTTTTTGGATTTGTGTCTGTAGTTTCAGAGGCATGGGGGGGTTGTAGATATAGATGCTGAGAAATGGCTGTCAGTGTAATGACTGAAACAGAAAATATTGCTTTAATGAGCTGTAATTTTTTAAGACATGCCTTGAGTTGCTTTGTCATGCTAGTTTGCAAAAAATAATTTGCTATCTACCAAGATGAAAATTATTGCAATGGGAACTTTATTTTTTTCATTTTTCTTTTTTAAAGAAATTGTTTAATTTTTAACATGACCTTTTCTATATCCGTTACATAGTCAATTACGAGTTGGAAGCTGTATTTTTCCTGGTTTTTTTAACAGGTTCTAAAAAGTGAATGATGAACTACATAAACAAATGAAAAACCATATTGTTCATATAACAGAACAATTGTTATAAAGCCAATTTGTTGTGGCAAATGGCAAGTCTATAAATTGACAGCCCATTCCACCTTGAGATCCTCCTTAATTTTCCTTATGAAAATTGCATCTTAGCATTTCTTCAGTGGTTTATCTAATTAGACATATTGATCTTTTTTTTTTTTTTTAATTTTTTTGGTGGCAGGAAACTGTGCTCTTATGAAGTAATAATGAGCTCAGCAGAAAGCCTTAGCTATGATTATGTCAACAGTTTAGAAGTAATCTATATCCAAACTCAATAGAGGATTTCATTTACCTAGAAAATATCTGAGTGGAAAACAGCTTGGGGAGGGCATTAGTGCATGCCCAAATCTAGGGTGGATTTGCATACAGTTGAGACAATTAGAAAAGAGAGTCCTTATCATTTTTATGAAATCAAACTGAATCACTAGAGTGCCCCAAATACACAGGCTGGCACCGGGCACTCTGTTCTCATACTTCACAGGGTTTGAAGTAGGTTTCCATTTCATTTTGCTCATATTGCATCAGACAGCTTCGGAAAGCCAGAGAGAAATAAACCACAATGCCACAGTAGTGAATATTTTGCTGTGGGTTTTTTTTTCAAAAGACAGTCTCCTGAGCCAGGCATTTGAATCATAAGGACTTCTGGGATGGGATTTTCACTCAGAGATCTCCATTCTTACGTGGATTAAGAGGATTAAAAACCATTAAATGACCATCCTCCAAGTCCCTAAAGCAGATTTGCCTTTTTCTATCCTCCTTCAACTGGGGCAGACTTGGGGGTAACAAAGTACTGCACAAAAGACTCCCTTAGCATGACAAAAGGTGAAACAATCCACTGAACTGCCAATGTACCAGACAATGAAGTCGGTGCAGTCTACTCAGCTCATTTTCATCAGAACAAATGGTATCAAACTTGGCAATGGCATTGTTCTTAAACTTGAACATGGGGCTCTTTTTTTTCCCCTCTTCTTTTTTTTTTTTATTTTTTATTTTCCCATCCGAAGCTCAAGGTGTCATATTAATTATTTAAATCTTCAGAAGATTTCAACTGTATCCTCCAAGGCTCTGCTCAGTGCCAGAAGGTCTCCAATCTGCATTAGCTTTTGTTAATTAGAGCTGAAACAAGGACTTTGATCTCAATGAATATAATAAAAAAAAAAAAAGCAAAACTTCCTGTGTGATTTATCTTTTACCTATTTTCTGCCTTTACTGTTTTTCCACTCTATTAGACTTTGATTTACCTTGTCTGAGTAACATTAAACAACTCGGGTACAAAAGAACTTAAACAGCTTCAAACGCCTGACTGAAATGATAGTTAAATGCTACATGAAGTGATCCCGAGTCTTTAAACTTTGAAGGAAAATGACACAATTTCACTTTATTTTATTTTATTTTTTGTAAGCAGGGACTGATGTGGGGAAGGGGGGTTGGTTTGTACAGCATGGATGCTTGTCTACTGATGTCAGATATCACAGGTTTTCCTGTTGGGATTGATCTTTCCTCATTAAGAGCCTTGTTTCTAGAGCTATAGCGCTGATAGAACAGAAGGCCAGCGATATTCTGCAAGATGTTCCTCATGCATCAGGCTTGCCCTGAGTTTGTAGCGCTGCTTAGATCCGAGGGGGTCACCGCCAGGGCTTGCCTTGTTAAAATTTTTCTCATTAACATTTATCTTATTCAATAGCTCTGAAAGGCAAAATTTTTAAGCCCAAAAAAGAAAAACTAGCAAATTTTAGTGTCAGATGAGGTCTGGCTGTATATTCACTTGAGCGGGGACTTATCGTTATGGTCCTCTAATACGAAAGAAATAATCAAAGAATACCCAAAAACGTTGTGAGTGAAATCTACATCTGAGATTTACGGGATACATGAGGGTAAATTTTCATTGTGATGGACAAAGAGTTGCGTGCACAGCCTTCATTAATAACAACGCACAGTGCTGAAAGTGTACCCTGTATCTTTTACATAAGGCTCACTACAGAACAGCACAGCCCCAGGAGACTGGTCACTCATGGTTTATTTCATTTTAGGCAGAAAAATATTAAAGGATTTCTTGTGAATTCTGGACAGAAAGTAGGAGAGATGAAGTGAATCGTCTTAAAAAGAATAGCTAAGAAATATGATAACCTGCTGGAGGCACTGACTGAGACAAAGGAGTTTTCTCTAGCAAGGAACCGGATTTTGTTGGGGAAGTTTCAAAGGGATTCAGTGCTTGAGACAAATGCTGCATCGCCAAGGTCTGTCCACGGGACCAAGATAGCCTGGGCAATGGTAGCACAGATCCCCTCTGCTCACAGCATCAATATGCTTTAGCTTCAGGTCTGCAAACAGGTTGAGAATTCAATAATGGTCTGATCTCTCCCCTGAGAAAACCCATGTAAGACTTCAAACCAGCTTCAGGAGGCTCTGCCTCCCTAGAGATGCTCCCACTGAGCTCCGGTGGATTTGTGACGTGAACACCCATCCCCTGGTTGACTAAGACCACTTTTTTTTTTCCTATTTCCAAGCCTTTTTTTCTCTCACCAGCCCATTTTGCATAGGTTGGTTATGGCAGGTAACTGGCATGTTTCTGGTAACGCGTTCTGGCAGGAGGTTGTAATGCTGTGCTGAGCAAGAGCTGTAGTTAATGATGCAAACCATGAGTCCCCACTGTTTTCATTCCTGCTCCTTTTGGAGTAGAATTAGGTTTTTTTGCAAAGCCAAAGAATGTTACCAGTCAACTGTAGGCCAAACCTTATATAAAGGAAAAAGCTTCATGTGAGCACAATATCTTTGTTTCCCACATGGAGGTGTGCCTGGGGGAGGCAGGGCACTTGTGCAGCAGTTAAAAGGGATATGAGAGTAATGATATTGCCTTGTTATTCCTCCTCCATCTAAATTACTAGAAGTTGGCCAGAGAAAAGGGAGTGGTAACAGATTGCCTGCAAACACAGATATTCTGTTAAAGCAGGACTTTTGAACCCACCATGCTGACCTGTCATCACACTACCAGTCAGCACATACGCCTTGAAAATCCAGAAAAAAATCACTTAATGCCCTGTATCTCCTCCCCTGCCTTCCCTACCCTTTGCACCATCAAAGGTTCACAAGTTCTGGAGCTTCCCTAAAAGCTTGGGATACTTCAAACTAGGAAAGATAGGATGGGAGCCAGTGGCCGTCAGTGAGGACATGTAAACTGCCACCTCCCTTGAGGTGCTGTACCCCAAACACAACCCACATGACTTTGCTCATAGATGTTGTCTTTTATGGGACTGAATCCTCCTGAACCATTCTTAAAGAATGGGAGCAATGACTGCACATTTTAAATAGAAAATACTAAAAGCACGTAGCAACCATGCTGAAGCTACTGCAGCACAGAGCGATGGCCAAGTCTGGGGTCCTGCCATGTACATCTGGGCATCCCATCACTCTCACTGCCTCTCTGTGCTCCAAGAATATTGATTCTGTCTTTGCTTCACTTTCATCTGTCAGCACAGGTTAGTTTAGTTCATGCCAATGCTATCACAGACCTATGCTGATTTTTTTTGTTCAGCCAGGATTCTTTGTGTATGCCTCTCTCTGAGCTCAGTATGAGTGACAATCGCTGCTCTGTGCTGTGCTTGCAAAGCAAGGGGCAACAGTCTCTCTCATGCACAAAGCAGGACCGCTTCTTGACAGTGTGGGAGGGCACAAGGGTGTGGGATGTTCAGGCTGCCAGGCAGGCATGTGCCCAGGCTAGGCTGATGGCTGCAGGCATTAAGAAGGTGCGCATGAGCCATTGCCCCCTTGCAGCTTGTGAACTGCCACGGTACTCTGCCTGGAAATGTCCTACAATAAATACTTCTTCAAGCTGCCTGCTGCCAGGAAGGACAGGAATTTCAAATGATTGATTGAATAAACTTCCTCAGTGCTGTTCAAAATTCAAGGGATGCCATCAACTGGCCTTCAGAAAACTTCCCTAGAAACAAACAGTTGAAGTTTGCTTTGAGGTTTCGGCTTTGGACCAAATATCTTTGCTGTTTACCCCAAGCTGCCTTCTGTTTGGCAGAAGTCAAAACTGTGATGATTGGATAGGCAGTAACAGGCCACAGAAGGTGTGGAAAACGAGTACAAGTAGCTTAAGTTCAAGGCAAAGGAGCAGAGAGGGTCTGGGGAGGGAAGGAAGTCAAAGCCATGGACCAGTAAGATGACCATCTCTGCAGCAGTTTTCTGAATGAATATAAGGGCAGAGAGATTGCATTGACCGATGCCAGAGAAAGGTTGTTGAAACAAAGGAGACACGACATTATAACCATGAAAATCAGAGGAAAAATACTGACTGACTTTAACAAAAATAGCATCAACTCCCATATCAGTAAAGGTTGAAAAATATAGACACTTGTCTATTATTTTAACTCAATAATCTTACAATTCCCCTAAATACTTCTTCTGGAGGGAGGAATGGAGAATCATCTTTAATTACTTCTTTGAGAGATTATCTCTTTAAAGGCTTATTTTTTTCCTGTATTTATTCCATTTGAAACTCAGATGATGTATCATCTTATTATGACTTTCTACAGCTATTCTTTTAGATGGGCTCAACAGCATTCTCGATTTAATTCAGTACACCTCCATATAGAACAACAGTGTGTTGTATGTGCATTGCTTTATTTGAAAATGATGTACACAATAATATGTTTCTGTCTGCAGATTGTGTCTGATTTAGCTGACAAAAGATTGCAGCAGTCATTGTGGCCAGAAGCTATTGGAAAGCAGCCAGCATTAATAACAAAATAAATACAAAGCAGAAGCAAGTGATGCCATAAAACACGAGGACAGTGGGTTACACTCTTCTGCATGAAGTGGCATGGCATCACGCAGTCATCATATTTACCGCCATGGCAAAACGCAATCGCTGGATTTGAACTTCTCACACCACTAAAATGGCCACATTCTAAGAGGATCCTCTGGGCTCAGCATAGCCCTTCCTTGGAAAAAACAATGTTTCACACGGTGGCAGAAGTCACTATGGTGGTAAGACGAGTTAGGAAGAATGAACTAAATGTTACCGTCCTTGTAACATGTAACATCCATGTAAATAGTAGGGTTGCAGAAGGAGAAGCACCTTATTCCAGAGATATTTAATATGAAGACCTGCTATTTTGACTGTTTTGCTGTGGCTTCTCATTGCAATGACTTCTTTTTTAAACTGGGAAAAGCCTGGTGGCTTCGACTTTGATCGAGCCAAGAGCACTGGTAAAGCTCAGTTCTAAACCTAACAGGTGGGAAAATACAGATATCCTCCTAGATCCCCAGAGCAGTGGAAACATGGTAGATCAGCAGCCAGGCTCTCTCTGCCAGTCCCACTGGGCTTTTGTCCATTTTCTAGGGATGCTGTTATGGGAGAGAGGAAAATGGGAGCCCTACCAGCACAAGCCCTAGTGCTGCTGTGTGACCTGCCACTGCAGCAGTACTCTCTGCTTACATCAGTGGTTTGTAATCCCTAAAAGGAGGACAGTAAACCTCTTGTTGCAGTGAGAGTCTAGTCTTCTATGTACTTTGAAGCTGAAGTCACCTACCAATGCGATGTAGTGGGCTGCTGTGATTTAAGTCAGCTGCCAGACTAGAGATGAAGCTTGGCTGTAATGTAGGCTCAGAAGATGTGCATGGTTGCACTCAGGTCTTCTTCTTCAAGGACAGGAGTTTACGCATTTTGCTCAGGGTGATAGATGAGCACGTCTTTCATTAATCTGGCGCTATCAAACAAAGTCAAGTGACTGCATAGCTTTTCACTCCACCACACCTGCTAGGAAGATCCTACTGACTGACTCCAGGGCTCTCCCAGGAACTGGCTTTGAAATGCTCCTCGGTGCTGGAGGGCATAACCATTTTCTCTGGGCTGCATTTGAACCAGCTTTTCTTCAACCACATCTTTTTGTTTCCATGATAACAGAAGTCAGTGTCTGCTTCAAATGAGAGCAACATGCTCCATCAGCATTCTGTCCTTTTTTGTGCCTGCAGCATTTCATAATGTCTTCTAGAGGTTTAATGTTGATACGGAGCAGATGCTGACTTTGTTGGGGATGCACATTTGTAACTGGTAGCACAGTTTGGACTCACCCCTTTACCTTGAGCAGCAATGCTTTACTGAATTAACCATTAGTAGCTTTTCATTAGTTTTGAATTGCAATAGGCTCTAGAACTAGGGACAGTCATTGCCCCACAAAGTTTGCAGCAATGAAAGATGGAAGAGGAAAAAAGGAAGAGGACAAGGAGTCAAGAGAAGAAAAAAGGAGGAGAAAAAGTAGTACCTCTAGTAGGATAAAGATCAGCACCAAGACCACTATTAGGGCAGCCTGATCACTGTCCAGTGCTTTGAAGGACTGCAGCAGAAGGGGAGCTTAAGGAGGAGCTTGAAGAACAGACATTTGTTAGGCGTTTTTATTGTGGGCACATATTATGGTGGCATGAGAACAACCCAGAACATGCTGAAATGAAAAGATAAACCAAATAAATTATTAAAATGGACACTGCTGAAAGAGGAAAGGGAAGGGTGGGCAGCAGAGCAGTATATTTGGTTTGCTTTGGACAGCAATGTAGTCAACGAGTAGCCTTCAGGTGTTGTTTTTCCCCTCATTATCAAGCTATGTCATCAAATCAAGACAAATTCCCCTTCATTTGAGCCACATAATGAATTTTATTCATCTTATGGAAGGCTTTCTTTCAAAGTGTTCTGCCTACTTGTTAAGCCACTCTGAAATTAAGAGCTATTCCTGTTTTTCCCTTACCTGCAGATTAAGCAACAGCAGCTCTACTACTCTACATGTGCTGTTTTCTTCTCAGATATCTCTAAAAGTAGAACAGGTTCTCATCATCACTTTTCTCCTCAGAAAAGCTTCCTTCCACCCTCTCCTTGCTGTCTTGATCATTCTGTGTCCCTCAGCTAACCCGACAGATTCATTATGGCATGTGTCAGTGATCAGTCAAATCAGCTGCCATGGGAACATCTCTGTAGTGTCAGATCTCTCTGAGCAAACCACAATTGCAAGTGCCATTGCTGAAAGACCTACAATGCTTCTGCTCTGGTTCACGTTGAGGATGCTGAGCTGTATCACTTCCGCTGATGGCTTCATTCCTAAGCCCTTAGCCATGCTGGGCGAGACAAAAGGTTTGGTACCAAAAATGCAAAAAAATTAATTCTTCACACTGTTCTCACCTGTGGATACACCGTAGATCCCTCAAATTAATGCAAGGCCCTGTAATGACATCAGAGTTGAGGTCAGTAGACTTCTTCCCAATGAGCTATTTATTACTTACAAGGTGTTGGGGAGACTGTGAGTGTCAGAGGAGAAATAACTTCTCTCAGCTTCTCTATAAATGAGACCTATGGGAGATAGATACCCTTCAGAGAGAAATTATTTGGGGTTTTAGCACATATTTTACAATGTGAACAATCACCCTCTGGAAAATTTTATTCTGTATGTTCTATGTGTGATACACCTTAAGAGTTTCTCAAACTGCTCATTCTTCTAATGACTGAAAAGACAAAGAGGCACGTCATGCAGTGAAGGGACTGAGGTCTGGTCAGTCATGTGGTCTTCACAGTCATACATATAGCTAGTACAGAAACCGCTAGAAATGTCAGACACACGAAGTGTCCCTCCCCCAGCCAACCTTTCAACAGGTAAATAATCTCTCACAAATAAGGCTTTCAGGAAAAAAAATATTATTCTGTGTCTGAAAGTTCTCTGCAAAGAGCAGGAACTTTCTAGCGTGAGGATCACATCCTTGGAATACATCACTCAACACTTTTATTCAGGTACTACCTTGAAATCCCAGTCACCAATGCAGTTGCAGAGAAGTCCTCAAGTAGGCTGGGTTTAGTTCATTGGCACACTTCCTCCTTACATTGAACAGCTCCAGTTTTGCTTAAACAACAAAACTATCACCCTGGAGCATAAGTACATGTTTTTAAGTACAGTGAGCCCAAGTCGTCGTGCACTATGGACATAAAAACAAAGCAGGAGAGGCCAAAGAACAATAAATGTGCTGTCTTAGAAGACAACTGTCTAAGTTAAATGAACTAGGATCACAGCATAACAGCTACTAACCCATTTTTAAAAGATTTTTAATGTAGAACCTATTCTGTCTAGCTCATTCATCCATCTCCAAGAAACCACAAAAAAAGTGGCCTGCAGCAGACATGATGTTTAGTTAAAGCCAAGGTACATTCTCATGCTAGACTTTTGCATGTTTTTGGTGCTCTGTCCCTAATGATCTGTTTGCTTGTGTAGTCCCTCCCCTTCCCTTACTGAGAGGTCTGTAGGTGTCCAGCCAGCGAGCTGCTCACCCCATCCTCCTGGATGAAGACCTAGGCCAAGATAGGATTGGATTCACCCTCTCTTCCTATAGCTGTTTCTGCTGCTAAGCAGAAGGATATCCTCTCTCCTCTGACATAAAAGGGACATGCCAGTCTCCATCGCTTTACAAGACAGAATTAGAGAGAGTAAAAAGGCAAGGGTGTCAGAAAATCAAATTATAAGAAACTGTGCTGAAGGCAAACAGGAACACCTTAAGAGAAGCAAATATGGTCCATTCACTTCCCACAGTCCTATGGCCCTTTCTTCTCACTTTTGCCAAACAAAGTATGCACTACTTTTCACATTGGCTGCTTAAACATTAACACAGTTGCTTCCCCAACTCACCCACATGACAGCCCACTCCTGCCCATCCTGTTGCCTCTGAATGGGGCTGCATACTAAACTGTTGCCTTTGCAGTGCTTTTGTTTGGTTGGTTTTGGTTCTGGTTTTTTTTGGAAGGGGTGATGAGCTGGGGTGGAAAGACCAATTATTCTTTTAGAGGAGGTTCTTATCCAAGAGTTCATTTAACCTGGCTTGAATGTGTTGCTGACTCAGAGGAATTAAGCTGGAAGATAGCCAGGGACTGAAGAGAAAGTTAAGACACAATGAAGTTAATAGGCTCCCATTGGCTGCTATTGTTAGACCTAGTCCTAAAAACAAAAACAAACACACATGCAAGTCTGGTTCCTGTGTGGTAAGCTGAGTGCTTTACAGGGACTTCCATTATGTCAGGATTCATTATTTCCTCTTCTCAGCCTAAATGGAGCCTGAAAGTAGAATTAATAGTAATAGGATCTTCATTAAAACAGCTCTTCTGTAAAGGAGCAGATGAGGATAGTGTCTTTAATGGGAGGGTTCTCATTTTAGCACTCTTTATTTATGGAGTACTGTACCTGCACATAGCACTTTAAAACATCTCCCTTTTGAAGAAGTCCGATAAAGATGGAGATAATATAGTTCAGTTGTAACTAAGTAGGCTTCTGTAGGAACAACTGTGGCGATAGAATAAAATATGGGAAGTTTATGTTTCTCCAGACTTGTAAAGCAGTTCTGTAAAACTCAACTGAGAAGTAGATCCCTGCCATAAATGATACACAGAGCTCAAAATTATTTAGAGAGTTTTACATTCTGTATTAAATTCTTCTTTGCAAAAGGAATGAGACATGATCTCTTCATCCGGGAGGGTTACAGTCTACATGTAATAACATTTAGGCTTTGCTTTGTAAGTCAAAGATACAGCACTCCCTACATGTACTCCAGACCATATGGAGCACTGTCTGGTAACGATTCATACCCAGTTCTGCTTCCACTTAGGGTTCAGACCCTAGGGTGGGAGCTTTGTCTCATCAACAGGATTTTCAGTTGCTTCCCATTTGGAAATTTATCAGTCAGAGGTGGAAGGCAGAGGGAAGCCGGAATCAAGAGGATGTGCCACTGTCACAGCTGAGGTGTCCCTTGTTTTCCTTCTGCATCCAGTTGACAATAATCTTGTTTTTTCAGATGGTCTGTATGCTGTGCAAGCTCAAGTACTGTGCCCCCAATTAGCCTCTTGCCTATTGCAAAGGGGTAAGGGCTACTAAATGCATTTTTTTTCAGAAGCCCATCTCAGAAGAGTGCCTTTCTGTATGTCCCTTGTCAGAATCCACATTTTCCACTTCTGCCTTGCAGTTTCCCTAAAAGATTTGCAACCTTTTCCCACTTCTCTTTATAAAGAGTGGGTCGCTATTTAATCACAATGCGTTTTCCCCTCATTGTTGTCTGCTTCAGTCAAGCCCGTGTTACAAGGCACTGCTGGCTTAGTATGGTAAATAAAGCAAGGTTTGGTTGCTTTTGTCCCACCAGTCATCAACCCACCTTTCAGTACCACTCAAGCAGTCGTGAGTGAACTAAAGGATACAGAAGATTATCTTGCAAGACATTTGGCCAGCATTGCTTTCTTTTGGAAAATTAGTTTTGCTTGTTGGATGTGCCAGTCCCCTGCTCTAGGACCCATCTCTACAAGGAAATCTGTTAATTACCTCTTCCCCCCAAATGACAGCTTTCACCACTGGAGTTGAGTTCTTGGACATTAGCAATTGAATAGGAAGCCTTCATACTGTATATCATTTTAATCTTTCATGTTTAAGTAAGCCAGATGGCTTATTATTACAAGCTCTGTTTCAAAAAGGCACAAACTTTCTATCAGAGGATTTGTAAGATGATAGTAAAAAAGGGAGATTTTGCATCACACAAAATAGCCTGAATTTTAATTGCACATCATAGTTTGGCAGCAATTTTCCCGTAATTACCATTCCTGCTAAATGAATAGGTGGATTAAATGGATAACTAAAATGGCATTGAAACTTCCTAGAATGGAGGTTTATCCTCTAATGTATGGAATAGCTAAGTAAAGTTGTCAGTTGCTTGGGTGTAATTCACGCAGTTTTAACATTTCTCCTCAGCAGAGGACCTGCTTTACTAGCAGTGAAACCTTGGCTGTTATTGGTTGGGCTTTTTTGCTATTGGTTTTTTTATCCCAGCATTTCAGATATGTCAGATGTCATTTAGCCTGTTACACACAGAAGCTTTTGATCGATGAAGTTGAAAAATAAAAGATGCTTTCATTTGGGCCTTGGCTACGTTCCTTCCAAACACTTAAGAATATCATTCCTGTTCTTCCTACTGGGGTATAATCCCACAGTCATTTAGCCTTATAACGTAGCTCTCATACACAGTCATGTATGTAGTCACGAAAAAGCCAAAGAGGACAGCTCGGACGATTTGTGCTCCCCACACGCATGAGTAATGGCAACGTAGAAGCCCGTGAGCTTTAAAAACATGCAGAAACACACTAATGTTGCCACATCAACTGAGGAGTAATTAAATCATTACTGAGACCACTGGGATGACAGAATATATTCTTGCTCAAATGCATATAGATTTTTCAAAAGCCCCGTGCATTGAGAAGACAAAATACAGCCTAAAATGTGAATTCATGGAACCATGCTATCTCTATTAGTCCTAACGCAGTATCATGTGGTGAATAGTAAATGCTGCGTTTATTCTGCTGGTCTAACCCCTCCGTACAATATCTGTGATCCATCCTGCGTCCTTTGAATTCAAGGTCAAAATTCTCTGGCCTTGATTCTCTCTTACACATGACCAGCGTTATGCCACTCAGGCCACGTTAGATGCCCTAAAGTCGGTTTAAATATTATTTACATCTTCCGTGTGGCTTCTGGCCACTGCCAAAGTGGGGTAAAGGGCATTACGTGTCAAACAGAATCAGGCCATTTGACAGAATGGCTGTCATTGACTGTCACTGAATTTGTGATTCACGGTGTGTAGAGCCAGGTATGACAGCACTACTGAGCTGTCGGTCTGAGACATTAAGTTCTTCTTTCCCTGAGAAGATGTGACAGTGCCAATACGTTTGCACAAACGAAGTTTGTATCTTAATCATGACATCCTACAGTTAGTTGGGTGGCATTCATCCAACTTAGTTTTGCCTGTTTAAATGCCAAGCTAAACCAGCTGTGTGGACACCCGCTAGAGTAAACAGAGTGATATGTATCTCAAGTCTTGCTGGTAGACATCATCTTTAGGGAACGAGGAATCATCCTGGAGTGGATGGTAAGTATAAAGGCTGTCTAGGAAACTGTCTGAGACTAGTTTCCTATGCCTCAGGTAGCCAAAACAGGCAAGAAAGTCAGATATCCTTTATATCAGGTGTGCTATTTTAGATTTCCAAAGGTGTTGCAGTTCTCGTTCTATGGCTAACTACAACCAGTTCATGAAGAATACATATCCGTCTCTCAACCAAAAGTCAGTGATCAGTAAAGAGGGTAATTATCCATCATTTTCTTTTAAATTATAGGCATATTACTTGTGCTATCTGAATATCTGCCATTCAGCATCTCTGTTTTACTTAAGGAAAGAAGGAGTTAGCGGAAGACACCAGGCACAGTTAAAATGCCGTGAGAGCAGCAGAGATTTTAGCAAGGCTTCTGAAGGACTCAGTGTTGCTTGTCTACAACCTCCTAATAATTCTGGAGTGCCCGCACTAATTTAAAACCTATTTGAGAGACCAGGAGACAGCAGCCTTAAGATACTGCATCACTCTCAGTGCTGCAGGAGTTGGTAGCCAGGCAGAGGACAGAAAACTAACTCAGCAGCTCCCCAGAGTGCAAGGCCGGAGGGGGAATCCAGCAACAGCTTGGCGTGCATGGTCAGTGGGCTAGTCAGCGCAGGGACACCAGTGGGCCATGCAGCACAGAGCAGGGACCTGCCTCACCCGGCTAGGACCTGTGGTGCTCACAAGGAGCTGAGGAAGCCCCATGCCAGGCTGGGAGTCAGCCTGTGCCTCAGAGCAAACCGTCACCCTCTCCCACCATCATCACGGCCCATCACTACCTGCAGAAACAGCCGCTCTGGATGATCCCATGCTGAGCTCCAAAGAAATGAGCCCAGGATGGACAGCTCGCAGTACCTAAGGCACTGAGGAAGTAAAGGAAAACAAACTAGCTGTGCTCCTTTATTTTATGCAAAGCTGTCTGTAAGCTCATTAAAAAAACTGGACTGGCAATACTATTTTTTTTTCCTATTACAAACAGCTATTAATGTAACACATCATACCCAATGCTAACAAATTGCCTGAGCCACTGATCTGAGGAGGCAGTTACAGTCTAGCAGTTGGGCTTGTAGCTTTCCAAGGACTCATTCTGCTCGAAAAAGCAATTGATCACAGAAGTAGCTTAAACAGTCAAAAGCTTAATGTAAATGTTGGCAAGCCGTCCAAAAAGTGAAAGAAAAAAAAACTTTTATGAATGTGTTTGAAATGATGTAGTTAAAACTCTCAGCTGCCCAAGCCTTATTGTCTTAAGAGGTTTAAGTGGTCCTGAAGTCTATTATCTGTATTAACAAAGAGTTTCTATCACTCCCGGAGACAGTGCTTTCCAAGTGAGATACGGCACTGTAAAGTGAAGCCTATTACTGTACCTCTGGGAACAATGACACTATCACATGTTTCAGCTCCAGCTTTCTGCTCTTTCCAGACAGGAGCACTGGCTTTAGCGCAGTCATGTCATTAAAGAGGCAAAGATCTCTGAAGCTAACGAATCTGAAAGCAGCCGCTTCCACCGCTATCCAGCATTGTCATGACACAGAAAGTGGCGGTGTAGATTAACTGGTCTCCACCACAGCTACACTTCCCTGGTGTGCTGTCTTCTGCTCGCTCAACCAGGATGCGGCGCAAGCGTAGAGTCACTGCTCTTGTAAATATTCTGAGTAAAGTGGGTTGTTTTGGTTTTATTGGATTTTTTTTCCCCCTTCCTGTTTGAAAACATTAAAAATATAATCTAAAATACCCACTAGACCTGACTCAGCGTATGAGTCTATCATCTGGGACTTACCCTGCAAGCCTCAATGGGGAAAACAAAACCAACAGAAAAACCCAAACATCCCTCCTTTTTGAAACCTGGTACAAAGTATATGACACCTTTTGCAAACAGGCTGATCTTCTGCATCACTGGATCTGCTTGCAGGGCCAAGGCTTCAGTCTGTATACAGTTTATGTGCCTTTTGGAATCTGATACTGCTAATGAGTGCAATTCCTCTACCGAGGGTGCAAGTTATGCCAGAAGTAACCCTGTTATGTGGTTATGCTGGTAGGAAGTCCTGTAATAACAAGATGTGAAAATTCAGGACACTCTTCAGAGTAGCATAACAATTAGAATTTGAGCTTTTTAGGGGCTATAAATACATATGGTTTGCAAATCTGAGAGTCCATGATTTCTTGAAAATACCTATTAAAATAGTTTTGTTAAAACCAACTAAATATCCCCCTGCTGTATGTGTAGTCCAAAAATCCATCTGTCCAAGCGTTTTAAACTTCCAGCCATCACAAGGCTTGCTGAGTGCCATCCACACGAAACCTATAGTAATTGCAACCCTATGTCAGTGCATGGAAACCAAAGAGTGAAATTAAGTGGTAGTGATCAGAAACAAAATTAAATTCACCAATCTGTAATATTTTCATTGTCCAATTAGAAAGGTATGAAATTGCAAATGTACAGCAGACAGTGAGAAAGAACTAGACCTGTTTTTTAAAAAAAAATATTTCACTTCTGATACTCTAAGATATTGACAGTGGTTTAGGTGAAAGAACTTGAGGGGTTTTATTTCTTTCAAGCACAGATGTTTTCTTTAATAAAATAAGGGTTTTTTCCTATTTTCTCCTTTTAAAAAAAATGGTATCCAGCCTTTCCTATATGTGTAAATAGAGTACAAATTGGCACACAAGCCAGGACCTTCTCTTAAATGGAATAATTGTCATTGAATGTGACTGTAAAAGAAGATTTCGGGCAAAACAAGTTTTTTTTAATAAATTACTTGTAGGTACCTGCATGGACCATTTACCTAACCATATACAAAGCTGGAATTATGTGCCAAGCATTCTGCTTTTATCCACATTTTTCTTTCAACCTCAGAGAAAAAAAATATCTGTGCAGAGTGAATTGTGAATTAAGATGACAAGAAAGGCTCCCATAGAGCATGTAATTTTGGCAACATCCTTCCAAGGAACTCAAAAGTTAGCAAACGCACAACCTGGATGCCCAACGCTGGCTCCTCTCGTCTGCCCTGTCCCTGGCAGAGTTGTCCAAGGATTGCTTCTCTCTCTAACGAGCGGACATGGATAAGTGAATGACATACGGCCAGAGCAAACGGGGAGTTCTCCGGCACCCTGGATGCAGCGGCGTCCGCACGGTCTTTGTAAGCACAGCACAAAAAGGAGAACAAAACCCTCCATCTCCTGGCTGCAAAAGGCAGCCGGAGCCCCCGACCCTTGCCAGCCACCGCCGTGGAGACGAGCAATGCCTTGGGGTCGGTGCTCATGTCATGTGCCAGCCAGCGGGTAGATGAGGCTACCGGCAAAGCAGCCCAGAGGTTGACAGAAAAATGAATTCTTTCTGTGGAAATCGGTGCGGCCTGGCCTATTAAGGGACAAGTTAAATAAATCTTTCAAAGGCACACTGTTGAAGTTACTTTTTCAGCAACCAAGCTTTGTGGAAATCCCACACCAAGCCCCATCTATCTTGATAATGCAGAGTATCTACAGCTGAAAGCAGTTTAACAACTGCAAAACAACCGGTTGCTGAAGGGAAAAAAAAAAAAAAAATTGTAATAAAAATAAAGGAGGCTTTAGGGAACAGAAATCATTTTCAAACATTGTAATAGTTAAACCATTTTAACCTTACATCCATTACTTGCAAACAAATGTGACATTATGAATCAATTGCAGTTATGTTGTTAATAGACTTTATTAATAGCAAGGAAAAATAATATACATAGTATCCTCAATGGATATATAACTACCCTCTCAAATGGAGTTTCCTGATATTTTAAATGAATAGTGGGGTTTATTTTGGCAGCAGCATCACATAACTAATGTTTCATATTACACACAAAAATGATTTTGTTGCCATTCTTGAAATGAAATGTTTCATTTCAATAAAAGCTTGTAATTGTAACACTTAAATGCTATCACTAATAGCAAAAAGAAAGTTCTCCCAGCAACATTAAAGAGTGAACTTACCCGGTCTTTCCTCTATTACAGCCAATGTCTTTTTATTGTCTGTTTTCATCTCCATTTTACTTTATCTGCCAAACTACTTTGCATTTCAAGACATTTCCACTCACCTTGAGTTCTTGGTTCAAAAAGAAACAATAAAGTTTAATCTTTTCACTTGACAATGATGTATGGGTCTGCTGAAAAACACTTTTCAGGTATTATCATTAAAAAGTCTCTCTTTTTTTAGTTTCTCTTCGACTCTTGATACACAGAGAAATGCAAGATGTCACGCATGCGAGGGCTTTTATCAAAGCTTCTAATAATACTACTTAATTAGAAACCAAAGCCTGCTAATGTTCCTTCAGAGAGCTCCTCAGAGTAGTCTTTCCCCAGCTTTAGTCATTCCTCTTCAACTAAACATTGTCTAATGACTTTATTAGTTATTTCAAAGGCTAGCAAAGGCTACCACTCCGCTCTTTTCTTTCCAGATTACATCTTGCTGGTCAGGGAATTTGCTGAGCTCTACCATCACGCAACTGGTTTGAATTAGGATTTTTTTTCCCCCCCTCTCTTGCAGTTAGCTACTTATTAGCATTTGTCAAAACAAAGGGAAAATGCAGCCTCTGAATGTTTAATATTGTTCAGCATTCTCTGAGAAACACAGTCAGACAGTGAAAATACACCAATTGTTCCCTTCGCTGGAACGTACAGTACTGTTGAAACCCCGCTGGGGTTACTTAGCCTAAATGCCTTAACTTAATCAGACTGATCACATAACTGTGTTAAAGTTATTTAACTTTTTGTATTTTTATAAAAGCTTTGGAAAGAATTTTTGAAATGTATGATTCGTTATGCAGGAGCCATTCACAAGCCCACCAGCCAATGCAAACAGACTGCCTCACCAAATAAATGAAAACTGCCTGACTGATAATAAAAAGGTTTGGGTGGCTGGTTTTTTTTTTTTCCCTGAGAAAACTGTCGCTTAAATATATAATGTTACCAGTTCTATTTCCAGGTATTTACCAAATCTGGGGACATCTATTAACAAGAAGGAAAATACTGTTTTGGCTGAAAGTTCTCAAACTTACATCCAGCTATGCAAAACTGAAATACTCGAAGGATGAGAGCTCAGTTTCCAAAGTGGACTGATTTCCTTAAGAACATAAAGATGGTTGCACTCATTCAGTTGCTGACGCTGAAAGTCGACATTTTATCCTAAACAAAAAGGCAGAGTCGGATGCTGGAGGAGAAAGGGGGAAGAAGATATGTTAATTATATTAAAAAGCAGATTTTGCTTTTACAGCTCCTCGAGTGTGAGCCACAGATTTATCATTTCGGCTGAATGGTACATTCCATTCTGCACAGTGCTGGAGCTGAAATCCCTCTCCCTCACTCATTCACTATTCAGAAACGCTTAAGAAATTATTACCACATGTCCAGGAGTCACTCATGATGATGACCACTAATGCCATTCCTCTTGTTACAGTATTAACTCAAAATATACCACTGTTGTCTTTGATTAGCACGAGCAAAGCTAAGAACAAAGACATACCACTGACATAATGACAGTTTTATGGCTCCCGTCTGAAAAAAACTGAGCTCATTAGCATTCACAATATAAAACACTCTCTTCAATACTTCAGCGCAAAAACGACGTAATCTTCTTTTTGCTGAGAAACCTCAAAACCACTGACAAGTTACTTATTTCCTGCAACACACATCTGGGGTACTTGCTAAATATGGAAATTAAAATGTCAGGTAAGCTGGGCCCGACAAATGTTCCTCCTGCGCGCTCAGAACAAACCCCTGTTTCTGGACCAACGGTCTCCCCAAAGCGGTCGTTGCACAAAGGTATTCAAACAGCCCTCCTGCAAAGCATCTACAGGTGTCACAGGAACCAGCCCTTTGCGAACTCAAACCCACCAGGTCCACCTGGAAACAGCAAAGCCTTTTGGCTTCTTCTTAATGTGTGTTACAAAACAGGACACATTAAGTTAACTTCTGTAAAGTCTTCCCCTCTTTTCCACAACTCTGGAAGAAGCCTTACAGTTTTCCCACTGGGTCACTCTGAAGCCCAAATCAATAACCTATTTATAAAATGTTTCCTTTAAGCATGACAGAAACTGCTATTTATTTGCTCTTCACTGTTTAAGATAATGAGGTATGAGCACATCCACAACAATTAAAAATAACATGCACCTCAGTAATTAGCTGACTGGACTCCCATCCAGAGATACGTATCTCCCTTCTTTATTCCTTTGCTCCGTGAAGACATGGACCAGAAGGGTGGGAAGATCAAATTACAGAGTCAAGGGCCCATAGCCAAGAATACTGGATTTCTGGTCCCCAGATGTTGCTATCCAGGGAGCCCTATCTCCTTGCTGCCACATGCAGACATCTCCCGCAGTTGTCCTAGGGAGTTATGTGCATGCAACAGCCAAGTTTGGCAGGGCCTGGAGTCTGCTAGTGAAAACATCAGCGTGAATGTAGCACCATCGATCTTCGGTGCCACAGTGGTTCATCACATAGCCCACATAGGGCTGCAAGGATCAAAACAAACATATTGAGTCACATGTAGAAATAAACAGAGAGGGCAGCCACCAGAAAAGAGATTTTACACGTTCCTACAGTTAATGCAAAGAAGTAAGCCACATTTTGCACTTGTCTGGGCTCACCAATTGAACAAGTACCACATGCAAAACCTCTGCAAGTGAAACTGCCTGATGCTTGCATAAAGTAACATCGCACTTGACCTCTCCTGCCAGTCCCACCACAGAGGCAATCAGCCGCTGCCAGATAAAACCAGTGCTGTCAGTGAAGAAAGCCAAAATCTCTTCAATCACCTGTGTGTGCTCTGCCTTCACGTGAAGAAAGTCAGCAGACAGTGTGCTAACTGCTATTCCCAACCAACTGCACGAGAACAGAACTCTCTAGGGTTGAGTGTGTAGAGGTGGGAGGCTGGGAGAAGACCGATGAGGTGGTGTGACAGTGGTGGTAGCAGTTGTGTGAGTGCTTGGTGGAGGAGTCGCAGACCTCTGGGTTCCTGCTCTGGGGGTCCTGCTGTCTGAGCTCCTGGAGACAAAAAAGGGATTATGGAGCTCCTGCCCCTGTGGGGGTGTTCCTGTAAAGAACTATGGGGAATGATGTGTAAATGCAGTGTCCAGAGCACTTTCCACTGCGACTGTAATAAAGAACCTGTTTTGTCTCGTTGGGTAGATAGCGAGCAGGGCAGTTGCTGGAGAATGATGGGAGAATGGGCGGGGAAACTTCTGGTGGTACAAGTATCCAGAGGGTTTTCTCTTTCCAGTGAAACCACAAACAGAAACAAAGGCAGACTGAAGCAAAGTAGGGTACACCAACTTGCTCCAGCAGACCTACTTAAGTCTTGCCATGAGAGCAAGAAGAGCAAAGCTGCCCCCAAACACCTTTGGCAGAGCATCAGACGCCCTTTGGAGCCAGGCCCTGGTCCACACCCGGGGTGCGAACAGGAGGCATCCCGCAGGAAACCAGAAAAGTGCTAGGGTTCTCCAGAGCATCTGGGCAAGTAGGCAGTGCCCAGACAGCTCAGTTAAAGCGCCCAGTAAAAAAAAAAAATTCCCTCTGCCCTTCGATGTACCTGCCCAGCTGGAATAAGTCTGGGTGCTGTTCTGACAAACAGGCTGCCCAGGTCCTGCTGCTCTGCTCCTTTCCAGGGCAGGGGTGAGCTCCGTTCGGGGATGTATCTACGAGAAATTTTAAAATAACATTCTGTTTATGAATAAAACCAGTGAGAAGTCCACAGTCAGAGGAATCAATAACCTAATTAGTAATTAGTGCTAATTAGAGATTTATTAGTTCAAGCTACTCATAAATGTTCAAGTAACGCAAAGCCACTCATGAGAATACCAATACAGCAGTTAGTTAAAACAAAATACCATGTGTACGGCTCCCCAGGATTTGAGCTTTCATTACCACAGGCTCCAATCTTTCTTCCAAACAGAAAAGACACTAATGAATGGTATACAGATTGTGTGTGAGAAGAACATCAGTTTTTATTCAGCAAGATGAGAGAGACTTAAACCAGAATTAAAGATAAATTACATGCAAGGGATCAAGTTTTGCTCTCATTTACACTGATGTAAATCTGGAGTTGCTCTGTTAACTTCAGTTGTGTTGATTTCGATGATTGCATATTTATATTAATGATACTGAGCAAATGCTAAAAGCAGTGGGGGAAAAAAAAGACTAGCATTTTTTCCTTAACAGACTCGAAGCATCATCTGCCGCCTGGAGTTTAACAGAGATCAATTACTGAAATTTTGTAGTTGAAATGTTTGCATATGTCAGTTGTAATGAGTCCAACAACTTGCTTTCGAATGTACAGAGCCATTTGCAATGTTCCAGTTCAGTGTGCAGACACATTATCTTATATAGCCAATTTTGCTAGAAAATGGTACACTTTGAAACACCCAGAATCTTTGGCACCTGATATTATTAGAGTATCTGTGGAGGCAGCAGTGACAGTTCTTTGAAAGCTAGCTCCTGAGAAAACACTGCCATAAAAAACCCCACAACAACAACAAAGACAAATAAAGGAAATGTGGTTAGAAATGAGACAACTCAAATCAGTAGCCAAAAAACAACTAAACCAGCAGAAACAAAAGTAAAACCATGAAGATAAAACCAGAGAAGTCAGAACATTGAAGACTTCAATCAAGAAGTTTAAAATTGGCACTGGCACGCAGTGGGACGCTGTTGATGCTGAGGGGGATCCTGGGCTTGCAGACCTGGTAGGACAGACACCAAACCCGTCATAGCAATTTCCTGACTCCTGCGCTGATGGAGCTGCAGACTGAGATGCAGGTGCCGACAGGTTGGGGCTCTAACCTACGCATAGCTGTGCAGCACTGGCCTGCCCACACGGATGTCTCAGCTACCCCCAATCAGATCAAATCTGATATGATCCCCAGGTTCTACACATGGGCAGCTGAAACCCCTCAGGGAGATCATCCAGCACTTCCCTGAGGGAGGTGCCCCTCTAGGAGATCCATGTGGGGCTGGAGAAGTTGGGACGCTGTGGGTCCCGCAGTCACTTGAGCCTAAGCCTGCTTTCCATGCATGCTTCCCACATGGTTCAAGCTCTCCCAGGGAGACATTATCTCCAGGAGAGACAGCAGGGGGGTGGGGTGGTGGAATCAGCATCTGGGCTACCTGTTGTGTTCTTAGCCATCCAGCAAATTCACACAGCTCCTCATGCAAACACTAGGAAACAATAGCTCCCGTGTCTTGTGAACCCACTTCTCTCCAATTTCCAGTATTGCTGATTGTCACTAATCGGCATCCCTCCGCCAAAAACAGCAGTTGCTTCCCAGTGATGCTAGGATCGCATTTTGAGAGGACCCTAATGATCCTCAGTGCCACGACGCACCTGAAATGGGGAGGAAAAGCAGACCCACAGTCACCAGGCTACTTTAGATACAGATCTGGGGACCCCAAAATTTCCCCAGGCATTGTTCCAGCAACTGGAAGCTCCATCCTTCAACCTGCTCAGCCCAGCAAGGAGGGTCAGGCAGCCTTCCCTCATTGCCCCCGTCACAGTGCTTTAGAGCAGCAGAAACCGGTGCCATGCGGGGAGATGCCCTTCCCGGTGCCTACAGCCTCTCTGCCTCTACCAGCACCTTAAAGGCAGGAGCAGCCAGCACCTACATCTCCGACCTGGGCTGCCAGGAGGCACCACAGAGCATCCCCCTTCCATCTCCTCCACAGAGAAATCCCCACAAGCTAGGTTTGATCCACAGGCCACCAGGGTGGCCCAGATTTTTGCAGAATATTCAGATACCTAACCATAGGCAGCTTGTGGGATTGCTGGCATGAGGGCTCCGTGTAAATGAAGTGGCTGGATATTTTGAAACCCCCACTACAGTAGCCTCCTTAGGCTAGGAGATACCTTTAAATCCCTGTCCCATGTGACTAGCAGCTGTGTATGAAACACCAGCAAATGCTGTGGGGTCCACCCGTGGTGGGTAAAGCTCACTTTGGGGATCACTGAAGTTGGTGTCCTTATGAACACTCAGAGGGAGTAAATCTGTTGCCACTAATATTCCAGTTTGCCGTTCTGCTTGTTTCATTAATCGCTATGCAGAGCTCTGCGTAAGGTTTGGGATGTATAGCTTTTAGCAATCTGCTCTTTTTTATGCTCTGATCTACTCTTGTACTTAAGATACCACAGCAATGGGCTACTTAAATAGAATAGCCTGAATTCTTTGTTCTTTTGAATCCCTTCTCCATATATAATGCAATTAAGTCTGTTGTTAAGGCAGTCCAGATGGGCACTGTGTTATCCTCTGATATACCCAAATATCACAATGTTAACGATAGTTTAACGTTGCATTTTGTTTGGCTTTCCCCACAATTTCCTACTAACAGCAGCATTTGAAGTTAAAAAGACTAAGAGAGAGAGAGAAAAAAAGATCTCACAGAAGTTACAGTTATATGAAGGATGTGATCAAAATACAGTTGAGTAAATAAAAGCTCAGCTTATATCTGCCTCCTTTTCTGGCCAGTCCACAAGAGACATGAGCTTTACTGTTCCCAGGTCCATTGGCAAGAATATTGCCTGAAGCTGTGGAGGTTTTTGACTTCCAACAGAGGAGAATGCTAAGTCATTAGGCAAATGTTGGCTGGATTCATTGCCTTCTTTGTATGCATGTACCTGAGGAAGGAATTTGGCATCTCCTGTCTAACTGGATGAAAATTGCTCTTTCCCTAAAAGCTTTTTTTATTGACATGTGCAACTGTTGAGTGTGCGATATCCTTAAAGAATTTTAATTATTTTTTATTATGGAAGTGCAGTCTCCTTTGCAGTAGGAGACAGTTCCTGACTCACATCCTGTACAATCTAAATATGCGAGACAAGAGGAATCACTAAATGATGACTGAACTACAATCAGGGCTTGACCCAGTGTTGAAGCTCTGTTTCCTGCTTCTCCCCCTGTTTGAATAAGTCACTTTGGATTCCATTCAGCTCAAATACCTAAATTTAGCAATTCAGCTTGGTAGACTCCCATTTAAGAGCAGCTGAACAGCACTAAAGGCTCTGGTGGAAGCTCTAGGTAGTTTCCCACCCAGCGAAATTCACGCACCATCGAAAAGTGGCACACTGCAGCACCCGCCATCTGCAGAAGGCACCGGGGGAACCCAGCCTGCCCTGGACGTGGGAGCCACAGCTACTCTCTGGTGCACCTACCAAAGCTGCCGAGTTATCCAAGAAGGTAATTCAGAACAGGAAGGTGGTTTAAGTGGGCTGAATGACCTGCTGGAGGACCTAGCTCACTATCCTGCATTTGCACCTCAGATTAGGGGGTGTCAACACCTCCCGACCAACAATTTTCTCTCTTTTTTTTTTTCCTTGTGAATACTGTCAGCACTGTCATTGACCTATAGGACCTGCAGGAAAATTCCTGTCTTTACCATGTTGCACAGAAATGGGAATGATCCAGCAGTGATCTAGCTCCCTCTGAAAGACAGAGCAGTCACAGGTTTAAACTCATGGTAATATTGTTCACTGATTTTTTAACCTGGTGAAGGAGCACACAGCCCTGCTGGAATCAGCATCAGCCACAGCACTGCCAAAAACTTCTCTTTTGGGCGCCGGGCAGAGAACTGGAAGGTTCTGGGATAGACCTGGGTGGAATATGGGACCCACCCCACATCCCCGTCCCACAGCTCCACTTCATCCTAGCTCTTAGGAGACGAAGCGAGCCGTTTCCAAGCCCGACATCATTTCCCTGCCCTGCACGGGCCCTTCATCGCCCCCTCCGTAGCCACGGCCCTTTGCGAGACCCAGGGGACCAGGCGGGGGGCGGCTGTAGCGGCCCCGGGCTGCCCGGCGTCTGCGGGCTGCCTCCGCCGGGCCGCCTCCTCCCGCAAATCCTCTCCTCCGGGTAGCCCAGCCGCTCTCCCTGTCGCCGGCCCGGGCAATGCCCAGTGGGCGCAATTAAGCCGAGCCGAGCCGCGCCGGCCCGCCCGCAGCCTTGCCCGGCGGAGACGCGGGTCCCCGGGGCGGCCGCCCCTCGCCCACCCTTCCCCGGGAGGGGACACTCGGCGTGCGCAGGGTCGTCCCTCCGTCTGTCGGTCCGGCTGCTCCGGTTGCCAGGTGACCGCGCCCGCTTGCCCGGCTGCTGCCGCTCGCCCCCCACCCCCCCCGGCAACCCCGCCGTCGCCCCCTTCTTTCGGCGCTGACAAGGGCTGCCATGCAAATGTGTTGTTGACAGCGCCGGAGGCGTTTGAAAACGTTTAGCGAGCAAACGAGTTCGCCGGGTCCCCCTTTTCCTTCCCAGCATCTTTGTTACTAGGAGCGCGGAGGTGCCGCACTCCCGGCGAGCGGGAGGCTGCGGCGCGTACCGAAACTCCCGGTGGGAAGCGGCCAACGAGCAAGCCCACTTGTCACTCTGGCCCGTTAAATTAGTGAGTTGTTTGACCTCGTCCTTCTTTCTCCCGCCCAGCCCCCACATGGAAAATACCGCAAGCAATTAGAGTAAATTACAAGCTAAATCACTTGTTAAATTTCAGGTTTTAAGTCAAAGCCAATTCTGAATTATTGCAAGCAAAAAAAAAAAAAAAAAAGGTACCTTAATTGCAGTAAAGCTCAGGGCACTTAACTGGTCCTAGCTGCCAGATTTCAGGAGGATTATTGCTATTATAAAACAGAGCAGCGATACGGCGAGGAAAGACACGGGTAACTTCCCAAGTGGGATGTGAAAAGAAATGGATTTTTCCAACAGTTGAAATAGAGAATATGATGCTATACTACATTTATAATGATTGGTAAATCAAACTATGCATTTAACTCTCTGAGCAGATTTCAGGTGGGCACAGAAATTCACTTCAGGTTATTCTCCGCTTCCCTCCAAATGAATTAACAGCCTGAGGGGAAATCCTCTACCTGTCTGACACTAATGCAGACTTTCCCAGCTAATACTTTTCACCTATGACAGTCACAGGTCAATCCCCGTGCTTGGCACCTGGGATAGAGATGGGACTAAACCAACATTTTCACTGCGGGAGAATAAATAAGTGTGGTGCTGTGATCACCCCTGGTGTTTCGAATGGCGGAAGGGCTTTTCGCTCTTAGATATTAGCTAAGGGGTCGTTAAGTAAACAATAAAAAAGAAGTGTTGTCTTCTCCCTGCCCCGCTAAGTGAGGGCGGTGACTCCAGCGCTGGAGCTGGAGCCAAATCTCAGGTGAATTTTAATCCTTCATTATTCAGGACATACTGTTTTTTCCCTTTCCCTCTAAAATGACAGTCATGCTGTTAAGCATAATAATTGTTCATGAGTGAGCACTGCTTTTTGTCCCTCTTGATTTTGCCTCTAAGGCAGGCTTCTTACTCAGCAGAGGTCAAGGGTCACCTGCTAAATCATGCATACCCACAATCCCTTGTGAATTATGCAGTTGACAAACTGCCGCTAATGATTAGTACAACCTGCATTAAAACCCTGGCACTAAATTGATATTATTTGAGTGATGGATTACACCTCTAATGAGCGGATTATTGCCACAAGTGACCTTGTCGGCTGAAAGAGTGTTTCAATATAACTAACATCTCTCACATTCTCATGTCACAGCGGTTCTAAAAAAATATTCTCTCTCCTTTTTGATATTTTTTTTTTTATTCCAACTTTGCTTTCTAGTCCCTCAAACAACTGGGTAATCTGTAAACAGCACCTCTAATGGGATTAGTCATTAGACTGCACCCCAATTAGTACAGCCTCGTGCCTCTGAAATACCCAGTGTGCAGACGGATAATTTTTTTCTGATGAAAACTGCCATTTTTATTTTGCTCCCTGTTCTTCAGAGCATTGCAGTTCACCTGCGAGCACCTTGTCTCATGACTGAAGGATCACATGGCCCCAAGATAAGAGTGGATTTGTGGTTGATGAAGGACAAGACGAAATGATGGCTGTGAACTTCAGTGCTCTTTTGGAGAAAGTCATGGCTGCTTAATCGTATCAGTGGGACAGAACGTGGTCAGAGCATCTCCCTCATCGACACGCTCAGCCGGAGTTGGTCACCTTCAGCGCTCCATTGCGCGGGGTGAAAACCCGAGCTCTTTGGAGCCCGGAGCTCGTGTTTTGTATGTGCTGGTGAGCACCGGAGAACCGCGTCTGGCTACCCCAGTGTTTTGTAGGATGCAGATCAGACGGCAGTGCCACGGCTCGCCGGCATCCGAGCGGCGGTTAATTCACCAGGAGGGAGGAAGCACTTTTTACTAAGTGTTTCACCAAGTAAGAAAACCCTCCTGCAAAGGGGCTGTGCCTCAACCGAAGCCGCAGTCTGTCTGTGGAGTTAATAGACCCCTCACGGAGCCTCCTCACGCCTTTGTCTGGACACAGTCAGTGGTATATTCACAACTGCCTGTCACGCTACACGAGCGCAGATGAGGCTGGGGGGGACCGTATATTGATGGAATTAATTGAGCATAAGCCATGCTGACTGGCGGGGAAAATCACATGAGAGAAACAAAACACACGTGCCTCGCCAGTTCTGGGCTCTAACAAAGAATGAGCAGCTACAAACAAATAAAAATCATGGTGGAGGATGTCAGCGCGAGCTCTTTATTATCAGTGGCATTTCGTTCCCCGAGGGATCCGCACACCCCTCGAAAGCAAGGCTCATTCCCCCAAAGCCAGCCCGTGTTATACTGGAGAAAATCTAGTTTAAATAAATGCAATACTAAGTCCTGTGACAGACTCTGACAGGGTCAGGATTCAGCCTCCCGGTCCATATTGCTTCGCTCTGACCACAACCTCTTCCTTCCCTCCCCTCCCCCGCCTCATGCTATCTAATACGTTTGATGTTCTGCAAAATGAAGAAAAACCCTAGTGCTATAGTTATAATGAGAATGTGTTCTCGGGATGCCCATTAATTAATCCTGGGAGACCTCTGCTCCCCTGTGCCGTACCGTTAAAGCTGCAGGCAGCTCAGATGATGCTCTTCCTGGCAGTTCCCAAGGATGCGGCAGAGGTGGAGAGGAGGGCGTGCAGGGCGCTCCAAGGCGATGGCTCTGCACACCCTGCTCCCCTTAGCCCACCCGAGCCCAAGCCTGGGCACTGCCAGCTCGCGCTTGCTTAATTGGCCGTTTGACCAGGCGGCGTAACGACAGCAGTGGCTACTTCGCTCTCCCATCGCAGGGTGTGAGAGGGAGAAAGGTACGATGGGCTGGCATTGAGATGTTACACCGAACGTCAAGGCCAGGCGGATCACCCCGTGCACATGACAGCTGGCCCAAAAATAGCAAAGGCAGTGGGAGTCGGAGGCACCTAATGAGCTTCCTCTTCCCTTGCTTCGACGGGTGCTCACGTTTCAGGCAAGGCCAGCAATCTTATGCTACAGAGGCCTCTGCTTTCTTTTTTTTTTTTTTTTCAATATTCCCAGCTCCCAGGTATGCTCTGGGACAGCTCTACAAGAACGGAAAAAAAAAAGTCGTGGTTTGAAGCTGACAGATACATTCATCCTAATATTGCCACTGAGAACCTGGCAGGGGAAGGGAGTGGGAAGGGGGAAAGAGAATATTAAAAATAATAATAAATCTCCAGCAAAGCAATTGCCAAGTGCCGCATGACGCCCGGCTTTATTTCCTGATGTTCATAGGCGAAGTTAACAAAACAACACAGAAAAATCCTGCCACTGCTTCTGCAGTGATTAAGCATTTACAGTAGCTGTGAGAAGTATCCACGGACAGCAACAGGATTTGAGAGGATGCCAAGAATGAGACAACTCTGTCACCCTAGGCTGGCGTCGGTGACATCAAACAAACACTGGCTGTCACGTGCTTCAGGAACCTCATAAGTGATCAGTCTTCTGGCGGGCGCAGGGAGGGCAGTGCGGCAGACTCTGCCGCAATTCCAGGAAATGCAGCGGCAGGTGAGGAGGCACCAGGGAAGCCCACCTTCCCACTGGCCGAGACTCATGGTGCCACCTCCGCAACACACAACGTGTCAAATTGCATCTTGCTCTGCTAAACCTCCCCTCGCCTCTCCAGCTGCAAAACAATCCATCGCTGTTCATAAACCTAGGCCTAAAACTATCCCGCTCTTGGGGTCAAGAGACCACTGTGGACAATGACGATGGGAAAAAATCATTCTCTTCTCAAGCATGAGACGCGTATGAGAACGGCGTCCTCTGCTTCTCGCTCTCTGCTGCCTGGTGTGAAGCCTGAATGCATTCCAAAATTATAAAGAAAACATATACAGACTTCTTTTAATTCTTCTCTCCAGCTCTTTTCCATTCAGAGTCAGCAGGGAATGGACTTTGTACTTATTTATAATCGCGGTATAGGGAGGAACGTTCAGGCAGGGAGATGTGTTTCCCGTCTCGCCTCAGAAGTCCGTGCCCATTTTGATGTTTTCCAAGCGCAGTATCAGATATGTCTCTGGTCGCTTAGAAAGATTTGTATCCCGCACACATGAGCTCTGCATTGGAGGACAGCAAATTTGTTTTCCCGCGGAATTCATGTGTTGTGGGTCAGAAGAAGAACATTTTGGTTATACTGCTCCTTCCAGTAAATTACTCATTGCCTGGGTTTTGTTTGTTTGAAGACGTGGCCCAACACCTGCTACGTCCTATTATGTTAAACAGCTCGCTAGAGTAATTTGGTTTTGGCAGCAGCTCGCAGAGATGGGTGCTGTGTGCTGAAACAATTGTGCCGCCCACTTAGCACATATTGCCCTAATATTTTTATAGCTATGTACACAGAGGAGGGCTACTCAAATATTTTCCGTAGAAAAACAGTTTACTGACGGTTTCCATAAAATGCTGGTTCTTTCCAAGGAAAATCCTACTACTGGCTGAGAAACTAAACAACTGAAAACTAGTGGGCTTTTAGTCTTGGGGCAATAACCAAAAAAATGTTAATTAAAAAAATGTTAAAATGGCGATCCAGAAAGCAGAACAGCTTTTCCTGCAGGAAAGCTTTATAAAACAGTCAGCGCTTTACAAGATGGGTAGTTTTTCTGCTCCTTTTTTATGTACAGGGATTTTCATCTGTCCTACATCACACATAATGTGTGGCAGGCAAAACCTTACCATGGTGCAATCCAGAGAAGACACCATGGCACAACAAATACAAAAATATTTGAAAGATCTGTCACCAGTGAGAAAGAGAAATTACAGTGTTACCGTTACTAACTCTTCCATTGTCAGTCTCAGATATCGAAAGTCTTTCTGAAGGTGCCATTCCTGGAGTCATTTCAATAAACAGACTGTCCCTGCTTCTACTTTAAAAATAGTAAAAGTTTGCAAACTCTCTTAGCTGGGGAGGAAAGATTAGTAGTGGGCACTAAAGGTTTTAAAAAACTTTAGGCAAATAAAGAAAATTCAGAACATACGTAGTCTTTTTTATGTATTCACCCTTTTTGAAGACGATTTCTAAAAAGAACTTAGGAGAAATCTAACACTTTTTCTCACTGACTCGAGCTGGCAATTCTGTAACTATGTAGTGTGATAAAAAGTAATAGAAGAAGACATAGTTTGCTGAAGCTAAGAAACATAGCTTTTCTTACAATCAAATTAATTTGCTTAATTTCCCATGGTTGTAGAAGCACTAGTTTTTGAGGCACTTTGAATTAAGTACGGAGACTCAAGCCAAGAAATCATAAAACCCATGAATCACTGTGGTTGTGTTTGAATTCAACAGGTTGGGGCATAGTTTTCTAAGTAACCCTATTACATATATACTGAAAACGCAAACCGAAATCCTGCGCTGGCAGAGGAAATAGATGACTAGGTCTTTTCCATCTACGCTTTCTCCAGTTCCAGATTTCTGTGGTTTTATGATTACAAATTATTTTAGGAATCCTTTTTCCTACAACAATGGACATACTTGTTCTCTGTTTTAATTGCTGTGAGACGCAACAAGGCTAATATTGTCATATTTTAAGTAATTGAAACATTTGGCCTTCGACTGTGGTGATATCCCAGGAGATTGCCCCTCCTACTGGGTTGTATCACTTAGACTACATGGTTCCTGTACACTTTTCCTCTTTGGGAGGAACAGAGCAAATACTGGCTAAAGGAAGAAAAAGAGCAGTCAAACTGTAGGTCTTTTTTTTTTTTCCTGAGCTTTTAAATTTTTCAATTGTCTTTTTTTTTTATGACTGTCAACCATTCCAGCTATTCAGAGACCACATCAGTATGAACTCCATGAATATATGCCTTGAAGGCTAGCCAGGGCTAATAGCGTCCTCGCATTTGGACAAAACTGTGGTGCTCTTAATCTTGATGAATAATCTGATTTTCGTGTACATCTACAAATTAAGTTGCCTAATATCAAGAGCAAGAGGGGAAGGAGCTATGCTTTTGAGGACTCCATCAAAGCCAAAAGGTGATATGAGGAGTAAGGCACTGCCAAATGCCAGAGAAAGTACTGCTACATGACCTGTTGTGAACAAAGGAGTCTGGAAAATCCATGTACTCTACAGCTCAGAATGGAAGCCAGGTAGAGGTTGAAGGAAGTGGCTGTGCTTTGCTGCTTGGAGTTATAAAGCCCAGTGCTTTAAACTTCTCCACTTCCAGCAGCTTTGGCTTAAGTGAATGATTCTGCTGTAGCCACAGGGAGTATTTCCATCAGTATGAATTTGTGGAGCTGAATCTCAGTGTAATGCTCCTGTTAATCTGAGTTGCCACAGGAAAAAGGAAGGAAAGAGTGAAATGAATATACACAACTAAACCTGAGAGTCACTGTAGTTGGCCAAGATAAAGAGTAAGAGGGTACTGAAATGGAACCATTATGGTCTGCAGTAACATCTATGAGCTAAGAAATACATTGCAAGTGAAATGTGCATTATACTCTGAGTGTTAAAACACGGTGCTCCGCTTTAATGATTCCTGCATAGGCAAACCCCACTTTTTCAATGTTTGCAGTAATCCAGTGAAAGTGAACTACAGCAAGACCTTAACAATGCTCTCTCCTTCCAGCAACAACAGATACAGACAGTGCAGTTCCTTTTTTTCCAAAAAAAAACGCTTCTTTTTTTTTTTTTTTCAGTTTCTTTATGTCGTGCAGCACAGAACATAATTACTTTACACTGTAGGCTCAAAAAGTCACTAAGCAGCTGATAAAAGGCAAAGAAATCAGTACGATTTTCTAGCTGAAAAAAGGGCTTTTCTTATTGGAGCTGATAACTCTCACCAAGGGCTCCAGGCTTTTGTTACATCAATTTGAGGAACTCATAATCTCTGCATTATGAATGTTCAACCAGGATATTTCCTGCTACAGTGCATGAGGCACCTTCAATATCACAGCTCCTGTTGTCATTGTTGGGTAAACAGCTTTTGACACGTTTTCAATATGATTACATTAGAACAAGTGGGTCATGATTGATAACCTAATATTCAGGCCATGCAAATCATCAATCACGGGGAGTATATTAATTATTCAATGTAACCGTCTAATGCAAGAATCAATGTTGGAAATGAAGAAAAGAAACTCACAGCTCCCAGCAGAGGCTACACCAGATAATAAAAAAGGAATACTAAATAATCTCAGCCCATAATCCTGTTTAATAAAATCCATTTATTTAGCTGTCAAAAACATGATACAATTATTTAAAAAAACAAGATAATGAAAAATACCTTTTTTTTCTTGTGGAAAAGAGACTTTTGGACTTTTATGCCGTGATTAAACATGAGGTCTAAAAATACACTATAAATAATGAGAATAGCTGTGACATATGTGAAGAAAAAATATCACTCAGAGAAAACAGGTGTTTTCAGTTATGCTTAGTGAGGTTAAACCAATTATGACAGCATGACACATAGTCTGCAACAACGCAAGAACCATGCAGATCCCCTACACATCACACGCACACACAGAGTAACAACCCTGAATAGGAGGGGACACATTTCTTCCTCAAACAGTCTAGAGCCAAAATTACTTAAGCAGACAAAGCAGCCCTGGAGAGAAGGATCCTTGCAGTGTCTGCCGTACTTCTAATTGTGAACTTCAGAAATCGTGGCCAAAAAGATTTGTAATGCAGCAACAGAGAGGCATAGCAGGCAATGTCAGAAGGTGCAAACTTAATGATGCACCTGGCTGATGTGTTGTCGCATGGTGGAGAGGGGGCTTTGTGGCACTCATTTGAGCATGTAGCTCTCTGCAGGCACTTGTTGACCCGTTTTCTCTGCTAAATTCAACCTCAGTGATTTCCCAAATAATTCAGCCTGCTTCAAACATCCCACAACATCTTAAACATAAAAATTTCTGGTAGTTAATGCCAGCATTATCAGCATCCACTAGGCAAGAGTCTATGCATGGACCTTTACACTTTCCTTGGAATATGATCCTACAAGACTTCTGCTCCATCCACTTTCTTGGTAGTTATTTCCCCTTTTCATCACAGTGCCTCATCCCCAACTAGCAAGGCCCTTTGCAATTTTTGGCATAATGCTGTTTAGACTCTCACTGAAATGATTGTCACATAGCCATTTTTCTTTTAAATCTAGCAACAAATCCCTTTTTCCATGTCCTTTCCTTCATTTTATCATCAGATTTTCAAAGCCCAGATTTTATTCATAAGATCTGGTTTTCTTCCTTTTTTCCAAGGAACCATCAAAACGCATCGGTGCTGCCCCCACCTCCAAGCAGAAAAGTGTGAGACTTTTCACAAAAGTTCCACCACACCAGAATGAGGAAGAAAAGTGAAGACACAAGTGAAGACTTTGCCTGCAAATACAGAGCAATCTTCTTGGATTTTGTCCCGTTTCACTTTTTCAAAGATTTACAAAAGGTCTCCATGTACTCCCTGAGTAGTGACAACCTGCAATAACAAGCCCATCAGAATGAAGTGGTGGTCATCACCACTAACATAAGGCACACCACACCAGTCCATCTGCAGAAAGGCAATAATCATTTTAATTTTGTGACTGATATCAAAGACTTTTTTAACACTGCCAAGAAATAGATGCTTTCTATCAAGAAATGTGGCTTTTGAGGTTAAATGCAAGAAGGACAGTGACAGTCATAGCAGGCTCTTGCAAACCACTCCAGGAAGCCTGATGAGCCCAGGGACCCTGATGAGGCAGCAGCCCCACCCACACTGTCTACCCAGTGAGATACACCCAAAGGTTTCACTCAGCCAAACTTCCAATCCTTGTAGTTTATCCTTCTGCTAGGAAACAGCATAATAGTTTCAGCATCCACCCACTTAAATGGCAGAAGGATTTGGCAATTCCAGGCTTAGGCTTGTGGAGAAATGCTACAGCACAGCTTGTGATCTTCTTCGGTCTATGGGTGGATTGCCCTGGAGGCATGGTGGGGGCACACGGCAGCGAGTCTCCACAGAACACCCTCTTTCCCTTAGCAGACTCATTAACAAACACAGTCTTGATTTTAAAACAGAATATTCTAAGCAAGCAGAATAAGTACAAATTTCTCTCATTTCATAGCCATATTTTTTACTGTTGTCAAGCTGCCTGGACATCTTGGTTGAGCAGCCACCCAGCAGTTGTTTGAGCCCTTGGTATTGTGCTCTGTGTACTCATAAGCTCCCAGGGGTTTGCATGCCTCCAGTGCTTGTTCTTGCCCCAACATCTTTTGAGCACATTTCTTGAACACTGGTTTCTAACTGTGACCCCTCTATTTATACCCATCATAAGACCCCAGATGCTTTAGGTCCAATCAAATGCCAGCGTCAGAGGCATTTCAGAATCTGAAATACAACCTTTCTCCTATTTCCAAACCTCTTCCTTGTTCAGACACATGTTAACAGAACCTAAAAAAAACAAGGCAAAAAATTGTTAAGCCAAAGCTCTAAAGGTTGAACAAGTTCATAATGAAGATCCACTGAATTTCACAAGAGAGCACAGGCAGTTGTTTTACAGGAAAATGGAAGTTGAGTGTGTTTGACTCCCATTCAGACTGCAACAGGGAAAAAATACAGATATACAGACAAAGTAAATGGGTTTAAATAACAGTTTCCCTAGACAGTGCATCAGGTAGTTATTTTGCAAGACATGGGGGGGGGGGGGGGGGAAAGAAAGAAGAAATCAAATTAATTAATCTTTCCAGAGAAGTTTCAAAAATAATTTTTCCAGCACTAATGTGTATAAATATAAATCACAAACAGGTGAAACTCTGTGGTCAAGCAGCAGTATGACTGTGCTTAGTCATTGCTTCTCCTATCACGCCAGCACAGCTTCTCCCAGCCCACGGCCCTATTGTGCCGTCACTCCGGGTTGGAGGAGGAGAGCATTGTGATTCATCCAAGAAGAGGCAGCAAAAGAAGTCGCAAGCAACTTTCCACCATAACGTAGCAAGGCACTTTTGAGACTGTTAAAACAAATGTTCTGATCACTTATTCAAGCACTTGCAGTTCTTCTTTCAAGGCAAGTGAAACGATGGCACAGAGCAAAGGAAGTTCAACCATTGTTAGAGCATTTTGATCACTAAAGGAGATAGTGCCACGCAGGCCTTCCTGATTCTTGCCAACTCTTGTTAGTATATTCAGGCTTCTCCTTTAAAATATTTTTTAGTATATCTTTTATGTCTAGTTCTAAAATGCATTGTATTTACCCGAGAGATCAGACCAAGCTTCTGCCTCCAAAACATTTAGACGGATTTTTTTTTTAAATTGCACAAGAGACCAAAATTCATCTTTCTGGTCTCCCAGACAATTACATATCTAGGCATTAAAAAAAAAAAAAAAAAAAAAAAGAAAGAAGGGTTTTCTTCCATGCCCCAATGGACAGTTGATTAAGCACACATTCTTTTAGCTGTGAATGCTTTTCAGTTTTTAAATCAGAACACATATATTAGTAGTTACCTGGCCTCTTGCATGCAGCAGTGGGGAAAAGCACAAGAGGTCATACAAAAGGCAACAGAAGCTACACAAACAGAAAACTGGTCAAGGCATGTGGAGCCAGGAAGTCCATCAGAGAACAGAATTTGGCCCACTGTCTATATCGTGAAGTTATCTGTAGCAATTTATTCACCACAGCTTAGCTTTATCTCATTTTGAAATCTAATTGATACTGTGATTTTAATCAAAGCATAAATTTGACCCCACATCTTCAGAAGCAGAAAATAAACTTTGGTAGTCTTGTTTGGTGTTAAAAAGCTCTTGGACCAGACTTTCACTGTTGCTGATCCCTAGCCAGATGTTCTCAGCCTAACACTGAATCTCTCCTCAAGCCACCATCCATTTTCACATTGCTGCCACTGTAGCTTTTCTGCTATTATGATACTGGGCACAGCCAGAGGACCAGAACAACTCCAGCACATTACCATGCTGATGCGGCTCTGCAGGTTTTTGGACCTATGCTGGTATCTCCAAACAGAGATGCTTCTCCTCTCTGCACCTCGGGCTCCTCACTCAGTAGTACCAGGACACTCAGAGCCCCGAATGCACTCCCCAGGGTAGCTGCCTAAACCTCATCCAAAATCTGAGAGGAGGTTGTTGTGTTCTTTTGTAACTCCATTAGAGTTTTGACAACATGATCCACCAACATCTGTGGGGACTGGGCTCATTATCTTCTATCTGATAGGATTCATGTGCTTTGTTTCACAGGTGGTTTTCACCATCTCCTTCTAGGCTATTCTGCTGAGTGAAAAACCCAGTTTCAACCTATCTTGGAACCTGTTCCATTCTGCATCAAAGATGCGGGTCTGATTGGCTTTAGGTATCGAGTGGATCTAACACTGGGTTTCTCATGCAGCCAAGACAAATGATTAGACACCTGGTTGAGGAGCAGGCGATGAGGAGATAGAGAGGTACATGGCAACTATATTTTGTGCAGAACCCTATTGAGTTGGTATGTTTGGAGAATGTATATTGGATTGAACCCCTCAGGCAAAAAAACAGAAGGGACACCTCACTTATGGATCCAAAGCTGAAGCATAAAAGACGGTCTGAGCTGCTCAGACTCTCAAGTCTGAGGTGTCCTTAGAATGCCCAGAAGCAGAATTCAGGTGACTGAAAAACCCAAATGTCAGAAAGTTAGGCAGCTGCAGACTTAAAGCAGTAGCTGAGCAGAATTTTTGAGAATCTAAGTTTTGGACTAAGATACCAAAGACCCACTTGGTCCCTTCATGGATGTGGCTCTAATTTTTTCAGTGCCTTCATTCCCCTTCTGAAAAACACAGATAGAGGCATTCTCTTTTCTAATAGAAATGCTGAAAAAATGTACACAGCAAAATCTGTGAGGTGATGAACCTACAGGAAAAGTGAAAGAGAAATTACAATTCATAAGTGGATTTTGCAAAGTAGGTCTTCAGCCAATAGCAATCTCCCAGAAATCATTTTTGCTCTGGAGCAGCGAGCCCTTTCACCTAGCCCAGGACTGTGCTGGCTGACGCAAGGTAGTCTGCACTATCTGATCATCAGTGTCTCATCTATAATACCTTGTGTGTTGACTGTTTTTGTCACACCATGGTGTACAGGACTAGATATGTTATTTCTTCTATGGGACACAAATTACATGCAGAACATGCTAGTCCCTCACTCCGCCCTGCTTCTGCTTTGAGCTGTCTATGTAGTGGCAGGAAGAAATGCTGCTCCTTTCCCAGATGAGCCTCCTTCTGCTTCTTCCATCACGGAAATTGTCCAGAATTCCAGAGAAATGTTCGCAGGCATTTGTTGCATGCAAATAACTGCCAAATAAATCATTGTATATTGCAGCACAACCCCTGAGGGGGTTTGTACCTATGGAACTTGCTACTGTCACTCCACTTCCCCATATACCTTAATCATGTTATTCATTCAGCAAGAAGGATGAATGTTACAGCGTGAGACTTTAATCCCTCACTGCTGAGGATCTGATTCTCAGAGAGAGAGAGAGCAGAAAATCCACAGAAAAAAAACTTCAGGTAGGAGCCAAATAGCATTATTTGTCAGCACTGTGTTTAGGCAAGGATTGCATTATAAGAACATCTTCCTAAAATAATTTAAGAGAAATGTATGGCCTGATCACACATTCATTGGGCATGCAGGTAGGCATGTATGCACATGTCAGTAAATACAGGGCCTAAACAGCACCTTTAAAGCAGTGCATTTGCAACCTTTTAAAGCATCTGAAAAACTCTTATCTTCACCCTACCTCTGTGGAGTAGCTCTATGGATCACAAAGCTATTTTATGAGAATGTTTCCTCTTTCCTCTAACCATTTGAAATTTTTCTATAAAGATAGTAAAAATGAAATAGCAGCAGACATCAGAGGGAGAGAAGCACAGCGTTTAGTGGTAATCTAAGATCCTGTCCTTCGTGCATTTTAAAGGTGCTGGTTTATTTTATATCTCTGCAGTCAGTGCTTTCTGTACACAGGGCAATGCCTATTTCTTCATGCTGGCCTTGACAGTAACCCCAGATGGATCCCTTCCACCAAGATTTAAGCTCTCAGGCCTCTGTTCAGACTGCCAGAAAATATGCTAACTACCAGGTCCTAGACGAATCTAGAGGAAACTAGAGGAACACTATGTCACATCCCATAACCTCCCCGAGAACAGCTATGGCGTAACACTAACGGTGATTGATACTTGTGCTTACCTATGTCCAAGAGTGGTTATAAATCGGCAGCTGAGAGATGCAAGGCTATGTAGTCCATTAGAGACTGGTCCCTCTGGCAGTCCAGCTTCCAGCTGGCTGCTATTATTCCAAACTCAACTAGGAAAGCACACGAATCAGACAAAAAATGTGCAGCTTTGCGTATTTTCAGACAAATCAATAAAAGGAGCTAAACCAACATAGTCCAGTTTAGATTATATGAGAAGCACATCTAACAAAGCTTTTTTATAGAGCTTTCCTCTAAGCATGATTGAATGACAACTTAATGAGGTATCTTCCTATTGCCAGATCTACTTAGAAGACCTGAAGATGCGGTCTTGCTTTCTTTTCCCAGCACATCTTTCTGATCTCAGTCCTGCTTGAGGGATTGACCGGTGGCAATTTTCTAGCTCCTTTTTGATGTAAGGTACCTGTAAACCTGCTGACTGTCTTCCTTTTTGGCCTCATTCCAGGTCCTCTAGCCATCAACATGAGAAAGAGCACTGCCTTCCTCGAAAGTTCCAACTTCTGAGAAGCAGCACCATGACAAAAGCCATGAGTTATTGGAGCTGGATGTGACAGAGGTCTCAGCCCATTGATCAAGTCACCACCAGTTGTAGTAATGAATTATAATAATAATAATGTTATAGCAGATAGTCATAGCCTGCAATGTTCCTGGTGTAGTGAGTGGGAAAAATAATTTCTTTTATTCCAAATAGTGAAAAAGATAGACATTTATTCCAAAACCTCACCTATCAATCAGATTTCCAAGCTGGTCAATGAGTTTGGGGGACTCACTACCATATTACCATTATTCAGTGATGTTGTGGCACATTGACACTATTTTCATTCTTCCAGTACTTACCAGTCTCCACCAGACAGACCTGACACCTCTATCTAGTCTGTAAGACCCACATGATTACTATTTTCCCAAGTGGGAGAAACCTGGAATGTAAGAATAGAAGGGCTGAATCCCATTTCTGCTACTCCCACCCAGCTCTGAGTGGCCATGGTGTGCAGCATAGTGACAGCCATGACATTCCCGAGTCATCATGGATTTGCTGCAGAAGTATAATAGGCAAAATACAAAAAATTGTAATGAGGACTGGTGATACAAAGCCCTCCACACTTGCTTCTTATCATCCCTGCCAAGCTAGGGAAGAATAATTGTTTATGGACAATTTCAGGTTACTCTCTTATTCTTTACTATTAATCATTCTGTGTCACCGAATGAAAGTACAATGGTTAACATTACAGATTAATTGTTGCAGCTTGATCTACAATTAAGGGATTACATGTGTGATAAGATTTTTGGTCATAGGAATGAAAAAGAATATGATGAGATACACTATCTGGCATGAAAATCTTGTTGACTGTACAAAATCAGAGCTCAGTCTTGAGCTGCTACCCAAAAATGCCATAGCATCTCAATTTGCATCAAACACAAAGGAATAAAGGTAAAGGACTATATAATCTGAAAAGCTTGCAAGACATAACAGAGACCAAAGCCCACTTAGGCATGTGCTGTGTGAGTTAGGATGTTTTATTAACCTCCTTACTTTTCTACTGAATCAAATGAATTGGGAAATGTCAGCATTTTATATTTTCACATAATCCACAAGGAAAGAAATAAAACCCTATGATTTTACACCAAGTATTTTCTGGACAGTACCCCACAGCACACCATAGTCTAGATAACCATGCTTCATGAACTCTTCGTGGATGGACCCTCTCATGCTAAATCTCAGAGCTCCACTGAATTGCTCTACAGCCACTATTCTATGTCATGGCCAAGAAGAGTAACTATATCTTTGGGCCATCAGACCTGATTGATTGTCCTTGATCCCAAAGCCTTCTGCTTCTATCTCAGTGCTTCTCCATAGCAGAATGTCATGCCACAACCCTGCGGCTGCTCAGCTCATCTCCTTTCCCAGCACCAGAAAGCCTTGCAGCAACACTGAACAAACTATTTGTACAAGGGAGAAAAGCAGTGAGTATATGTTCTGATTGACTGCATGAAACCACAGTTGTATGGGCAACTGAAAGCCTGTTGTTAATTTTAAACACAACAGGCGCTCAATCAGAAGGTGGCCAGGTTACCAAAATATATACAACCCTTCCAAAACTGGAAGTCTGTGCAGCACGAACCCAGTGAAGACATTCACTGCTGCATGGTTTGATCAGGTTGCAGGCACTGGTTTCAAGAAATGCATGCAAGAAATACTTTTCTCATTACATGTCTTTAGTCAGATTATTATCATGGAAAATACTACTTTAAGAGTGCCAGTATGTGCTATCGCAAATCAATGACAGTTACTTTCTCAAAGGCAAAAATATTTTACTGGGAAGGGATTTCTTATATTGTCCACCACTTCTATGAAGTTACATTGTTTGGATTCAGCCCTAAGTTTAGGACTGAAATCCAGACACAAACACATATGCACCCTTAACCCCTAATGTCACCCTGGACATAAAGGCTATTAGCATTTTTCTCTTAATTATGTTTCTGCTGGTACAGCCTGTATTTTCAAAGATGTTTAGCACTTTGTTTTATGCAGTGCACAGATTTTCATGAGGGCACATACAGACTGTTAAATTACAGAGATATTTAGGGTATGCACAAACTAGTTGTGCACTCAGTTTTTCTTCTCTTGTTTTCTTACTCCTCCATTCCATATTTTCATAGTTCCCTGGCCAACATCAGCACAACAGCTATGCTGTCAAAAAAAAAAAAAAAAGAAAATCCCAGCAATAATAGGCAGAGTCTTTGTACAGAAATCCACCCTATTCTGACAGGCCATTTGCTTATTATTTTTTTATCAGGAAAGACGTGTTTTACAGGACAAATAGGAAGATACAAGCATTACCCGAGTGACCTTGCAAAGCTGCAAAGGCGAGATGCCATGCCAAAGACCAGGCTTTTATTCTTGGCGCTGCCAGTAGCCTGCTAGCAATGCTGGGCACTCACCTTGGCTCTCCCTGCACCTCAGTTATCTCATCTGTAAAACAGGGATGAGGGTACAAAGTACACTCAGATCTATGGCTGACAACAGTAGTGCAGTATAATGGCTAATTTTCTGAGATAATAAGTGTTATTCCTTCTCAGAGCTTGAATAAATTGGGAGGACAAGTGGGAACACCATAGACCAAACTGCAGAGGATTTCTCCTACAAAGCCATCGAGCTGTTGTACAGCTCTAGCCTAGATGTCTGTGGCTACATGCCCCCCTGTCATCCTTCCTGCATGAAGGAGAGTCTTACAGGTTTTCTGTTTGTGGGACCTGGGCTTTCCCCTCACTTCAAAGTGCTCCTGCACTGCAGCTGTCTTTTCAGAATGCCCCTCCACCAGGCTATATATGTGGGCAGCCACAGAGGCTGAGTGTGCAGCCAGCCACCTTTATTACAGACCTGCTGCAGGAGAGGCAAAGGGTCAAGATTAGGCACAGAGAATGAAACATATCAGACTCAGCCATGCCACAAGGCACATACATGTGTGTACACATGCACACCACATACCCATGCTCAGTGAGGGTCAGGTCCTTACCTTTATTACTATAGCATACAAGTAAACCGATTTAAAAAAAATAAATATCTGTCCGTATGCTCTTATTGCTTAAGATCATCAGGTACAAGCCTTAGCCCCTGATTTTATGACACTGCACTAGATATAGACCTGTCTGAAGAGATCTTCCAGAAGTCACCAGTTTAGAGGACTGCTTGGACAGTGTAAACCCATGACAAGAAGTTTTATGCCACTAACCAGTGGCTATATCTCTTTGCATGTGTGTTGTCCAGGACTTAGAGGGCAGGGTCAGTTCCAGCGTCCTAGGGGTGATAGTGTCAGATTGCTAATGAAAAGTTTTCAGATTCTTTTAACGGCCACAAACTGGAAAACAGAAGGTTCAACCTGAACGTGAGGAAACTCTTCTTCCCTGTGAGGGTGACAGAGCACTGGGACAGGCTGCCCAGAGAGGGGTTGGAGTCTCCTTCCCTGGAGACTTTCCAAAGCCGCCTGGACTTGTTCCTGTGTGATCTGCTCTGGGTGATCCTGCTCTGGCAGGGGGGTTGGACTAGATGTTCTCTAGAGGTCCCTTCCCACCCCAACCACTCTGTGAATCTGTGAACCTATGATTGTCAAATAATATGGTCAAGAACACAAGACTCTCTCCTGTATCGTATAATAATGGGACTTTCTACCCATAAATAGATCTTTTATGCATACATGTCTATGTTTCTGGAGGTAAAGTTCTTGCCTCAACAACATCAAGTGTCAAGGAGTTGCATGGGTAAGTCATGCAGTATCTGCAGATAGTGTTTTGGGTTCAGCTGGATCGCCCCTTCAAATCTCTGAAATCACTAGAGAGCTGTGGGCAAGAGAGCCTCAGCCCAAGCTGAGAAAATTCCTCCCAAGGGTCGGCTTGCCATGCTTGCCCAAACACACCTCAGCTCTGGCACAATGCCATCACTTGATCACAAGCTTTAAATGGATTCAACAGACGTAAAAGAGGGAAGTAGCATGGCAAAGAGCTATTTGCCCATCACATGTTAAAACTGACCAGTAAGAAGCCTGCTTGGGGAGCAATATTTAATTATCATTCATAAAGACATTATATTTACCAAACTAAGGGTTAGCTGCCTTTTTTTTTTAATTTTTTTAGCTTTCCTCGATGCAAAAGGGAAGGAGAGAAACAAAGAAATTACTCAATAAAGGCCCTCAGAGGTTGTATCTTGTTAGCATAAAAATTTTGGTGCGAGTTCCTCCTTAGTTTAAAGAGGGACTGACAGATATTTGAACTCCTGTAGTCCTATTCTGGGCTTTCACTTGGCAACCCTATTTTTCATGTTAGGAAAAAGGATAAATAAGAACTCATGATACATCTATTTTATGTCCTTCATCGTTTTATATACATTCATCACACTCCTTCCTAATTGTCTTCATACAGTTATCTTTTAATTCTCCTCAGATACAGAGTTCATGAATGCTTTTAATAACTTTAATTACTCCTATCCATTGCCTCTCCTATTTATGTTCTATATTTTCAGTTAGAATTATATGATGACAATTTAGTTTTTCCAATGTTTCCTAGGCCTGGATTTTAACATTTTTCTTGCTTTTTCGCCACTGCTGCTCACTGATTTGTCCACAGACAGCCAAACCCTTTTCTGCAGTGTCTGCAGTTCATTTAGAACCCAATGATGTGAAGAAAGTAGATGAAATTATTCCTTCCAATATGTATTACCATGTATTTGTCAGCACTGAATTTCATCTGACATCACGTTTCCCAGCCACCTAGCTTTGTTAGGTCCCACCAGAGTTCCTCACAGTCTTATTTCGTTTGGACTAGCCTAAAAAATTTTGCAGATTTTTCAACCTTGACATCTTCCTCCCCCACTTCTCACAGGTTATAAATGAATCTGTTAAATGCTTGGGATCACACACAGCAATATTGTCATACCATGCTGAAAACAGACCATTTATTCCAACTCCTTTTTGGCCTCAAAGCCAGCCATGAACAGTAACAGAGTTTCACCCTTTTCCCCTCCCCTGGACTGCCTGGATTTTGTTGACTTGACTTTCTTAGCAGCTTTTTGAAGAATGATAACTGTATTTGTTTGTTCTCAGAAGCTGAAGACAACCAACATGTAGGCCTGACCAGCCTCTCAGGTGCTGAATGTATTAATTTGTATGAATACCTCATCTTTTGACAACTCTGCTTCCTTGGTCAAGACAATTATTCCTGGATGTTTACCCTGTTTTATACTCTTCCCTAGGCATCTGCTATTGGACACTTCTGAGACATCAGTTGGGATAAATGGGCCTTTGGTCTAGCTTCGTACGGCCATTCTTATGCTGTAATCTCATCTTCATTATCCGAAATATTAGGTTTCAGGTTGGGTTTTCCCCAGACTCCCTGTGATGACGAATGATTTAAAGAAAACATTAAGACAAAAATGTTCGAAAGTGGCTGATTTTGGATGGCATAGGATGACAGCTTTGTATCATGTCTGAATGTAAATAACTTCCTGCTTACTCTCACCCTCAAATCTTTAATGGAGACAGTAAAATAAGACTAATCTTATATTAGTACACCCTGGAGCCCATCAATCATTTCCTTTCCTCAACAGAATATGATTACCTTTGTTTATGATTTTTCCTACAATTTTGAAACCACATGAGAGTGTCCATATTCAACCACCTTTCAATGAATTAAGAGAAAAATATTTCTGAGATGCATGTAATATTTCCCGTGCTGTTATTATCTATACACTGTGAATTTCTTTTTTTTTTTTTTTTTTTTTCCTTTTAAGGAAGAAAAATAGCAGGCACGCACATATATAAAGCAAATAGTTTATAATCCCATGCCTGTGGTCAGAGCTCCACAGAAGATGTATTTATTTTTTTCTTGTCATATTTGTTGTTTCATAATGTTAGAAAGACAAGTTAGACAAGAGATTCAGTTGCCTTTCTGTTTTGGAAGTTATTATAACACTTTTCATTATTTAACACTAGATTTGAGTGGCTCAGTCCTAGAATCTCCCACTGACATCAGCTAAAAGGCCTCTAGCCTTAACACTAGGCTCCACCTTGATTGATATTTTAAATTAGAAGATGAAGGGTCTGGATGAAGGGCAAGTTAACAGCATTGCCTTGAGTTGCTTTTTGTACCAAGGCACATGTGTATGCTTTTGACAGTAGGAAGATTAATCAGCAGTGGATATTTGGGTAATATTCCTCCTCTGGGCCTGTTACTTGCTGCCAATTTTTCAGAAATATGTGAGGTTTAGAGCACTGGTGATTAGGCTTTGTACTTTTGGCACAAGGTCTGACATCTGGACCACCCAGGTGAAAGTCCACGGCAGTCCAGGAATCAGTTGACTCTAAATGCCTGGGAATGTCCCTTTCCAAAATGATGTTTGGGGGCTAATCCATGAATTCGACATATGCTGCAAACATCTGCTTATGCTCCAAGCTCAGAAGAAGACCTCTGAAATATCAGAACTGAAAAAAACCCACCACAACTAATTTGTTGTTTTCAAAAGCCCAAACCCTAGATGACCAAATCTGAGCATTAAAGGAAAAATAAATTAAAAGGCAAGTTAAGGCAACATCTCTGGGATTCTTTATCATTTCTGACTGCTGTTTAGCCTGGAGATGCCATGTTCCACCCACAAATCACATGTTCAGTAGCCAATCCACCCAGCCACAGCCAGCCAGTAATTGTTTGCTGCACAAACTCTGTAACACTTCATTAGCTCTGCCACACATCTACTTCCACTGAAGGTAACTTTCCAAAATGAAAAAGCACAGGTCAACATTACAACTTCCATCTATTTTTAGTGTAACTTGAAAAAAAAATACAGGAAATGCAATTGAGGAAAAGAGCTGCTTGCACTATAGTTTACAATTTAAAGCAAAAACATGGCCTGCGTGTTTTGGGTTTGTTGGTTTGGGTTTGGTTTTTTTTTTTTCTGTCAATCTTACATTTCTCCAATGAGACTGTGAGAAATGTGCAAAGTTATGTGATCATTTCTGACAGTTCTTGGCAGCTGGGCAGGCAAGCATTGGAAAGGATATCTCTCTCCCGATCCAAGATTAAATTTGGACTGAAACACAGGGCGCATTTAGGCAGCAATTAAAGGACCTTATAGACTGAGGGAGAATGAAATGATAAATGCAAAGAGGCTTATTTAATGGGGATATTAAGTAAACTGCTGGTAAAAATGCCCATTTATCATCCACTGATTCCTAATTGGTTTCCTGTTCCTGCCTGCATGTGGCATTTTCAGAAGGAATTACCTTCTTTTAGTGCGACTGTTGCAAATGCAATAAATCAAGCCCATAGATTTCTAGCTAATTTAGATGGAGACTAAATTGGAGCCAAAGCATGCAAGAGTGCTTGCAATTAATGTTCATTACAACTTTTAGCTTCAAAAACAGGAAGGATCATTTTAATGCACGATTCCCGGGCAAGGACACTATATCATGACTTGGCCACCCTTTGTATGCTCAACAAAAGTCACTTGCCTTTGTAAGCCACCGGCCTTCCTAAAAACTTCCTAGGAATCCAGGATGAGGTCTAGCAGCCCTTTAAACACCTGTACTTCAACAAAGTTGCCTGCCTTTTGTTTTCATTACACTCCTCATCTGCCTATAAAGGCCAACTTACATAAAAATAGCTTACATTTACCATATCATTACTGATCTCAGCCGCCTGATTCCCCAAACATACACTTTATTTCCACCAGGTAGTGTGAGAAGGTAACAATTTTCTAGCTGAAAAATCAATTAAATAAACTGCAGTTTCCCAAACAGCAACTTCAGTAGATGGTCTACTGTCTTTCAGCATATGCCTTTTCCAAGGTTTCAGCTTTGCACAGCAGAAGAAAAAAAAACTTGCTAGTGTAGGAATTTCTTTGTTTTGCAATTCTTACAAGGTGTTTTAGAGATGGAGTCTGTGCCTCATTTTGTGGCATTTTATTGATTGATACAGCAAGCTGCTTTTCAAAACACACCCAGTGACCCAGACTTTCTGCAGCTTTTGGCATTTGGTCCACTTGAGTGTGGCCCTGATACACAGTACTATGAGCATAAACAAAACTTGGTTAACTGTTGTGAGTTCCAAATAAAGCAAAAAGAACAAAAAACTCTTCCACTTCCTGAATCCACTGAAGTTCATGGCACTCATTGATATTCAGTAGAAAGAAAATTAGTTTTCCTGGGTCTTAATTCCCCCCAAAAATATCTTTGTTTCTCTTATCCACTGAAAGATAAAATTGGGTTTTTGTTTGTTTTGCTTCCAAAAATAAAATTGACATAACCTAAATTGGCCAATTAGCCTTTAATCCCTTGGTTTCCTTTAGGATCACTGCTCACTGAATTAACATTCAGAATTTACAGCCTTCAGAGCTGGTATGCTTGTTGCAAATGATCAGTTTTGAGTGGGATAGGTTGAAACCCAAGTGGGTGATAAAGAAATCCATTAACTTAGACACACAAATCTTCTGTCTTCTTCTGTAATGTACCCATGAATGGTTAAAGGCAATACCCTGGGGAAGATGAGGGTTACACTTATTCTCCTCCCTCAACCATATGTAGATAAATATTCATTGGGGAAAAAAACCTGACATGGAAATACAAATGTTGGTATTAATGCCCATACTGAGAACCCATGCTGTGGAGGAAATGGGCTGGCAATCTGAAGATCAAATTTCCTTTTCCAGGCTCTGCTACCAACTTACTATTTCATCATACACAGAACACTTTCATTTTTCCATGCCTCATCTTCTCCCTCACAAAAGCATGACTGCATTCCACAGATGAGAATTACCATATACGAGCACTAACTACTTTCACTTGTTTAGTTTTAAGCAGCTTCAGGATATTTACCCTGAATGCCAGGAGCACAGAGAAACATTGAGGCAGGCCTGGGAACATTCTGCCATCATGGGAAGCAAGGAATAAATGTTCCTGAAGTGAAACGGCCCGTCTAGCTCTCACCCCAGCCACACTTCTGTTTCAGCTGCACACACAACTGAAATGACATATATAGTGTTAAAGGAAAATGCGAGTTACACAGGGAGGGAGAGGACTTAAATTTGCCATTCTCCCTAAAGATTCCTATTGGTTTGATATTTGATGAAGCCAGAAGGGTGATGGAACTTCGCATTTAATTTACACAATGCTTCAAACAATAGAAAGTTACACTTTAAGGTACTCCTTTCCTTTTTTTTTTTTTTTTCCTCCTTTTACATTACTCTAATACCTTAATACACCAAGGCCTGCCCCCGTCTTGAATGTCTCTTTCCCCGCTCCCAGCCTAACCTCTGCACTCAGTGACACTTGCCATTTGCAGGGATTTGGCCCAACCTTCACCAAAACAAAACCAGGTGCCCTGTGAGCTCAGGATACCACAAGGGATGACATGAAGTGGAGCCAACGTCCTACCTCAGATGTCCCAAGCGTTCCTCACCCAGGTGTCAATGATGGCCAGAACCAGCAAGATTTGCCTGCTTGCTGTGGGTTCTCCTATCTTTCAGACAGCCTCCACAATGAAACTAATTCCTTTCTACTTTCTTCTAATCATTAAAAGGCCAGAAGCAGATTTTACCCCACAGAGCATAGAAAGCTGTTGGGGGCTGGTGCACTGAGCTATTACACTTCAAAAGGCAGGGTCTGCAGATCTTTCTTAGACAACAGTCCTCTCAGTTCAAAATAACTGACCAGAGCTTGACTAATGGGTTTTATTCTGTGTTAATGCCACTGACTTTAGTGGAGCTACTGATGGTTTTTTACCAAGGCAAGTAACATCAGAATCAGACCCCAAACCTCGTGGTTGGTAGGCTCTCTTACCAAATCAACTCAACAATTTTTTAAAATCCTTCTCAGTTTACCACTCTGAAGGCCTCACAGTCTTCATAAAGGAAGATGTTCGGGTTTTCTTTAAACCAGATGCAACTTGTCTGCCAAGCATTTAGTCCAATTAAGCCCCAATTTTATATTATTTTTCAGCCACATGTTACAACAAACAACAGAGTAGAAACCCACATATGGTTTCTGATATTGGAATAATGAAACTCAAAGAAAGAAAGAATTGAATTTCCTGTGGTTTCTTTTAAAAATATAAAATGTGTAATATTTTAATGGACTAAAATCAGTACACATGGAATATTACTTGGTCCCAACTGAATACAAGGTTGTACATTAATGGAAAAGTCCTGCTGATGTAAACGAAGAGGCAGAACACTACTAAATAACTGGGATTTTATTACTCAGCCAAAACCATGTACAGAGCTGGTACAAGTCAAATCCACTGGCAGAAGGGGAAAGCCTGTTTGTGTTAAAAGCAGCTGCCTGAAACCAGTGGTGGTGGAGTGATTCTGATCTCACATGCCTAAAAATGAGGAGTAATTCCAGTGTTTACACAGGGGCTGCAAGAGTGCAAAACAATTGTGGAGAAATCTTAATCAGCCTACAGTGTAACTGACTCCACCAAGTCCTCATGAACTCATCCGCAAAGCACATGTCATACTGCAGTCAGACAGATATAGTCAAGTACATTTTTTTCTTCTTAAATGGCATCCCTGTCCCGTAAACATTCCATCCGTCCCAATACCGATTTGCTGTCTGCTTGTTTTGCTCTGCAATGCATGGATGTGATGAGGGAAGATTAAAGCTGGGTAATGCTCTACAGGTCCTTGAACACGAAGGCCTGGTAGTATGTGCGCTACTGGTCTTTCCCCTGTGCAGTCTCCACAGAATCAATGACCACCCAGGGTGAGAAAGGTTTAGCTCAAGCCGTCGCCATTCATGCCTTTGACATCATTGGTTCAATCGCAGCATGTCAGTAGTGAAGCCAGTAATCACACATGCACCATGGAAAGACTCACTTTGGGGGCAATGGCTAATACCCACAGGGCATAGCCTTCAAACCCGGATGGCTTACAGCAAGCCATGAAGACTAAAAGCTGTTCAGGTCCAAATTATTTATGCGCTATGGGACTGGAAGGGAAAGAATTGCAGAACCCAAAGCCTCTTTTCTCACTCAATTTCTTAATCACTTGCCCTGACTTAAAAAAAAAAAAATACATAATGACCTGTGCAACCCACCTCAAAACAGTCCTGTGTGAGGAATGCACTGTTAGTAACCTTCCCCCTGGCATATATTAGTCCACAGCATTCTTCACATCTGTAGGATATCAGACACAGGGGGGAAACAACTGCAGTCAGTAGAAAACAGCACAAAGTAAAAATACAGTCTGAGCCCTCCAGTCAATAGTAAAATGCAGTAATCCACAGGAGTAAAGTGACCATTTCAAAATTAACCACAAGGATTTACAGCTGAGAATTAATTTGATCTCTATTATTATGACAGGTAAAATAGTCACAGTTATACACTAATTTATATGGAATCACAAAGGAAATCCTATTTCATTAAGTGGATTAAGCATTAATGTATTACCCTTTCCATTTTTATCTTCATTTCATAAAGTGCCTAACAGGAGGTCAAATTAAGAGACCAAATTAACATTTTAAAAAGTCACAGTGAATGCTATACCACAGTGATTCTAACCACACTATTCTTTATCATGATGGTATCAAGGCTATTTTAGCCTTGGTACTGGAAATTAATAACTGTTATTTCCACGGGGAACCATTTTTCCTGAATGTAAATCATTCAGCAAAGTCAGGCAGAAGAAACAAAGGCATTACTCATTTCATACAAAGGTGTAAGCAGAGCAGGAAGAAAGCAAGCAGAAAGTGTCATCTCAGTTCCCCGTTCTCCCTGCATGAGCCATACGAAGGAAGCTCTCACAAATCTCAACTCACATTTATGACTAAAACCAATGGAGTCCACCCTAAGCCAGTAAATCGTATCAGCGATTTTGAAGGCCTTTCTTTACTTACCAATTATTCAAAACAAGATGACATCACCATTGCCCATGTAAAAACAGATGCAAAGCCTTATACACAGTTATCAACAAGAACAGTTCTCCAAATTTAATTTCATCCACAATATTTTGTTTACTCTGCTTGTTTGTGGGTTTTTACACCACAGGCATTGTCCTGCTAACACAGTTTCCAAGTCCATTATTTGCTGTTGGTAATTCATATTACCCTCAACTAACATTAAAAGTTTATCACTCCGATGTTATTAGATCAGTTTTCTGAGGAATTTCTACTTTATTTGTGTAATGGTGTTTATATGTCAAATATGTGTCAAATCTGAGGGCACTGAGAGTTTAATAACTTGGAGTAACTAGTGAAGTCACATCTGGAAAACAGCATTTGTTGGAATCTGAATAATAAACTCATCTTACCATAATGCCAAACAGGAAAGATTTCTGTATAGAAATGCATGACTTTGAAGAAAGACTTCTTGTATTCCAATCTTGAGAAGCACCAGTGCCAGGATGTAGCTGGACCATTCCATTTAATTAGTGCATGTATTCACATCTGCTTTTTTTCCTCCTTTGCTCTTAATGAGCTTTAATTTGGAATGCTTTTGTACACCAGTGACACCAGATTTTTCCACACCACATGGGTAGGGAAAGGAGTAAGAAGTCCCAAATGCAAATTCAACCTGTCCTCTGCCGACAATTTAGATGTGCTGTCCTTCCACCCACTTTTCCACCAGCAAGCAACCCACATCCTCCAAGTCTTTTCCTAAGAGCTGCTCTTTCTGTGCAAGTCATTTCACAAAGTTCCTTTTCCAGCAGTGGCTGGCTTCTCCAGCACTGACCCAGTCCCACATCTAAACTTAGCTTTTCTGTTGGCTGGTGTTCTTACCTCTTCATATTTCTTCTAATTTTTTGTGGGTTAGACTTCCCTCCCATGAGATCCACCTCCCTCCTGAAATTCCCACACCATGAAAAGAACAAAAAGACAGCTCTGATCTCTCTCTGATGAGCTCTTCTTCTTACTCTTCCTCTATTTTCAGCAGAGGGCCTTTCCTGGCCAGTCAGGATCTGTCCCATGGATACTGCAACTGAAAATGTACCTATGCGCCACCTTACAGAATTTCTGTAAGTTCAGGCTATGTTTGGCTAATCCTTAGGTATCAAAATATAGTCTACCAGATTCACAAAAATTTGTATGCTGTAAATTTTATATCTCCATAGCTGACAAATTTTTCCACCGCTAAGAATTATTGCTATTGTACTGCACAGGAATTCCAGGAGAGGAAGGGGCCAAGTATGTCTGAATTGTCCTTATTCAGCACGGGATGGCTTTCTAAGCACCTTTCAATGTCTGTTTTTCACAGCTAGTTTTAATATATGTTGTTGTGTAGAGATGTCTAGGTAAGAAGTGCTAGGCTGGTCCAGCTGGAAGAACGGAAAAATTCCCTAAGGAAAAATTCAGTAAGGTAATTGTTCTTATTGTTCAGTCACATGTGCTCTTCAGAGTGAATCAGTGTTACTTGACCTTTACCTAGACAGTTTGGCCCATGGAACACAGGGACAAAATGCAATGTATGCCAGAGAAATATGTCACCAAGACTGTGGGATTTGCCCTCGGAACATGTTTCTCCCGCTCAGCTGACTATGGAAAGAAGCTCAATAACTAGTATAGACCATCTGGAAATTTAAATGCCTAAAGCAGAAGAAATTAACTACGTTCATGTCAGAGACCACAAGTAAATCAAATACCATTTTTTACTGACACAACAGAAATATAGTTTCATGTCAGCCCAGCCAGTTCAACCCAGCAAGACAGAAAAGAAGGGAGAAGACAGTGAGATGCTAGAAGTTGTACTAGAAGATGAGATGCTAGAAGATGCTGCAGCCATCTTCTGGTCTTGCAGAAAACAAATTCACAGATGCGTAGGTAGGGAAATGAAGCAGGTTTGTGTTGGTACCAGCTTACAGTGCATTTGAAAAGACAAAGCTTAAGGAAAGCATGTTCAACAAAAGTTACATTCTTCTGGGCCAGGAAAAATTTCTTCCCCACCTTCCCAGGGAGTCATCGGTCTGGGATCACAGATGGGACAAGTTGAGGAAAGTCACTTCAGGAATGCAAAAGGGAACTTGGAAAATTATGTTCAATACTTTAGACCTTGCAAAGAGTCCGGTGTGGGGCAGGCAAATCACAGATCTAGGAGGCTGGGAAACAGAAGCCAGCAAAAGGGTAGAGGTGTCAGAGCTCCAGAGAAGCTGCTGAATGAGGTTGATGTCCGATCATTTCTTCACAGCTCTATTGGCCACATGGAAAGTAAGACCAGCAAACAAGCCACAATGGCCACAATGGCCAGCCATCCTGATGGCAGCCCTCCAACAAGTGGAGTGGATTAGGGAAGGAAGAATGATCTGTTTTGTACAAGTTATTGCTGGATCGTTCCCAGATGTGTTAATAAAGCTGCAGGCATTCATATAGCATCTCTGGGTCTATCCTGGCCCTTCCTCTACCTCTACCATAATCTCGAAAAAAACAAGACTGTTAGGTAACCCAGGGACTGGCTTACTGAAGAAGTTTCACTTTGTCCTGTGAAATAGAGCAAATGTTGTTTGGGAAAAAAAAAAAAAAAAAAATTCAGGAAAATCAGAAACTAACAGGATTAAGCTGATGGGCAAAAATGGAGTGACACTTGACACAGTTCCATATGTAAAATATCACCAGTTTCCAGAGCTCAAAAATCCAAAAGAAGCAATTGGCTTTTTTATGTAGGACCACAAATAGAAGTGTGCAAGCTTGCATGGGTCTTATATAAAAATACTTTTCTTCCAGGTACTAGCAAAATGGCAAGATAGCTTACTAAGCTACAGCTTTCTGATTTACCCAGTGAGCTTCCAATCTTTCCAACTTTGGGAAGCTGTGGCTGAGCTACAAGGAAAAAAAGCATTTCCAGGTATGGTCCCTGTCAGCTGTTTGCTTTCCCTCTGCCAACTGAAATGAGGCTGCTACTCCTGGCTTTACAGCAAGCCCATGACCAGCAGAAGCCAGGAAAGCTGGCTTAGTTCATGTTTTTCTTAAGCACTGAAAAGAGACATTCAGGCACACAGAAAAATGTGCAGACATCATGAGGTTAAGGTATTCCTGATGATTTTGCTCCATTTTCTAAAACATTGCTTTTGTTTGAAAAACAGTGAAGTTTATAGCCTTCTTTAATGCCTTCACTATGTCAACCAACTGACTCTGTGGCCAAACAGACTGAAATAATAGCTTTATTCATTTAATAGGGTGTTAGCTTTGAAGTTTAATTATCAGGGATAGGAACTCTCCACATTCAGGGAAATGCAGACTGAAGTATGAAATCCAGTTGGCTGCAGATCATTTCTACTCCATGTCAGTGCAAGGAGGAATTTCGATTGCGTGCCTACAGAAGTGAAATCAGATCTGTAGGCTCTCCTTGTTGCCTCTTACAATCCCAACATCCGATCCAATCTGTACAACCTCTCGCTCATTTCCTTCCAAGTCCTGTCAAATTCTACTCCTCTTTCCCCAAAGTGGCCCCTGGGAAAAACGAACTTGATTGGATTGGATTTTTCCTTTCTACTGCTGTCTGTACTACCCGTTGGACCATCCAGCATTGCAGCTTTGGCACAGACATCAACAACCACATCAAAAATCCTGAGACTTTGGGAACCATCCCAACTCCCTGAGAATTATCCCAGAAGACAGAGAGACTTTTCTCTGCTGTTCAGCACATTGGGCAAAGAGGTGTAGCACACTCTCCTCCTAGTGCAACAACAATTGTCACTTGCATTGCAATGACATAAATTGGGTTGATCAATCCAACTGGCAGATCTGACCCATGCAGTCCATCCATCCTGCTGTCTTTTTTCCCGCGTCCTCAAAGGAGATCAGGAACAGTTGTTAGGACAGCACACCGAGCACAGAAGCCATTTGGAAACCTCTTACACTTCCAGCCCATGGTCAGGTATTGGGAGCTATGAGTGGCCACAGTCACATCAGACATGGAGACAGTGCCCAGGTTGACATTCAGCCCCAGCCCTACTGAGAAAGCGGAGACACCATGAATTTGAATGATCCCAGGGAGGTAAGGAAAGAATGACACAAGCCACATGTCTGCAGCAAGGCAGATCTGCTTGGGAAGATACTTACTTCTCAGGATTTGGGGCTCTGTGAGCGTTAAGCCTTGAGAAACCTTCTCTGAAAGTGTCAGCACATGTTATCCAAACAATCCAAATGTGGTACAATCAAACCAGTCTTTTCCAAATTCAGCAATGGCCCTTCCTCCCAGTGCCCATTCACAGCTTATAGGCTTAAATGTCAGCCAGTTTTCTTAGAGCCTGGTTCTTAAGCAATGCTTAAAATGCTTGTTACAGTATATATAAAAAAAATTCCTTTCACTCATCTCCAGTATCTCAAAAAAGACTAAGGATTTCAATTAAACATTCCAAAACTGAGATGTGCACCATAAAAATTGCTAACTCCTGTGCCAATAAAATCAATTAGCACTTCTCACACAATGATTTGAAATCTCAAGGGTTTTTTTGAAGTCATTCTATCTAGTTGAAAAAACCCACAATTATTTTGACTCAGCTACCAATTATATCATAGTACATATCACATTACATTATTTTAGGACCTCAGCAGTAGCATTATGAAAATACAAAACCTTCGAATTCAACAGCTTCAAAATGACTCTAACCAGGAATTTTAAGACATTAGTCGCAGCGCTGGTTGAACAAGAATATGCAAAGAACTGTACACACAGCGTTCATGGTAAATAGCTCTGCATCTTCTCCCCCAGTACTAAAAGGCCAGGTAGAAAACCAAACATTTCTTTGAACAAAAAATCTCACTTCTGACAGATAAATCCCCTTAAGCTAAAAAAAGGCAAATAGGATGCAATAATTAGGATGAGTTATCCAATATGCAAATCAGTTCCCGTGGATTGCTCAGGAGCTGCTGAAGGTTATTCAGCAGGTTTATCCAGAGACAGTGGATTTCTTAAAAAAAAAAAAAGGGGGGGAAAAAAGCACAATGGAATGAATAGGTCCTGCCCTTTCATAAAACATCCAGCTGACATGTAGCTTGCTAAAAAAATGTAAATGATTTAAAGAAAGGCTAAGCAGGAATGTACATCAAGTGCCATTATTTTATCCCCCACTTTAATCACAGGCTGCTGTTCAGAATGGCTTGGGCTGTTGGTTGTTACAGAAGAGATTTCTGTACCATTATTAGTATCTCTGAACAAATGCGGTGAGCGGGGAAAAAAAAAGGCAGCGGGGGGGGAGAGAGAGTGAGAGCGAGAAGGAAAATGTAGCAGCGGTTAAAGCATAGTTTAATAACTCCAATCTCAGTCACTTTTTTCATATGTATTGTATGTGCAAGTCCATAGTACAGCATAATGTGTCATAATTTGGCCTCCAATTCTGACAGCACTGCTTGACTTGGGCATTAAATCATTGCCCCGAGGAATTCACATTCTGGCAATTCCTGATGGTAGGACTGTCATCTCCTCCCACACATGACCTATCATTTTTGACATGATTGAATCAAAATTAGTCAGTACATTTAGATGTAAATTAGAGACATCCAAGAATAATAATGAGCACAAAAATATAGCTCTGTGTAATTGACACGGCAACAGCTTAGTACAGTCTTCCACAGTGTCCTCGAAATTATTAATATCATGATAACAGAAGTACTGTATCAAAAAAGTGAGAAAACTTTTCCTTTTTTTTTTTTAAGAGGGGCATATTTAACTAACCCTTAAATCCTAGAGGAAATCTATAAGCATTTGCTCATCCGGTACTTGCATTATCCAGACGGTCCTAACTGGAGACAGAAGTAAGCAGCCGGCCCAGGAGCACACGAGGTCTCCCATGTCCTGCCCCACCATATGTCCTGTCCCTCTGCCTTCCCCACCATTTCCCCTTCACTCACCTGGCACCATCTGCCCCAGTGCCGCCAGGGGCCCCACCAGAGGCACTCCAAACCCCTGATGGGACAGCCACTAACTCCAGGATGTGACACCTTCCAAAAACCGGCAGGCCCCTTGCGCGCTTCTCAATACTGCCCTGCAGCAACACTGCACCCAGTGTTTTCTCCCTTATAAGCCCCTTTTTTGTGTATTTCTACTGTCCCAGAAGAGTGCTGCAGTCAGGAAGGTACCAGAAGTTACTGACATTGGACCATGGGCCCAGCTCTCCCCGCACCTCCCACCACACCCTGGACAGCTCTGGCCGGCCAGGACATGGCCTACCCTTGGGCTCTCTCACCCCTTCCCAGCCCTGGAGAGCAGAGGGGAAGCTCCCCAGGGAGCACACGAGGGAGGAGGTCTGAAGCTCTTGAAGAGAAACTACTCCGGTCCTTCCCCAGAGCTCTTTCCTCCACCAGGCAAAGGGCCCTCCATGTTGAGGGAGCGCCCTCACCCTGGCTGGGTGTGATGGGTACAAGAAGCAGCTGCAGACTTTAGGGAGAGGAGACACCCCTAACTCTATAAAAAGTGCAGTATCTAACACCACCCCCTCTACAGACCCCTAAAATACTCTTTTATCAGATGGGAGGAGAGGGAAAATAGGAGAAGCTTCTGTTTTTTTTCTTGTTTCCTCATTTCCAAAAGGGTCAGTTGCCCTCAGGGCGGGCAGGTGCCTGAGGAAAGGACAGGCCTTAAAACCAGAGACACTGTACACGCTGGGCTGAGGCAGACATAAACAGGCACAAAATTAAGAAACATTACCAACCAGTTTTAGTTTTTTCCCTACAAAACACCATTTAATGTTTCTGGTGGTGGCATTTTGCACACAGCGTGTGCCAGCATTGCTATCGTGGAGGAAAGGTCCCCACTATCTGCTGTCCCAGACCCGTGGGGCACATCGTGAGGGGGGAGCCTCGTTTTGTTCCCGTGTTCCACACAGGAAAACAGGTAACTAACAATTATTAAACAATTCAGTAACTCCTTTTCTTTTCACATGGCGGGGAGCATTTACATGTGTTAATGTGGCACTCAGTGATCTTGATAACCCAAGTCTGTATTACTACGTTGAAGCAAACCTAAAATCTCCTGGGGTCATGCCAACATCTCAATGGTTGCGTACTGAGTATCTCCCTAAAGTCTTTGATTACCATGTTGCCGGGGGAAAAAAGAAATTAGCTGGAACAATTTCAGTGTCAGTTGTCTGTGATTGTGCCCAAGATTACTATGTCCTCTATGCGCTTGCCATACCTTCACTCAACAGAGATGTTAATACTTTGAGTAACCGGGTGAAGCAAGTGTCAAAGCTGTTTTATTGGAATATGTTTTTCTGGAAGCCACAAGTCATAAAACCATTTCTGAAACAATACTGCAAACACTACAAAAGTTTCCCTGTGCAGAGCACATGTGGCCAGAAACACCGCTTAGTGAAACAAGTGCTGGTAAGAAAGAAAATCGCCTACCTCTCGCAACTCAGTTTTCAGGGCTGGTTAGTAACTTGCACCATAAACTCTGCGGTTTTCGGGTGCTTAGCATCTCTGAGAATGTGGTTAATGAGTGCACATAATTTGTGAGACTTAAATGCCAAAGCTTGCTGGGTGAAGAAATCTCACAATATACGTGACCTCACTAGCTCTCTTTTAAACAATAAAAATAAAATCCAGGAATATTTCTGTAAGAGAAGAAAAATGCAAGCAATTCTTATGTACTTCAGCCATATGCTCAGCACGATTCTCTTTGACAGGAGTTGAAGGTAATATGCTTGTTTTCTACCTTTTTTTTACCTTAAAGTGTCACTGGGTAGTTACTGCCTTTTCAGCTTGCTATAGCACTCAACATGTGCTAAAGTATCACATCTCGTATCTGTAACAAAGTTGCTTCTTGGGGTTGAAAGTGATCTACCCACTCATGACAGAAAGGCAGAGTGAGTAAACCTAAACCCGGCTGCAGCTTGTGCCAGCTTTGGATTGATGAAATTAGTTATGGAGAACCTGTGCCAAAGTTCAACTGGACTCAGGAAACGTTGCAGCAGTCAAACTAGTGAAGAGACTTGTGCACCATACAAAGATTCACAGTGATATTAACATATCTATGCTAATTTATAAAAAATAAATGGCATTTCAAAATACTGTTTGGATTTGAGGCAGAATGCTACTAAGAGGACTGGCATTTGGGAATGTAAAAAAAATGTTCTCTGGTAACAAAGGGCTTTGAAATCAACACAGAATGCCTGGCTTTCCTTCAAGGATTGTGCCTGAAAATGGCTGTCATCTCCCACTGCTTCTTAACAAGGACTGGCTTATTTAAAGGCCTGTAATTTCTTTTCTACTCAAGAGATGTTGCTTCTAGTAGAGGTTACCATTGTGGTGGGAAGTAACCAAAGAATAAAATTTAGATTAAAAAAAAAAAAAGAAAGAGGAGTTCCTTACACTTCCCTATGGGGAGCAAGCTGAAGAAATAGAAGGCAAGGAGAATTGAGGAGGAAATAAATAAAATAGAAGATAGAAATAGGACTGGAATGCCTTTTTGGAGCAGCACTGTTGAGCTAGATTCAGAAGTTTCAGAAGGAAAATTGAAGGAGCTGTCAAAGGACCGCATGAAGCACATTCCCGAGTTTATGGAGGATGCAGCTGAGACTTGGTGATGCTCCAGTGGACTGCCAGTGGGAAAGAGCATGGCGAGGGAAGGTCTGCATTTTAGTGTTACTGGAGGTGGAAATCTGAATTCACCATCTACAAATTCAGGATGAGAACCTTTCACTAAAGTTGAGAATAAACAGGACATAAACCCCTGCACCTGACAACGTGTTATTTTAATTCATTGTATTTTGGGAATGTAAATTATGTTCTCTTAGCTTCTGGTAACACTGGTTCTGATAAGCTCCCCTGCGGTCTGCAATCCATCTAGCAACCCAAAAACTCAGGACAGGCGCAGAATTCAATATCCCCAAGCAGCCCCAGAAATGAAATGTTATTTTTGAAGTTACTTGAGCGGGATGCTAAATGTTACAATAAGCCCAAAGCACAGATTCAAAGTATTTGACTGTTTGGCTGTCTCTCTTAGGCGTACACACCTCACGCTTAAGCTCTATTCCTTCAAACGCCTTAGGGTGTTAAAACAAGGGAAGAAATTGCCACAGTAAACCTCGCCTGGGCCACGTTGTGCTTCCCCATGCATAGAAGCATAAAATGTTTTCTTGCTCAGTGAGAACACGTGGGCAGAATTACCCCTGTGAAGGACAAGAAGTGCTCTGGTGGGTGCCTGCAGAATCAGCACCCTGCTCTTCAGTCTTCCAGCTGGTTGTGTATAGTTGGCAGATTAACTGCCAGAGCAACACTTGCAGTTTTGTATCTGCCTTTTTTTCCTGTCCTACCCTAATGGTACCAAGGAAACCAAATGCAAAAAACAAAGGTATTAAATATTACATTATAAGAGAGAGCATAAAACGCCTTGATAAGACTGACAAGCCAGCCTTGTGGGGAAATATTACAAAAATAATTCTCTTGCAAACTTTAGCTATCTTCTTTTGAAACAAGTCTTCAAAAATTGAGGCAAATCCCACCTCAGTTTGACATGCAACAGTAACAAAAGACACGCATGATATACAAAATTTCTGTCTGATAAACAGATCAGCCAAGCTACATTAAATTAGGTAATTAACACTTAGTTTGTCAGACATGTTTAGGGGAGCAACTTGATTCTTGAAAGTGTCTTTATGTGTATAGACAATCTCCTCTGGCATTTCTCCACTTGCTGAAGAAGAGCCTGATACAGTTAAAACTATAGGGTCTCTCAGACACATTTTGAAGGAGAGAGTAAGGGAAAGTATACAGCTGCATTTAATGATTGACTCTACATTGTTATCAATGACTGGTCTAACTAGGACAAGGTGAAAACCCGCCTCCAGCTCTGTAGAGGCAGGAAAGCAGAGTGTATGTTTATTATCACCCTGGTGAACAGAAATTCACAAGTAAAATAATCATACATTGTTATAAATAGGGCAACTCAAAATCCACCTGCAAAGAACAGTATCAGTATCTTACAAAAGTGCTTTGGCAAAATAAACTGTAAGACACACAAAACAAATTTATTTTAATCTCCTTTGCATCCTTAGGTATTTTAGCTTGTACTGCCACTACAGCAAATGGGAAACAGTTTGAATATACTGAAATATTTCAGTTTAATAATCTTCATTACATCAGGGAAAATTCTGTTATTACAGAGCCCTGCAGAGGTCATAGAAAAACTGACTTAATCCCCAGATTACGTTCTTCTTGACTTAAGTAACCAGGGGTTTTGAGAGGCAAGAAGTATTCAGCAAAAAGCACTTATCTTTAAAAAAAAAAAAAAATAGTATATTTCTTCCCCATCTTACCTTTGAAATTAACTGGCATTTTCTGATTTACAGAAGATGTCATAGAATTTGTCATTCTGTGACATCACAGGGTTTATGCAGCACCTGATACCAGCTGTGTCACAGAAGACTGCATTCTGGAATGTCTTTAGCAAATTAACAAACACCAAGAGGATTTCACAGGAGAGAGAAAAACTAGGAGTTTCATACTCAAATGGTTTCTCTTGTATGTTCCTCAAGATGGTTCATAAAGATATTGTCACAGAAGTCTGACATGGATTCAATTTTCTTGTTAGCACACTTCATCTTCAAACTGTGACAGAAAGAACACATTGTTGTTGTCATACTGTACGACATTTTTTCACAGTCTCATATATATTCTTTGTTTATAAAGGCACATTTTCACAAGGACCGGTCCATTGTCTAAAAGATTTTGGATAGATAAAAGGTTTGTATAGGAACAGTAACTGGCTTTAGTTGCATTGTTACAGATCAAAATATTTTCTTTAGACCATGTTAGTTCTTATCCAGATTTCAAAACTTCCCTTTCATTCACACATACTCAACAGCAAAAAATTAAGATTGGGCCTCAGGAAAAGAACATCCTTTAATTCCCTTGGCTACCTTGGAAAATGTTATTATAACTGCCAGATTCTCAAAAGTTTTCCCCAAACCCTTTACACACATTGTCCATCTGCATCTCAAATATCCTTGTTCCTGAATGCTGCACCTGCTCTTAGTCCAATGCCACAGATGTTTTCTACCAGATGTTAAGTACAGTCTTCAATTGGCTGCAGTACAGTTGGTCTTGTCTTGGATATTTTTACTTTAATGTATTTATTTATTTTACTCATTTTATTCCACGAGTCTTTCATCTACTAATGGAATGGGGGGAACACTTAGTAGTTCACATGAGCGCTATGCACATTTCCAGTTTGAAGATGAGCTACAGAACTCAAGCTACTCTGAACAAACATGCATCTCTCTTTATTGTAAACATCATAAACTAGAAATTACCAAAAATTACATTCTTAGGAGTGTAAAAAAAAAGAAAACCCAAACAAAAAAACAGAGGAACCGAAAAAGTGTGACTGTTTATGAACAGGTTCCAATGCCCTCCACAGTAACAAATACGTTTTTCATGAAATAGGCAATTCATCATGGAGAGGAAGACACTTGCTTTTGCTTGGCAAGGAACAGAGGATCATGTTTGAGGAAAAGGATCACATAGAAAACAGCAGTCACCTATTTTAGGTTCTGAATGCTCTAAAGACACTAACCCCTGTTCATCATTTTTATTCTCGTTTCTTGCATATTTGATCATATGTTAAATAATAGCATGAACTCTGAGACAGCCATCATTAGGCTTCAGAGTCAACAAGATATTGAAGTGAAAGGATTGAATATAGGCCATTCTGAGCTGCTGTCTCCAGTTATTACAGAAGCTAGAGGCAACACGGCATCAATTTTCTGTCAGTCCAACTGGGGAAGGCTATTTTTGCAATTATATGCTAGAGGCTATTTTTAATGAAGGATTAGAATTTGGAGCACAAGATGACAGCTTCCTAAAACAATAGGACTTGTTCAGCTGCTGTGAGCCAACATCATTCGTCCGCTGAGTTGTGGCCCTGATCCGTCAAAGCACTGGATCTTCAAGGGGACCATTTGCATATTTTTTAGTTTTATTACCTGAGCACCTGGGAGCTTTTTGTCATGGGCAGGAATGCCACTGCAAAAGGCACTGTGTGAACACCAGCAAAACAGCCCTGTCTCCAGCAGCTTACAGTCTAAGCTTTCCTCCAGTTTAGGGTACTGTTGGATCAAGGATTTCCTGTATCTCCTAATCTGGTTCTAGTAATGCAGATGTTATGAGACAGTGGGCAAGCATGAGATTTCTTTCTTCCAAACTGCACCAGTTTAAAATAAAATTAAATGGCCAGGGAGAAATTTGAAAATGACAATAGGAATTCCTTACTTGGGCTAGAATACAAGTAGGAAAATGCAGTTTACCACCCTGTAATGCTGAATCCAAGCTGGTATTTTCTGCACTTAAGAATAAGAATGTGCTCTGTAATATTCTGTTTTAGAAAGTGTGTTCTCTTCTAAGGAGTGTGCAGTTTGGTTTCCAAAGCCACCAAGTTCTTTGCTATGTAATTAATTTACTCCATTAAAACATACTGCGAATTCCTTGGCTGAAAGCAACAGTCTTATTGAGGGGGTGAGCTGGGTTCTCAGCTGCCAACCCTTAAGCTTAGTGAAGTAACAGAATTTAAATGGGCTTAAATTGTCATTTTTGGAAGAGCACTGTTTCCTTTAGAGTTTTGGCTCATCACAACACAGACTGTTGACATGCACAAAAATCTAATGCAACATGGTGAGTCAAATTATTTGGCTAGTGTCACTCTGCAGAAGTCTGTCACTGTGTTAATACCCAGATTTGATAGATTTTGGAAAAATGTCATTGTATATCCAATGTTCAAGCTCTTTCTGCTGGGAGTGTAGTGAAAACTATTGGACCTCTTACGTTACATAGAATACTCTGGCAGGCAATTACCCTGAAGTTTTCTGGTCATAATTTACCATGCAATTACGGAATATTACGCAGAAATGTCTGCAGATAAATTAAAGTAAACAGACTCCAGTGTGGCTGCAGCTCAACAGGAACTCAAAGTATCTTACAGTGGCAAAAAAACTACAGCCGTTGTATGCTTAAACAGGGAGGTAGGAAAAAGAGAGGGAGGTGGTTTATGACACTGGTGAGCAGATGTGGTGTCCAAACTCTAAGATGGAAATGGAAAAAATGGAAAATGTGAAGAAAGCATCCCAAGAACTAGTGAAAATCCTTTACAATGAGACATCCTAGGAGCTCAGTTCATTTATTTTACTGAAGCAAGACTGAAAGGTTACATGATTTTAGCACGTAAACACCTTCTCAGGTAACAAGTACTGTGAAAAATTCTAGAAAAAAAGAAGTATAGCAGGAACCCAAAGGCTGAGAAGCTGATTGCAGACAATTCAGGTCAGAATAAATGTATCTGTCTTTAATGCCACAGGATGGCGATTAAGCTTGGGAACTCTGTACCACTAGAAATGGTAGGGGTTTTAAATTTCTTGGCTTTTTCCATGTAAGACTGGTCGCCTTTCTGAGGATATTATTTCACCAAAGTACAAGTTATTTGGGTTCTATATATGTAATTTGGGATATGTAATGGTCTGCGATAATACAGAAGGCTAGACGAGATGATCACTTCCTGGCCTTCAACTCTACATGTTCTGGGAAAAGAACCGATACAATTTCTTACAGCAAGGGTTTTCTCTCTGCACTAAAACATTCAAATTTAAAATAAGTTCACTCTTAATTACCTAATTGTGTGCAGAGTAAAACGGGAGCCTAGCTTGACTAATTAATGTTTGACCGTGTAATATCAAATTAGAAAGTTCTGCCTGCTAGTAGCCAAACAAAATCACAGTCTCACTCTATTCAGTATTATATAAACAGGGAATAACAGACAGCCAATAGTCCCAAGAGCCCACATTTCAGACCTGGCAAACAAGACGAAAGTAGAACATTATGACAGCAAATGTTCTGCTAATTCTACAATTATTCTTCATAAAAGGGCAGTGAAATAGGGACACTACCGTCCTCAGGATACAACTACCTGCTTTGTCTGTGTCACCTTCAATCTCCAGGGTGTTGATAGTGGGACTACACGTCAACACAGGGGGGAAAAAGTTACTCCAAATAGATGGAAGCCGTAGCTTTCTCCCAGCACTACGCAGTGTCCACTGGGCAAAGACATTTAATTCAGTCAGTAACTATGGGTTACAAAGGAAAAAGTAACAGTATAAGCATAGTAAAAACATAGTTACCAGTCCGAGTTCTACCCAGCTGGGGCATTCCTATAGCATCACTATAGATCCAGAAAAGCATCACTGAATTCCCTGAATTGGTTTTATTGGTTTCATTGGATTTGCACTCCTGTAACTGGGAGCAGAACTTAAGGTATTCTGTGCAGTTATTTGTTTAGCATAAGAAATATGTTGAGATATCTGCTTTCGTTATTTTCATTTAAAAAGAAAGTAGCTTTATGAACAAACTGACACTTTGTAAAAGATGGGTTATCCCTAAAGATTTCAGGTTGAAGATTTCAAAATTAACTTTTACTTCCTTGTACTGCCATACGACATTCATTTTCTGAAAAACAACCTTTTGTCCAGCTGAGCTAAACCAATGGCTGGCAGTGAAGAAAATGCACATAGTAGGGAAATGTCTCCAGAGTTCTAAAATATTATTCAGACCACAATTAAAAGAAAAGTAAATGTTATCCAATGCAATGAAAATAAACTTTAAGTTGTTCTGAAAGTCTGGGGGATCAGGATGTTGGAAGGCAAAAAACTTCTGGAGGGACATGTCTTGCTCCCCTCTCACTGAGCGCAGGACAGGGAAAGAAGTGATGCCCTTGACTGCATGCCATTGCAGGAGTGATACAGCCAAAACCCCATAATTATCTTATACTCCCAAGCTTTATTTGGATGATAAATGATGTAACTGGTTATAGCAAATGAACTGCACCTAGAAACTACAGTTGTTGCCATCCTTCTACACCATATATGCCCTAGATTCTTCCTGTGGCTTCCAAGTTAGCTAATACATTTGCTAGAACCTTTTGATTGAATGTATATTTCTAATGTGTTTGTGTGTGTATAGCGTTAACGAAGAGATGCACAGAAAATTAAAATGTAGTAAAAGAGAAGAAGGAAAATATATCGATCTAAACAAAAACACACACAAAGCAGGGGTGCAGAAAGATATATTCATTTTAATATAAGAATGACAAAATCATAGAACAGTTCAGATTGGAAAAGAACTTTAAGATCATCAAGTCCAACCATTAACCTAACACTGCTAAGTCCACCACTAAACTATGTCCCTAAGTGCCACATCCACATATCTTTCAAATACCTCTAGGGATGGTGACTCAATCACCTCCCTGGGCAGCCTGTTACAGTGCCTGACAACCCTTTCAGGGAAGAAGTTTTTCCTAATATCCAATCTAAACTTCCCTTGGTGCAACTTGAGGCCATTTCCTCTTCTCCTGGCACTTGTCACCTGGGAGAAGAGACCAACCCCCACCTCTCTGCACCCTCCTTTCAGGCAGCTGTAGAGAGCGATAAGGTCTCCCCTGAGCCTTCTCTTCTCCAGGCTGAACACCCCCAGCTCCCTCAGCTGCTCCTCACAGCACTTGTGCTCCAGACCCTTCCCCAGCTCCGTTGCCCTTCTCTGGACACGCTCCAGCCCCTCAGTGTCTTTCTTGTAGTGAGGGGCCCAAAACTGGACACAGGATTCGAGGTGCGGCTTCACCAGTGCCCAGTACAGGGGATAATAGGTTTTCCACAGAAGCTACATCCCACATCAGGATGCCAAAGGCTGCCTCTGTCAGAGAGACAACCCCACAGAGCACATTGGGCACCTGACTACTCCCTAGATGTTGGGTTCACCCCGAGAGGATGTCCGAGGCCCCACATCCTGACTGCAGTGAATGCACTGCCCCATGCAGTGCCATAACGAGGGAAGTGTTTCAGAGAGATGTTTTGGCTGAGCTGCATCTGCCTCATCACTGCAGCTGGAGGAGCAGACAGGGTGGTTCGTCCCTCCATACATACAGCAGGCAAACTGCAAACTCTGGCAAACCTCTGCTCGTTCCAGTTGATTTTGCCTGAGTTCCACCTAGATACTTATTTCCTCATCACACACCCCTGAGACTGGTAGACCATGCCTCTTTTGGGGGTTTTAAATTACAAAACAAATTACAATAGATATAAAACCAATACAGTTTTGTGTCCTTCGAGTGCAAAGTTTTCAAAAGTGACTTTGGAAGGCTTCCATGTGACATATGCATGTCTAGCACAGACCTCTTTACCAAATTTCTGAGATCAGGTGCTCTTCATTTCCTTAAAGTCTAGTGCCTTTCAGAGGTCTCAAGATGAGCATTCCAATGCTGAGAAACCTAACATCACTAAATTGCTTTGGAAAAACTTGAGCTAAAAATGTATCTAACTGCTAGACATTGATTTCAGCTGCTTGACATCAAAACCCAACAGTTGCCTTTTCTGAGGCCAAGAGCAAGGCTTACTTTCTCTGATAAAGTATTCTCCAAAAGGAACTCATTGCATCTGACGGAAAATTAACACAGGGCAAAGAAGATCACAAAAGACTATGACCTTTCTCCTATATAAATATTTAATCAGGTACTTGACCTCACTGGATTACAAATTAACAGTAATTGGGACCCAAAAGGTTTCCTTCTCTTAACAATTTTTTTCCAATTGAACATGTTATTAAATTGGTTCAACTATTTTTTTTTAGTAAAAGGGAATTTGTTACTTACAAAAAATTTATTGAGGGACATTAGGAAGGCTGCCATCTCTCTTACCATTTTTCTGAATCCATGTGTTCCTCTTCTTCCACATGAAGAAAGTCGCCATTTTACCTAAGTTTCACCTGAAGAGATGGGAGACATGAGTCACGTTGTTTGTCTGGTACCCCAATTTCCGGACAGTAGGTGAGATGCTTAGGGACCCCTGTTAATATCCTTTTCTCCTTGCACACGTACACAGCAGAGACAGGGAAACATCCTCCAAAGCTCTCGAACGTTTCCCAAAGCAGCAAAGCTTGGATTTTGATCTAAGCTAGGACCTCAGATCCATTCAAGACAATGATATTCCAGCCTGGGAATCTTGTTTGCAACCATCATATTAAATGACATGCATACATCACAAAGATTATATGGGCATGCCTGTCCACTCACAGAGTTCATGAGTCCATAATCTGCACTCAAGCAAAACTACCACTGAAGTTTCTAGGAGGATTTTGATTTGCCCCAGCCTTTCTGGCTAAAATAAATAAATAAATAAATAAATAAATAAATAAATAAATAAATAAATAAATAAATAAATAAAAATCTGTCTTTCTTCATTAGTGCAACACTTTCCACGATTTACGTTATAGTTTTATCAACAATGCAATTTCTCACCCTGAGTTTTCAAAAGTTCATAAAGCATACGGAAAATGTTGATATGAAAGGAAACAGCCAGCACGTTTCTAGGAGAGGACTTCTACTGCACATAAAATAACATGGTTCATCTGTGTGCAAGTTAAAAGAGAAAAAAAAATTAAAAGAAAGCAATTTTGTGGAATTGGTTGCTTTTTCTTTATATCTCTAATTCTAAAACAGCTTAGAAATGACAACTATGTGTTAGGACATAGAATCATTCTTGTCTGCAAAGTGCCATAAGTATGTTTAGTGCCCTGCACCACAATAAAAACTCCCATGTGACAATGATGATGTCTGTCCTCCTGAACAAGGAGGGTGTCATCCCCTGGGACTGCACATCTGCAGCTTCCATTTCAGCAGGAGTTGTAGTGCTCAGCACAGCTCAGTTGCAGCCTTTCAGATCTAGCAAAACCTGCTTTGGATAGCCTAGGTACAGACGTGAAGAGAAAATAGTGAAAGGAAGAGCTCAGGGTGATCTTATCAGTGGCAGCAGGAGGCTGTTTTACCTGTGAACTGGCCACAGGATAAGCGAAAGGAGAACTCAAAGGAATGACTGTTGGAAACAGGCCTTCACATTAATTCAAATATTCCCCAAGTTAACCTCAATGCAAGGGTGGTGGAAGTACAAAGGTGACTTTGGGCTCAGCCTTGACAGGTAAGTACTGGTGATCAAAGAGCCATATTGTTCTTGAAGCTCCTCAGAGCTTCAAGAAGAAGGTCATGCTTACCTTCACCCTGGCAATAGCCACATCCATGCTAAACACCAGGCCCCTACACACCACATGTGCTGCACCAGGCTTGTGCTGGTCTAGCTAATCAGGGGAATTCTCCAGATCTTTCATAAGGTGACCTTGTAGCTCTAATTTAAAAAAGAACAGGGATGTCAGCCAAATACCAAAGTCTAAATAAGTTTTCCTATAAGCACAATATTGAGATGATAAGTTTGTCTGTGAAGTCCGTTCACTGGCTCCAATCCCAGAATGTAAACCATGTGATGTATCTTCACTCCTCTCTTCTGACAGCAGCGATCTTGCCAAAGTCTGCATTTCTGGGCTGTGGCAAACACCTGGTGACTGTAAGTTCTGTGTCCATTTTGGCTTCTCTAGGCTGTTTGCCAAAAATCACAGCTATATGTTGTTCTTAGATTAAGGCTTGTCTCTATGTCTCAGATATCTATGCAGACTTCTATAGCTGATTTTCCCTTTTTTTCCAGGGTTCTCTTGTGCCAAGTGTTTTCAGAGAAAATTCTTCCTTATGCAGAGAGAGTGCTCTGGTTTGCATCTGTGTATCTATGGTTCAAGACTCATTTGAGTTACTCACATACGGGTACCTATGGGATCTGAGATGCCTAGGTGTCCACCACGGCCTCCAGCCGCCACTCTAGTAATACATAGGCCTACTTTAAGTCCTATATCCTTCCTTGTGGGTGTTTCAGGTATGTCTGTGCATCTTAAATGGAAAAAGAAGCGTATATGTGGGCAAGTGAATCAGGCCTTTGATGTCTTACGTTAAAATGCATACACTGTAGAAGCATTTGGGAGTTCAGAATTAGTGAACTGTAGTGCAATAATGTCTATTCCCTTTCTCAGCAGTTATGCAGCAGTTGTAACACATGATCACAGCTAAACCTGTGGTCCTTTCAATTAGTTATACGCCTTGAGAGATGCTATGCTTATCCACATAGATCATGTTTCACTTCTGATTTTGGAACCTGGAACATATGAATAATATAGACATTACAGCCTAACTTAGAGAGTTCTACTTGATGCAGTTAAACCAGCCTTTATTTGTGTTCACCATTTATGACATCTCCCTTCATCTGTGACTAACACACATATGCACTGGTATGGTTTTTGACTAGTCATTCCAAGGTGTCCTTGTTGATGAACTTCTTCTCTACATTTTCTTTTGCCTTACTGTGATAACAGCCTTTCTTGTACTTTTTGTGACTCATCCCCAGATGATCCAATGTCAGCATGAAAAGTGAGCTTTTTCATTATTCTCTGCTTATAGTTTATCTGACTGCTTGCATATCTCATCCCACACTCAAGGTAAATACAGATCTTCATACATTTGAGGTGGTCATACACTCTGTCGCAGCTCATTGCAGGTCACCTGGTTGCCTGTCATCAAGCAAACCATATTGTCTTGACAGCATGCTTACAATTTCTAGGTAATGTTTTAGCTGGATCTCCACATTCAGAGCCTTCTCTTAGACTTTCCAAAAAAACCCAGAAAAACCCAAACCTGCAGTAAGTTTGTCAATGTTTCACCGAGTCCTTTCCTGTGTTTCATAAAAAGTGATCTATGCTTAGTGTCTTGTCTCTCGATTCTAGACAAAACCATAAAATTTTCTGTGGCTGTGGCATGTTCTACTTAGAATGTGCCTTCATACACTTGTCCTGTGTCGTTGTCATGGCCCTTGAGGCCTCTGCTGTAGATGAGGCATCATTCTTTCTGTTGTCTATTTCTCTCATTAGCTTGAGATTGTGGTACAGCCCCTTTTTATTACGTCATTCACATGTATTGTCATTCCTGGGAGACCTCCTGGTGTTTGGGACATTGTGCTGCAATATGCTTCTGGTGCTAAATGGATTCCAAAAGGCAACCTCAGGAAGCAGCATCTGCAAAATGGTGATTAAAAGCAAATTTTGAAGCATTCACTGTCCAGGGGAATCTGCCAAAACCCTCCCTCTGTACCTAATCTTCTGAAGAACTTGGCTTCTGCCATCTCAGCAAACATTTAGTTCCTTGAGAGCAAATGGAAATGTTTTCCTTTTTAAATGATCTTGTTCAGCATCTTGTGGTCACTGCTAAATCTAAGACCAATCCTTTTTGCTATTTTTCTCTACGGCTACAAAGAACAAGCCTGGTTTATTGCCCTGGTTGATCCTGTGAATGAAGCCATCTGTTGTCATGTTTTGCCGCACTTATATTAGTGCCACATGTAAGAGGTTCTGCATCTTCCATTAACTGTACCGTGAATGTCACCAGGTGACCCCTTTGTTCTGCAAGCACACTTCACTTCACGCACTGGCACATTCACGTCTGGTTCAGGTTTGTTCCCAGGGCTATGAATCTACTGGGCTGTGGCACACACTCGGGTGACGAGACCAAGTTTATGCCCATGGACTACTTGCTCTCCTTAGTGCATTACCACAACGTCTTGTTTTACTCTTTGTGCCTTTGAACATCAGTGACACTTCACACTTGGCCAGGCCTGGAATCTGTCCCTTGCTTTCAGATTTCAGTCTCACCTTTGACTTCTCCAACTTTATACTTTCTTTAGAACAAGCGTGTTTCAGTTTCTCTCACTTCTTTCATTTGTGCTCCTGGGCCTAATTTGTGCATCACATGGAGGCCATTTGTGCTTTGTTTTATTAGCCATTCTTCTGACTTTGCAGCATCTTTCTTTGTTGAGAAAATGCACAGCTCGCTTCTGCACACTATTTATTCTTTTCATTACCTGCTCTAGTCTAAGGGTTTTTGCAAACACATGGCATCTTTTCCTTTCTTGATACTGGCACGTATACCGAACTTTTTAATATTCATTCGCATCAGCTGACAAAGCTATTTTATGGGTTTTTTTAAGAAGTAACTGCATTTTTCCTACAGACCCATTTGACTGGTGTTCAGTCATGGGCTCACACATTTAGTCTGAGTATTCCCAGAAATTTCAACTCATCCACCACTAAGCATGTAGTTTTGAACAAGGGCACTTTTCACTACCCTAAATTCACAGGGACTGGCCTGCTAGTTTTGAGTCTGTGATAAATTCTATCATCTATATTATCAATAATATCTCTTCTAGAGGCTTTTTTTTCTCCTGGGAAAGCTTCGGTGATCAAATATCCATTTCTTCCACTTGGCTGTCATGAAAAATGTGGTACTTCTATGCACCCAACTCAGTCAAAAATTATGTCCCTTTTCTGTTTTATTTGCCTTTGCATCTTCCACCTACCCTCTACATATCCACCTGAGATTTCTCCTTACCTTATCAGTATTCACCATGATTTTTAAAACATTGTAGGCTTTTACCTACTCCAGGCACTGGATCTTTAGCAGGGAGAAAAATAAACTTCTATTTTTCTCCTCAAGGAACAGCCCCAGTTGGCCCTGCTTTTGTTTTTGTTTTCCTAGACCCTGAAATAGATCCTCTTGGTGGCCTGCTGATGAAATCGGGGAGCTACTCTAATTGTGTCTCTATGTGATGAAAGTAACATCTCCCATCCATAAATCAGAAACAGCCCCATAAGCCATCCTGTGAGCGATCACTGCATTTCCAGCCCTTATGACTCTACAGGCAATCACAGAAGATTTGCAGACCTGCCAGCTCTCCATCAGTTTGTGAAAGTTAGTTCTAATGAGGACAGGGAAATGTCACACCAGATTACACTTCCCGGGATTTTTTTGCCAAATCCAAAGCACTTTGTTTCACTTCCTCTTACCATTTGTCCGCTTTCTTGGACTCTTAACACCCTGGTTTGCAAAGTATTGCACAGGCAGACCTTCAGATTGGTGTGCCAGGAAGGCAAACTCCTCAGTCTGGAGCTGCGGCTGATAAGGCAATGTTATACAACAGGCATCACCTGTAACTTCGTACTTTTATTAACGTATTTTCAGGGAAACCTGTGGCATTGTTTTAGAAATCAAGCGAAGATGACCACAAAAACCGATGAAGCTGTGTAACAGAAGATTTGAAAAACAAGCTAGCACATTTGGATCCAAATGGATGGGCAACTATTTAATACCCTGCAGCCAACCTGAGCCAACGTAATACAGTTTGTGTCCCCCTTTCTCTGAAACTGCCTTGCCAAACTTCCTGCCAGGCTTCATGCAGAACCATTTTTAACCAGAACAAAATTTTTTGCCTCCTCTCCTATATGAGAAAAATACTCACTGGCTATCATCTCTGTGAGTTATTGGTGTTTCTTGGAGTTCTTTCTGTTTCACTCACTTCTTTCCATACTGATACCGAGTTTTGTTTCATATTTGTTATTAGCACACTGACAGAAAGTTGCATACATGGACCAGAAATATCTGAAATGTTTGGGTTGGAGGGTTTTTTCCCACGTTTATTGCTTCCTTTTTTTCAAATGGAAAAATTGGAAGCAGCAAACTGTATTCTTAACAAGCCTGGTGTAAGCACGCTGAAGTTCACTTAGAGCCTAATCCTTAGTACTAAATTAAGCCAGGAGAATGACTTGCTATGTAGCTTTGGGATTTTAACTGTCATAATATTCTTCAATAATGTAGCAGGCGGTCTAGGGCTGAAGTATTATATTCAGCCCTTTGAAGTATGCAGCGGGGTAGGTCGCATTGCTGAAATGAAAGTGAGCATGTCAGAGGGGTTATGGGGTGGGCGGAGTGCTGTGGTGATAGGGACATATTGTTAGGACCATTGTACTGTGTTGAGTTAAAACCTTATTTCAAGCTCGAGGTTTTTCTGGTGTACAGACTGCTTTGAGGAAATATAATTCTGACACCTTATTTTAAATATATATCCATGTATTTAAAAACCCCAATACTGTTCCAAAGTATGCATGCAACAGTGATCCCAAATGGTAATACTGATGTACTCTAATTCCCTTGGAGTCGTTTGCTCTCTTGTTTGTTTTTGGAAATGAAAGAAACAAAATTCCAGCTTTGTACATCAGACAGTGTATTGTCTTTCATGTTTAATTCTTTATTCTCAGGGTTTGACCTCATTCTAAGAGTCAAAATATTTGCACCCAAGAAAAGTATTCATCTCAAACCAGCCCAGTTATGTACCTATGCTCTAACTCTAAAGAACCTCTGAGTACCTCATTCAAAGCCACCCAAGTGACTTAGGCACCTGAATGAATTTCCAAGATGGAATTGAAGGATTTGGGGGTGAGGGAGGGGGCTGAAAGCCCCATCCAAAAGGAGGCATCAATTTTTAATTTTGTAACCAGAGTCAAACTCTAATTTACATTTAAATTTCATTTGATGTAAATATTTTCAAATATTTTGCATTTAACATGTCAGTGACAAGTGGGAATTTTCTTGAAGCCACCACCATCCAGATGTTGTAGTGTAAGAACAGAAAGTGAGCCATGAGCTATATAAAAAAGCTTAGAAGCAAAAATGTAAGATTAACTGGTCATACACGTTATCCAACAGGGATGAAAAAATAACAGAAATTATGGAAAGTCACTTTTCCCCAACTCTTTGTCTCCTTCACCATATTTGAAAAGCATTTTTTTTTTTTATTTTGTACAGGATTTTATCCCTGATAATTTTCCCATAAGGTTTGTGCTTAATTTTAATAGTACCCACAGTCACACCCTTTATGCTAAAACCCCTGTTCCTTTGCATGAGCCTCTCTTCTGTTAAAGTAAAAATATGCCACTGCCATGCAGGCAGCCCATCCCACTGTGCATTTCACTTGTGCATTGAGTGTTCTCTGTAAATAAGAAGAAAAACCTACAAACTCTTAGCATCCAAACAATTGTTTCCTTTAATGTAGAAACCCATGCTAAGGTCTAGAATAGGCAGATATTAAACACGATTAGTCTAAAAATATGCCTAAGGACAGCTTTATGGTAATTCTATGTACCGCCCCCTCCGTAGTCCATTGAGTTAAAAGCAAAAGCACAAACATGAGGCAAACATGGAAAATGCCATTACAGTATTTTGAGAAAAACAGCAACCCAGTGTCTATGAAAATTTAATAACCATTGACTTTTTTTTTTTATTATTTCTTACTGTGAATCCAGGACAAACTTTTATTTGACAACCATATGTCCTTTAAAAGCGATCCATAAGTCTTCAAATAATCCAGACTGTTCTTCCCTCTCTCTTCTCCCCCCCCTGCCCCTCTCAATCTCTCTCTGTCTCCCTTTTTAATGCCCACATCTCCACTATCAGGAACAAATATGATTTCTGATTGAACATCACTTTATTTGCCAGTTCTGTGGTCTTTTCTTATCTTGTTCCACACTTCTCAGGCTTTGTGGTTAAATTATGTATTAAGGTCAATGTCAAAACACGGAAGATCTGTAATCTACAGGGAGCTCCCTTTTATTCGTTATTACAGTGAAGGCTGAGCGCAACTGTCAGGGAGCTTGGGATGTGCTCAGCATGGAGGCTTGCTACACAGCAGGGCTCTACAAAGCCTCTCTCCTTGTTCTCCCAGGACGAACCCTTGATAGATTTACCCAGATAACCCATCTCACTTTAAAGCTCTCTTGTCTCTGCTTCAATCTGAAAGCTGTCAAGTGCACCTATATAGTAATGTCATAAATCAAACGTAAAATGTGTACACTGGAGACACTGCGAGTGTCATGTATTCACTTGTACTTTGAGATCTTCTAAAGTAAAATGGTGTCAGAATAAGGAAGGCTAGGAGGAATGTTTTTTTCCTTAAAAACGACAGAATATTTGAAAAGGTTGGCCGTAAACTTTTTTTTAAAAAAACTTTTGTTGTTATAACACCAAATTCTGGTTTATCCTAAATTAATCAGGGACAGCTATTTAGTAAACAAAACCAAAAAAAAAAAAAAAAAAAAGAAGTTGCAAGATATCTATCTGTAAACAATGTGATTTAATGCAAGACCATGTATTGATTTTGCTTCTTTGGTTTTCTTCTTGACAAGCATTTGTCAACATGGATTTGTATTAGTTCCCAGGTTTGTTTATTAAAGACGCATCATTCTTTCCCTGAACTAGAAACAATTCTCTTGCAGCAGGAGTACAACATCAAAGAGGGATCCTAAAACAAGATGCCAAGCATGACAAGAAAGAAAAGGAGCCCTCTATGTGGAATGCACCACCCCTGAACTTAATTTTTTTCTTATCCTCAGATAAAGAGAATTTTAATTTTTTATTGGCAGAAAAAGCTTGCTACTTCTTATTTAGTGGAGTCTGCATTTTATTTTTCTTGTGGGAGGAAGGGGTTGCATTTGCAACAACCAGGTTGCCTTGTAATCAGTTAACTCCTAGCAAAACATCCTACAAAATTAATCTTACAATTCAGACTCCCTTGACTTTAAATGTTCTGGCTCAAAGCATATCTATTTTGAGGCAATGTGCATATGATGCTTAATTAAGGGTACCTGCGAATCATACTGTATTGGGAGGTCATTAAACTATGTATTCCATACTGCATCCCAAGTAAGTCTGACAAGTTTACATCACTAATCTGAAAAGAGCACTAGCAGAACTTTGAAAGAATCTCACCCATAGAAGCCCTAAAAGAGGATTGTCTCTCCTTTTCAATCATTTGGAAGTGAAAAGCATCCAGTTCAGCTGGGATCCAGAGTGTGTACGCTTTCTGGTTGAGGGCAAGGGGAGGCCCAAGAGGTGTTCAGCTCTGGAGACAGATGTGTGAAGCTGAGCTATAAACCAGGTGGTGCCAAAGGTCACCCCAGAGGGTGCAAGATTTTTTAGGCTGGGGAACCAGCCCGAACAGGATGTGATACTATTTTTTCCATTCCCTTTCCTACTGCTGGCTGCAAATCTCTGCAGTTTCTTCACCAAACACACCTATGGTCTGCCTAGGTTCATGGAGGTACTTGGATCTCTTGAAGCTATAAAATGATTCATCTTTATTTCTGTGTACATCATGCAATATTTCAAAAGGCTTCAGGTACAGGCAGTGACTCTCTCTGTAGTCCATACTACTAACACAGACAGGCATCTTTGCTACATGAGGTGTTACTTTTGCACTTTCTTAATCTGTATCTTTGGTCTTATTTTCATTTAAAACAAAGGCCTTTCTGCATGATGGCATCTGTTTCATTCTCTTTGAATCTGAAAATGATGCAGAAATGCTTAGCCATCAAGATCTCAACATGATCTCTCAGGAGCCATAGTACGAGAATGTAAGAGTGACCATGCTGGGTTAAATCAGAGGTCCATTTGCCCAGTATCATGTCTGCATCTTTGGCCAGGCATGGAGCATAGGAACAGGTCAAGTAGTGATACTTCCACCAAACCGCTCGCAGCGCCCAACAATTTGTTGTTTAACAACCTCCTGGGACAAAGATGGCATCTTTATATTTATATAGACATCAGTGGATGTTTCTCCCATGAATGTGTCTACTTACCGTGTCACTATTTAAATTTAAGCATCCACAGCAGAAGTCCCACTGTCTAACTACACACTGTGTTGAGAAAAGCCTCACTTAACAGTTCCAAACAGTTTACCCAAGATCCATAAAATGGAAAAGGAGCAGAGAAATGCTAACAAGCACCTGCCTTAAAGTGAGCCAGGACGGGTCTACAGGCTGTCTTGTCCTGTCATCATCCGAAATATTTTGATTATTCCAAGCAGGAGTGGACTTTGTGTTTTGTACTTTGAAGCGCATCTAGATATACAACTCTATTAGTTTTAACCAGAAAGACAAGGTTTTATGAGAACAGTCCCATCTGCTTTACTAGGACATTTTTTCCTGTTCCCTCTTAAATGTCTTATTCATTACTCAGGATGAGAAAGTCTGAAAAAAAAAAATTTACCTCATCATCTTTCAGCCAGATTTCTTTAGGGTGATCCCCAAATAATGTCAATGCTCTGTGATACTGAAAAGTAAATGACTGTGATATCACCAATTTTGCTTTGCATTTCTGCATTGCTGGTTTAAATTCTACTAAAGGAGACATTGGCTATGAAAAAGAAAATATCTTGGTTGGATTCTTCAGGGTATGAATCTTCGTACACCTCTTTCTCAAGTGAATAACATTCTACTGAGTCTGGTTGTTACTAGAATTAACATTGCATGTTGAAAATCATCATTTTCCAGACTATTGAAGCATAGAAAAGGTAAATACAGCTGTGCTTTTAGATAAAAGTATAGTTTAAGATTTTCATAGAAAATAAAATTTTTTTCTACAGCTAGTTATTAGAATTGAAATAATTTCACTTTCTTTACCTGCCAAAAAAAAAGAAAGAAAGAAAAAAATAATCAATGTTCAGGTTTTACTCAGTTCTTCCTCCCAGAAAAGTTCTTGTAGCCTCTCAAAAGTATTTCTGGGTTCCAAGAGTACCTTGTACTTGTCTGCTTAATGCGGTAACAGATGTTAATGTAGGCTAACATGACTTTTTTCCCTTTTTGTTTTTAACAAGAGACAAGCAGGTTTATTGTTCAGTGTTCTTCTTTCTGCAGAGGTCAGAGGGTATACCCTAAAAGCTCCTGGTTACATTATTAGCAACAGTAACTGATCAAGAGAGGATTGAACAGCGAGAAATACAAATCACATTATCATCCACCATCCATATTTTGCACCTTCACATTCTTTTCAGTGTCAACATTCCTAAGTGGCAGCAATAGTAAAGAAAAGTTCCTGAAATCCCTACAGATTTTTTAACAGGTCACTCCAGAGAGCAAGTTTAGGGCTTTCTTTAAATTCATGTTTTTATATTCTCAAGCCGTTGAGTGTCAGGCTCACCACTGCTCCGCTTGACATATATGCTTTCCACTTCAGAAGGAATAGCCATGGTGCATCTGAAGCAAACCCTATCTGAAGAGCCATGAAAATAACTTCTGACTACCAGGCCTAATTAATGCCTCCATGCTGACCTCTACATCCAGCCCATATCAAAAATGTTACAGCAGAGCTGATTCAACATGAACTCAAGATCAGGCAAGACCTGGTACTAATGAATACTAATGAACAGTAATTACTGGAACTCTGCCACAGAAACCCACTGCAGAGACATATGCTAATGGGCTTTACACAACCAGGCAAAGGACTTCATATCCACTAAGAAACTTCGGCTAGACTGAGAGCAAAAGGCGCCATATGTCACGCTCAACCCTGTTTGCACCCATTTTCTCCCTCACCCCTCTATGCCTGAGATCCACCTTCTGCCCCCCATACAGGCCAGTGCAGGTCCAGCTCAGTTCTGCTTTCCTTGGCAGGCACAGGGGGTCATTTGCATCAACTTGGTGGCTGGGTTTTCTTTTCTTTCTTGTTTCTGCCTCAAGATTGGCAAAATGTTACCTGCGGAGGGGAAAGAGGGTTTAGTAGGACAGGCCTTTGACTGTAACTATTGTGTAGATAGTATTACCTGCCAGTGGGAAGACCTAACAGGAAGTCACAACTTCCCCACATCTTGAGTATGACTTCTGGACCTTCTCTGATATATGTAATGGAAAAATTACCCTCCAGAAGGAACACACAAGTTATGTTTAAACAAGTTATGTTTAAATGTATGGTGTTGGCCAGTTTGACAAGACGCCTCCCTTCTGTAACATCCAATGCTGCTCCTGCTCCACTGAGAGGATACTCTGATCTCAGTGAAACTTGCTCCTGAGGTGATCTTGACTTTCTCCTAATTTCTGAAGCCTAAGCCTGGCAATAAAGGAATAGTCACAAGAGTAAGTGTAACACAATCGAACTCCCAAATGAGCTGTTTATACAATGAACTTACTATTCTGGGCTAGTCCAAGAGGTCAACATGAGAAGAGCAATCAGGCTTAGGCTTGGATCAAGCCTCTCAGGCTGCGAGTGTGGGGCAGTATGGAGTGTGAATGCCCCAAAGTGAAGACTGAAGAGGGATTATCTATTCCTCCCGGGACACACAGATACTTGATTCACACAAGCTCCATGTTATCTGTTTTTTTATTGGAGCCTCAGCTCCTGGAATCATATAATTAGGATCTCAGCTTTCAGTTCACTTACTAAGCAATCTTCTAACCCTGGTGCGTGTAGGCAAAAGTTTGTAAATATGACCTACATGAACACTAATGTCTACAAAATAGAATGCTAATAAAAAAGTCTAATGTTCATTGACTTCTCTTAATTATGTGATTAAGACAACCTCCTCTTTGGAGTAAATGTTGAATTGCAACACTTAAAACTTAGGACTGTGTGCAGGCTGCAAAGGTATTGTGCTGAGAGCGCTGCCTGTCAAACGATTTGCACCCATCTTTGAGCACAGCACGGTGACTGGCCTTGCTGTTTCCGCTGAAACACTTCAGTTACCAGGTTGTTGCTGGTCATACGTCACTCCAGATGTTTAACATACCCTGAATTTGCCATGTGTTAGTGGTAGATTTGGTGCTGGTCCTCATGTCCATAGACATAGTGTGCTGGTTTGGGCTGGGATAGAAATAATTTTCTTCACAGTATCCAGTACGGGGCTGTGTTTTGGATTTGTGCTGGAAACAGTGCTGATAACGCAGGGATGTGTCAGTTCCTGCTGAGCAGTGCTGACAGAGTCAAGGCCTTTCCTGCCTCTCACACCACCCCACCAGTGAGTGGGCTGGGGGTGCACGAGAAGTTGGGTGGGGACACAGCCAGGACGGCTGACCCCAACTGACCAAAGGGATAGTCCATACCATATGATGTCATACTCAGCATATAAAGCTGGGGGAAGAAGAAGGGATGGGGGGGATGTTTAGAGTGATGGCGTTTGTCTTTCCAAGTAAATGTTATGCGTGACAGAGCCCTGCTTTCCTGGGGATGGCTGAACACCTGCCTGCCCATGGGAAGTGGTAAATGAATTCTTTGTTTGCTTTACTTGTGTGTGTGGCTTTTGCTTTACCTACTGAACTGCCTTTATCTCAGCCCAAGAGTTTTCTCCTTTTTACCCTTCTGATCCTCTCCCCCATCCCAACAATGGTGGGCAGTCATCAAGCAGCTGGGTGGTGTTTAGTTGCCAACTGGGGTTAAACCATGACACATAGAAGATGGTTTCTGGAAGGAAAAATTAACCATCCCTGCCGATTTCCATGTGGACAGAAAGAAAAGAGAAAGCACAAGGGCACACAGCAGGTTTACCTCCTCGCTTTACTCATGCTCCTACCCATACTTTTAACATTTGGGAGGGTTTGACTTTTACCTAGCAAGAGATGATAGCTTAGATTCCTAACGTAAGGAAGAGAAATGACTGACATGACAAGCAGCCACATGCTGGGTTCCATAGGGTCACAAACATGAAGGAGCACAGGGAACTGTGGCTAGCGCTGACAGTCATCTTCTACACAGCCACTGACTTAGCCGTCATTTAGCGCCCTGTTCATTGACATTTGTTGTTCTTTGTAACTTTTGGTGCTTAATTCTTCTCCAAGGGTATTTTCTATCTATCTCTGATCCTCAGTCCCTGTCTCTTCCCCCCTCCATTTGGCCCTGTTGTATGCAGAGGTGTCCCAGTAACTCATGCTTCTGCTATCTTTAGAGTTCACTGTTTGGTGAGCTTGGAATGGAGAGATGTGTTCTGGGGTGTTGTTTTAGCTGGTGTGTTCACTCAGGAAGAGTGCTGGCTACATCTGCTTACATGTAAAAGTTTCTAGCTTTCTGGCTAGAACAGAAATAGCTCAGGTTTTTCCCCTTTAAATAAAAGCCTAAACTCTACAGAATCTGAACCTACCACATCATCCATAGAAATGCATCAAACAATAGAAAGCCATCCCGTGGGTGAGCTGTTTGACATCTGGTTCTTACTTCTGTACTTTTCCATCTCCTCTCTAACCTCCTCCCTCCTCTTATTCCTACTGTGTTCATATCTTGCTAACTGAAATTGAACTAAACAGGACATCATGATGTACCCGTAACGGTCAGCAGAACAAGAGGTGTATTTGTCAGCTGTAACTATTTAGGAAAAACATGCACCTGCCAGCTGAAAGACCTCAATACACTTGACCTTCCGTCTCAAACAGCAAGCAACAGACTAGTTTTGCTACCACTCAGGCAATACATGAAAATCTATATTCCTTGTCCTGTAGGATGCTACTGGAGTTATCCCATTTCTAGAAGGGGTCCTATACTTTCCTTGTCTCTTGAGCAGCACTTTCCTGCCTAGCACTCTGGAACAGCTCTTGCTCATTTAAGTATCTCTTGATATTCTCTGGGTTTCAGAGTTTACAGAAGGGGATGTTTGGTTTTTGGTTTTGTTTTGGGGTTTTTTTTGTTTGTTTGTTTGTTTTGGTTTGGTTGGTTGGTTTTCTTGGCTTTTTTCTCCTAAGCAGAAATGTAATCGGAAATTTTTCTCATTGTCTAATGTCCAAAAGTAAGAAATCAATGTAACTACAGTGCCTGAATCTGACTGGATTATTTCTGGAAAATATCCACAGTATCTTTAATTAGCCACTACAAGCTGAAGGAAACAAATGCAGTGTGTGTCTGCTTTGGCTGTAGAGCTGCTCCTCCTCATCTGTTCACCAGAACAAAAGCTTTTCTATCAGTCAGCCATCAAGCTGTTAAGCTAGAATTAGATTTTTGAATTAAGCAGAATTTGATACATTAACATTGTTGGTCATCTTCATCAATGCATGCCTTTCTTCCAGATTTTTCTCATACGTTTTCCCCGTAGCTGATATATCCAATGTAATTCTCAGTTCTAATAGGCCAGATGTCAGTAATACAAAGGAGGTGCACACTTCACAAAGTCTCTCAATTCAACTATAAAACATTGTAAGCATTCTTTACCATGTTTTAAAATAGTCAAGAGCAATTAGTGAAGCACAACACCTATTAACGTCAACATTAAAACACCTGCTTATTTCAGTGGTACCAGCCAGTACGGCTGCTGGAAAGTGCTCCTGCCACCAAGGTCATTCACTTGTCAGGCATATAGTCCCACAGCTTGGTAATTTATCCTTAGAGCTGTTTGGTGCCTAGGTAGACTTTAAGGAGGTGGGGTGAAATCTTTTGATAGATGAAATCCTAGGCAACAGTGGCCCTAAATCTTGTCAGCTGTCCATCTCTTCTAGCAGGGGCGGGGTGCATTTGCAAAGATGTACCAGCAAAAGTCAAATTTGAGGACAATTTAATTCAACCTACTAGTCACAGGACACAGGTGCAGATTCACTAGAGGACAGACAGGGACAGTAGCTCTCAAACTGCCAAGGCCACTGAAGCATAGACATACTGCTAGTCACACAACACCACAACTACTATATAGCTTTCCCACTCACTTTGCAGCTGTAAATGACTCTCAGAAATCATCATATTATATCAGCTAGTCCAGTCAAAGATATTAGTCCTCCTTGCAAACTTTAACTGACTTGTAACCTTACATCCACACAGGTACAGTAACACATCAACTATTTATTATCATAACTGCTTTTACATTAGCAATAGTCCTAAAATGTATATCCTGACTTCAGGTTTGTTTTTACCAAGAGGTGTTTCAAAACGGTGTATATAGCACTTTAGAGTTCATTGAGTTATAAAAGAACAGGGTCTTATGGCAACTTCAGTACTACCTATACACTTAAGTTCCTTTAAAAATACACTGTGCAGGACTGGAAAGGTAAAGATGTGAGTTCAATCCCTTGAATACTTTGATATCAACAGTGCAAGAGCCACATATGAGCAGAAACATCTGTGTGTGCATCAGCGATAAACTTGGCCAGAAAGATTCCCATCCCACCTGGTAGCTCTTTATTATACTAGAAGACAAAAACATACTACTTCTCTAACTTGTCCTGTAGAGAACATACTAAATTTGAGAGACCCTTGAAAGCTGTCCTCTTTCAAAAGCTGGTCTGCCATTTCTGAGGTGTTCCTTTCTGAATGTGGTAAAACTTCATGTGTATTTGTGAAGGATTCCAGGTCCTGATGAAGCTTAAAAGAGCTGCTGCTTCATTCCTAACAAAAAGCTCCTCTGATTGTTTAATAATCAATCACTTCCTGCCCATCTTGTTCATCAGTGTGAGTAGTCTGGAAAGTACCTGAAATGCTTGGACGTTTCAAAATACAGCATTTTTAAGCCTAAGTGGAATGTAGCTTCAGCCTTCAAAGTCAAAATGAAACCAACAACACTGGCAATAGGTAGTGTTACTCCCTCCTGAGACTGCTTCCCATGTCATGTTCTTCGAAGAGTTGCATGAATATTAGCAAAGCTCCACACTTCTCTGTAAGACTAGATATCATTACAGACTTCTTAAATATAGTGGAATCCATGAGACATGAATGAGTTAAGCAATTTTAGCCACACAAAACATCAATTCCAGATTGGGACTCGAGCATTAAAACTTTACAGAACCAGGTTGCAAGTTAGCTCAACACATCACTGACAACCTTTAAAATCTGTGGTAAGCATAAAAACTCTCCATGTCCCGGCAATGAAAACAGATCAGATGCTCAGCAAGCAGGATTTTACACAGTATTAGTCATGAAGCACTTGAACGATTCATATTTTAATGAAGGACGACAACAGGTCTTGTGCTTGAAACTAAAGCCTTGAAGCTCAGTCCAAGGTTATCAAGACAGAGGTGAAGGCAAGGTGAAAAAGCATGGATTTTGCAGGGCAAGTCACAAAGCACTCCGCAGTCCAAAGCAGAGTAGAATAAAACATAAAGTATGCCAGATGCAGCTATTTTAAAAAGCTAAAAAAAACTATGATCCTACAAATCTTTGGCTGACATCACTTCAGAACTAGTAGAATCCAACATACCCTTCCCATTACTAGCTGGTCATGGGAGTGTTAAGCTGTTAACAGTCATTACATCATCAAAGAAGATGTTGCTTTAATATGCTGTCAGAACAACATGCACCCCTTAAATATTCCATAAAAAAATGAGAACACCACTGAGTGGGAGCAAATGGTGTTTTAAGATACATCTTGCTGGTATCCTTGTATTGCATCATTCAGGGCTCAGTGAGCAGGTGCTTAAATAACATATTGAAATCACTGAGGTTTCAGGGCTGGAGGTGGACCAAAAGAAGTGTGTCGTGAAAATGAATCACTCATCTTTTACTCTGTGTTGTAGATAGCAGTGAGAAAGATCTGGTCTTGATAATCAATGCTGAAAATATTCTACAAATTCTGCAGATTTAGGGAAAGTTGGGAATGGCTGCTTGTCTTGGTGACTGCTTAAAGAGCATTGTTACATGCAGATAGTTGCCTAAGTGAGTTTTTCCACTCACTTCACTGTGCCATAGACTTGACTCCTACAGTGCTGGAGTCTAACTTAATTACAGACAAACCAGTGAGTTTTTAAGCGAATCTTTAAAGATATGCTCACTCAGGCTCAGCGTTCCCATGCTTCTTTATTCAATCATACCTTGGTACTATTGCATTTTACTGCTTTTGACAGGAAATGTTATGACAGCATTTTAAAAAATATTTTCAAAGAGTGGCTTTCAGACATTGTCTCCAAACTCACACAATGTTTGAATGTACGACTTATAGAAAAATAACCTCTTTCCCCATTAATTTCATCATCTTCTTTTATCCTTCAATTAATTTCATTGTAGATCTCCTGCAGATAAACCTCCCCTGGCATACTTTATGACCTGGTCATAATGCATGTAGTAACTTGCCATACAGAATTCTTTATACTGGTGGTAATTTCATTAAGGCTGTTATCCTGCAGTGTTTCTCAGTATTTAAGTCACAGGAGAGTAACTGTGGAAATGGTTATCTGTCAGTAACGTGGGAGGAAGTTCTGTCAGGAAACCCCAAATTTCCAGTTTTGTGCAAGGAAAAGATAACTGGAGGTGTCAGCACCCAACCAGGAAACTGCTGGATCTCACTAAGCCTCTGCCCAGAATCTTGCTTACACCTTTACCAGAGGAATTGTATTTCATTCATATACTCATATGCCTTTACATTTATGGAGGTTCACGCTTAAGGCAAACCTGTGTATGTGACCGATTACACTGCAAATGTAGCAACCTTTGCTGTTACCTACCACAACAGAACCTACTTGAGGTTCTTCACTCTCTTCACATTTTATAGTCAGCTCCACCAGTTATATTCCACTCTTCTGGACTGTATCATCTAGCAAAGCAAAATGCTACAAAATACCAAAGATTTTTGCTTTCACCAACCCTATTTCTGTTGGAGGTGAATGATTATATTAGAGAAAATGACTGCTGATGTGAAGAGGAAAAAAAGACACGTTTAGTACCCTATTTCAAATACAAAAGCAGAGAATAACTTCACAGTGCTTTTCCCCTTCCCTAAGAATATACAGCTCCTGGAAAGAGTCATTGTTTGGTGCTCTTTCTGGCATTCCCCACCAAGATGCCCTCTTACTGAGAGCTGTATGAACCCACAACTGTCTTCAAAGAGTGGCAAAAGGCAAACCAAGGAAATGAAAGGGAAAAAGGCTTCTGAGACCTTCAGAGAGAGCTTGTGGCAAGACGAGGATGAGAATTGTGCTGGATATCTGAGATGTCAGACCTGTGTCTTACCTGTTGACAGCATTGCTCAAATCACAGGGAGCACCTGATCAATGGCACATCCCTGACTACAAAAGAAAATTAAAGGGAAAAGCCTTGGCAGAAATCTGTTTGCCAGTAACCCAAAGCCACTGAGGAATAACACATTCCTTCTTTGGTCATGCAGCTGTTCAGTTTGTGCTCCCCTTTTTGTTTGCCACCTTCATAATGCTCCTGCCCTGATCCAGAAGTGTTGTCCGTCTACACATGCATCAGAAATCTCCAGAGCTTTGGCACCAAACTTCATGCATCGCCTCCCTTTGTTTTGCCACTAGCCTTTCTGCATGCCTGAAAGTACTGTGGATGCAGGGTACAGACAGTGAAATCCTGACACCCAAAACATAATGGAGAAAGAGGAGAATTTAGCCGTTAGTCAATCCCTGACTATACTGCATTGTCCCTGCAGATACCATTCTGATCTTTTCCCATTGTATCCATACTGTCAAAAGTGATAAGCCAAAAGCTTTCTTTTATACAGCTGAAAAGTTGTATTTCCCAAGTCTCCTTTCAGATTTGATTGTAACATTTTTATCACAGATGAAATTAATGTGTATATGCAAGCACTCTTCATTCTGTATTCTTTATTTTTTATTAAAACAACCATTTCCCATTTTTTTGGATAACTTCTTTTTACTCTTAACAAAGATCTTCCTGTTTCTTTCTCTGTTTCTTTTCTGAACTCGAGTATTCAATCCAATTAAATTATCATCTTTATCCAGTATTTAGCATGAAGAGTCTTACTGTTTAATACATGCAGTCATCTCTTTCTTCTGTCCAATACTTAGTTTTTTCTTCAGCTGTTTGTACCTTGAGGAAGATACATATTTCATCAAAAGATCCAATAACACATTAAACACATACCCCCTCCTACCATCAAAAGATCATACTTAACCCCCTCTTAATTTGGTGAGGTATGCAGCCTTCATCCAGTTTCTACTGAAGACAATGAAAATAGAAATTCTGTCTTTAAAGCAGATAATTCAAGCCCTTGACAAGCAACTACAGCAAATCCAGGGCATATCCAGAAGGAGGCATCATTTTCATAAATGGAGGAATATGTCGGCCTTGAAGCTATCAGTTTGATGGTCTCATGCTTAAAATCCATTAAAACTACTTCTTTAAAGAAATAGAGATAAAAAAGCTCAGAATATCATGTGACACAATATAACCTACCACAGCAATAAATCAAAGGTTCTGACTATGATTACAGATATTATCTCTTATTACCTGCAAAAGAAAATATAAGCCAGATATCCTATTTTGTATCCAAAATGTCTCTAGCGGCTTAGCAGCTTTCTAATGAATATCAGCTTAAAATAAGCTCATCTCCTTAGAGATCTGCTTCTGTGAAGGCAATATTCCCAAAGAAAACCCGTGACTGCTAAGTAACCTTTGTTATACTCATATGGCAATGATCTATTGGCCTAGAAAGCATGTACACTTTGTATAATTCTCAGTAAAAGGTAATTTTTTCCCTGGGAGGTTTTAAGAAAATATCCCTTTAAAATGTTGATGTAAAACTAATTCTCTTTCCTGACTGATTAACAAAAAATATTGCTACTGTGGAGGAGAAATGTCAATGAATGTGACAGCAACCTGGGCTTGATTTGTAAAACAGTCAAAGAAAGGTGGAAGACTGTTAAGAGAAACATACAAAGGTAATGCTTCTAAAACAATCTACTTACTTAGATGCCGTGAAAACTTTTAGAATCTTCATGCGAGTTTTTATCACTTATGTGTAGTTTGCACCGATTTATGTCGAAGAACACTAGCAGGCTCGTGATGCAGTTTTTATTCATCCCATGAAAGCTATTACAAAGTTACCACACAGTACCTTTTCCTAAATATATCAAATGAAAATCCATTCTTTTACTACACTTTTCTGACAGCTATAGTGCAGTAATGGGAAACTTTTTCAGCAACTAATCTGTATCCAGCATAATTAAAATATTTAATAGTTTAGTTTTGACATATTTGTTACTTACCTCATTATCTTCCTATAAACCTAGACCATCACATTTAATGATATTTCAAAAATCCTCTATCCGTGTTGAAAAGTTTTAAGCAACAGTCTTTCCCTGGCTCTTTCAGTACCTCCAGATTCTGTTGTTTGATTAGTGGATGCCCTCTCCTCGTTTAAATATGCTAAAACACTCACCTCTTCTGATTAGCAGAGTCTGCCAAGCAAAGCCTTTGTGTTGCACTTTCTTCTGATTTGTACTGTATTACACCGAGATCCAAGTATGTGTCTGCTCTCTTCTATTGAACTCATTTATCTTTGACGGTCAGCCTCACATGTGCATTTGGTGTCAAGTGTTGGAGAGAGAAGCAGGCACAGAAATGCCTCTTCTCCTTACTCTTAATTTTTGTACTGAAGGGAGTGTGGATTCAATGCCTAGCAATCGCCTTTCAAGTCGGCAGCAGAACCACAGATAATTATCAGAGTTTGGATTTGAAAACACTGTGCCAGACAAAAGGCTTCTTGACAAGTCTGCCTCTAGGGGATGGGGAAACGTAGCGGGATGAAATTCACAGTGGCCTAGTACAATGAGAAAGAGGAGTATACAACCAGTTCTTGGGTCAAGCTCCAACAGCGGTTTCAAGATACGCTTGGTACCGTTCCCCATACAGAGTAGGAGAGGGTTGAATAGGTGGTCTGTGCCTTGCTGTGTCAGCATTTCTAGAGTTTCTAATAAAACAAAAGGACTCTTGACCTTTTTTCCTGCTGGTTATCTTACATTTTGGCTGATTTCAGTGCAAATAAAGGGCCAAAGCAGTAGTGACTATATATGTCCCCCGTTCCAAAAACATAGGATATAACCTGGCTTACTGAGGCAGTCGATATCTCAGGTCGTCAAACTGAAGCCTCCAGCAACCCTTTATCACCAGTACACCTTCTGTGCTAGCTGGGCCAAGGTGGCAGCTCTGCACTGAGTAAGGTGTCCAAGCACGGAAGTGGGGGTGAAAGACTATTCTCAGAACTACGCAAAGAACAAACAAACTGGGCCTGTATCTTCAGGTCTTGCGTAAATGCCAAAAATCTTTTGAAGAGTGGTCAGGTGTGTCTCTCTGCTGAGAGACAGTAGAGCTGAAACCACTCAGGTGTCAGCTCTGAAACTTACACTGAAGTGTCCTTAACACCAGCACTATTAAAATTACCAGTTTCATGGGTCAAACTTCAAGTAGGCACACCTACCTAGCAGTCTTTGCCTGCCGCAGATGAGCAGTCGTGGAATAATGCGTGTTAGCCCTGAAAGGTACACAAGATACATGGCATATCTTACTGATTCAGAGGAGTCACACCAGCATCTCCATAGGCAGAACTGACCCTACGGGCTGTAAAGCTCTGTCAGCATCACCAATATGCCGTTCAAACAACTTAGTTGCATTGGAAGCATACCGTGGTGAGCATAATCCATACAAAAAACATACCAACTGCAGAACACCCGAGTCTCACCCTCCAAATGTGGCTCGTCAGCGCAATTACGGCAAGGCCAGGGAATGGTCAGTCTTCCTCAGGGATGAATGGTGGATACAAGCTGTCTTTATTCTGTTTGCACTGCCCGCAGCATTCTTGGCCATGTGGCTGGTTTCATACCTCCCAGAACTTGTAACAAACACTTATCCCCACACATTCATCCAGGTCACACAGAGATGGGACAAAACCCCGTTCAGGCCTTCCATCCCTGAAAACAAAACCAAGTTTGGTCTTAATGGACAGTCAACTGGAGGCAAATGGGGCGGGGAAGCAAATGCATTCCTAGCTCACCGATTACTCTGTGACAAATGGACCAGATACTGGAGAATTATTCTCCGAGGACAATGCTGAGTTCCCATGAGACAGAAAGTGTCCTTTTGGGAGGGAAAAGTTGTCAACCCTAGAAGCTGAGTGTTTCCATCTCTGGATGAAGATACTATTTTTCAATGTGTAAAAACAATGAAAAAAGAGGAAGCAAAAGAAAACACTTCTCGCCTATTAAGGAAGTCTGATAAAAACTGTTCTTTCATCTAGCATTTGATACTCAAATGCACTTTCCCATTCACAGTTGGATCGAGATTTTTTTTCAAGTTCTACCCTAATTTATTTATCTTAAAGCAGGCAATGTACTGTAATTTTACAATAAAGGACTCCCAATCAAAGCTTACCTTATCCAGAGGTAATTAATACAAAGATTGTTGAATTAAAGATGTGAGTCTTGACACTTTGGCGGGGGGTAAGGGACATGGTCTCAAAGGCCCAAATTATGCCTGAAACAGACCAATTAACACCATGTATCTTCTTTTATGTTAACTTCAATTAAGGTTTCTTAAAATTTTTAAAGTTATTTTCTTCTTTACAATCTCAGAATGTCAGAAATGTACATCAAAGAAAAACGCTTCAGTGTGAACACCATAGGTAACGCTCATTTGCACACAAATCTGCATATTGCAAAGGAGTTCAGAGCTCATTTTGCATGAATTATTGCCGGATGTGAGTCAATGAATTAAACAGCTAAAAAATAACAATCATCCAAGTGATGATAAGCTGCACCTACTTATGTTGACATAATGAATTTCAAAAAAAAAAAGCACGTCAGAATTTGACTTCAGTTACAGTGGAAATGAAGAGGTGATTTAAACTACGATGCTAGCCAGGCCTGTGTATTTTAAAATACTTTTCAAATTCATTTTGCTTATCATGATTCACAATTCCTGACCTGGAAAATAATCGTTCTTTCAACCAGATTGTGCTGGTTTGGGCTGGGGCAGAGTTCATTTTCTTCACAGTAGCCAGTATGGGTCTGTGGTTTGGGTTTGTGCTGGAAATAGCGTTGGTAACACAGGGATGTGTCAGTTCCTGCTGAGCAGTGCTGACACAGAGTCAAGGCCTTTTCTGCCTCTCACACCACCCCAACCAGCGGGTGGGCTGCGGGTGCACAAGGAGTTGGGAGGGGACACAGCCAGGGCAGCTGACGCCAACTGACCAAAGGGATATCCCATGCCATATGGTGTCATGCCCAGACTACACAGCTGGGAGAAGAAGAAGGAAGAGGGGGATGCTTGGAGTGATGGTGTTTTGTTTCCCCAAGTAGCCACTAGGCATGATGGAGCCCTGCTTTCCTGGGGTTGGCTGAACAGCTGCCTGCCCATGGGAAGTGGTGAATGAACTCCTTGTTTTGCTTTACATGACTGCATGGCTTTTGCTTTACCTATTAAACTGCTTTTATCTGAACCCACAAGTTTCCTCTGCCTTCTGATTCTCTCCTCCAACCTGACACTGGTGGGGAGTGAGCAAGTGGCTGTGTGTTGCTGAGTTGCTGGCTGGGGTTAAACTATGATGCAGATGAAACAGAAACGGGTAAGACTTCAGACTCTTGTCTTTCATGTTTTGACAGTAAATCCATTGACATTTTTTGCAGCATTGCATACAGTGTGTCATCTCTGTAGCTTTAATTCTGCAGTCATCCATCTATAAGATCAGTATGTCCTTGTACAATTCCTCTTGCAAGATGTAATTTCTTTATTTCTCACTGATTTGCCAGAACCTCGTTCTTTTCCTTGTACTGGTGCAAGAAACTATTTCTGAATGTATCACAGGAAAAGGAACATAGACTAGCACAACTACTGCAGAAATAGCTGACTAAAAGAAAGAGTTGATTCTTCAAAGAGTTAAATTTTAATCACAAATAAATCACCAAATAAAAGGAAGAAATCCAAAGGTTTTTAATGTAAAGCCTTGTTCTTCAGAGTCAAACCTATCCCTTCTAGAACCTGTATGTGGCTCTCACTGCCTCCAGTGTGCTTGCTCCTAATCAGAACAGGCTGCAAACAATGGACTCCTCTGCTGGGGCCTTTTCTTTTCTCCTTCACAAATTCTCCACACACGGAGAAAGATTTTTTTTTTTTCCTGAGCTTGTATGCTTTTTGTAATTGTTTGACTGATTGCTTTTATGAATATATTTGGGTTTACGGATTTTCCACCAATATTCATAATGAGTGTTCCACAGGGCTTTCTCCATTTAGAATTCAAACCCCAGATTGTCTGAGTGGTTATATATGTCACTTGGAATGCTACTTCTCTCCTCATCGGATGACATCCCTTTCATAAAAAGAATGGTAGCTTGAGAAATCTGAATTAGACTGCATTTTTCAAAAAATGAAAAGTGGCTTTAAGGAGAAAATTCTAAGTAGGATCACAAAAATTCTGATTACACATAAGGGGGAAATATTCTACAGTGAGAGTGGTTATGAATGGGAACAGGCTGCATGGAGAGGCCACGCAATCTGTCTGTCCTTGGAGACATTCAAAATGTGACTGGAAAGTCCCTGAGCAGCCTGATCTAACTTGGAAGTTAGGTCTGCTTAGAGCAGACGGTTGGACCAAACATCCTTCAGAAGTCCCTTCTGACCAAAATCTGTTCATGACTCTAATCTGTGACTCTGTGGCCTCAATATTAATGGAAAAAGAACTGCCAAAAATTGACTGGGCCAAAAGCCTGAGGTGGTTAACAGCAATGTCTACATTTTCCCACATATTCTCCCTGCTCTCCTAATAGCTGCCACACTCACTACAAAGTTTAAGCCAGCAGCAACCCAGAATGCATGCCTAGTGCAGAACTGGGTTGTTTTTGTGAGTAGCCAGTCTACTGTGGGTTGCAATTTTCTATAGTTTATTACATTTATTATGGTAATTATAGCAGCTTGTCCATTAAAGTGCTTTAGGAGAAGTGGAGCATGACCCCAGCTTCCACTACATTAAAATGGCTTAATCATTCCCAACCACCACAGGAACAAGTAACGGTTAAGGTCAAATGCAGGTTTTGTATGCGCTTTGCTCTCTGAGGACCCTCAAGAGTTTGGAAGTTATAATAAATTTTACACCTGCATTACCTCTATCTTTTTATGTTTGTGATCACAGGGCAAAAAGAAAAAAAAAAAAAAAAAGAAGAAAGAAAAAGCCAGCTCAGCTCAAACTGTAAGGGCTCAAATTCCATCTGGTTTAGCTCATTTTTTTCTCTGAGATGTCAGTATTTTTAAAAGACCAACTGTGATAAAACTTATCTTTGATCAACAATTCTGAAAACACTGGCCCTTGGCCAGAATTCATTTGTTTCTCTGGGCTCAATTCAAAATTCTCTACTTTTTCATGAACTCTGCCATGAAACTCCTGAAGAACTGCAAGCTTCAACAGGAGGGAACCATCCTGTTGGGGTGACAGGCAAATTATGTGACCCTTGCTACCTAAGTAGGCCCTTTCCTAAAATCCTTCCGAGCATCCTAAATCTCACTCACTGGGACAAAAGAAAACCCTATTTGATGAAGAGTGAAATTTGGCCTTAGTAAAGGAGACATCCTAATCTCTTTTGGTTTTAAACCAGAAAAATTCTGCCTGTATTATGGACATTTTGTTCCTCAGCTGCAGACTGAGAAGGAAGACTGCTAGCTGACGCTTATCCCATCCCCACGCTGATGGGATTGTATCAGCAAGTTGGTATTTTCAATGAACAGCCCATGTACAGCCATTTAGCTACGAGGAATGCAAGTGGTCTGTGTGCTATCTTAAGACTGACAGTGGACCATTGCCTAAAAAGCTTGGAATCACTGGTTAAAACAACCACCATTACTACAAAGAAAAGGGGCGGTCTCTTCAGTACCTCTTCCGAAGAACGCATCTGACCAGGAGGCCCAGCCATTAGTGTTTTATCCCCATAATACTGAGTATGAGTCTAACTCCTGCTCATTTAACCTCAAAGAAAGCAACAAAGTGCAAAAAGGAAACATGAAAGGAGAAAAACTCGCCCTTGGACAAGTGGGGCAATCCCTCACAGTATTATACCAGAGCAGGGTAGTAGAGGAAGGGCTAGCTGGCTGTGAATATTCATTTAGGGGCAGGTTATTAAAGCTATTTAAGCACCTAACCTCCCATTAGAAATAAGTTCTGAGACATCTGAATTGGTGCATTCAAACCTCAGGAAAACACCAAAGGCTTTAATTTATGGCCAACCCCTTATAAACAGAATTGCAGAATTCAGTCTGCAAACATCATCATGAACCAAACCCTACAGAATTCTCACAATTATTACTATTAGGCCAAGTAATCATCTCCAAAGGTAAATGATGGAAGCACTGTTACTTGAGTTATTTAAAGCTAAATTGGACAATTCTCCAGGGAATATTTTTGGGGGAGAAAGTGGGGACTTTGTTAAGATTAAACTGAGGCTATAAATAGGAAGACATTAATGCAGTGCAGCATTACTGAAACAGCAATGCTGTTTTATGGGCTTTTTATAATCTGAAACTAGGGAAATTCTCACTTCCCACAGCAGTCTCCACCATTCCCAATTGCTCCTATTACACTGACCAGTAATAACACCCTGTGGCTTTTCATTCATTCTGCAATGCTGTAACTTCTACCTTTCTTCTCATCAGATGTCAGAAACAGGGAGATCTTGTGCCTTTCCCGTGAGCCTGTGTGTGGCTTTTGATTCCAAGGTTTACAGCTCACATGCATTTGGTTGATCCGGTAGAGCTTGGACCCTAAGAGCACAAATCTTAGAGAAATACAGTAAAAATAAGTGCAATGTGGCACCTCGGTGCTGTACCTCCAGAATGAGGAGTGCGTAAGAGAGTCTCCAGCCTCTGAAATGAGGAGCAGGTAAAGATGTGTTAGCCATCCATTCAAAAGTAGGCAGCAATTCAGCCCATACTTGAACAGTCTTTGGAAGGTGTCACGTTTTGTTCTAGGTGGCAACAGATATTTTAATTCAGCTAACTGGGTGAATAAGTTCAAGGTTGACAAGATGGACACCCAGAAACGGTGAGGTGTCTCCTCAGCTCCCTGTCATTGTAAGGATTTACATGTATGCAAGTGAAGGCAAAGCAGATGTAGAAAATATTTCTGGATCAGAAAAAATCTGTGGTATATCCCCCCTACCTGACTGTAAAGACATGCACCATGTACCAAGCACAGAAAAGCCAAGCTTTTCAGGCAATATATGCTATTCACAAAGTCAGGATTTCAAGGGAAGCCCTATCAACAGGAGAGTGTGATGATTTGAGGAACCTGCTCATCTATGGTTTTTTTAAACTTAAGGTGACTACTTCTTTTGCCTGACATTTGCTTGTTTGTTTCAAGAATTACTTGTGCCTTGTCAGCTCAGTCCAGAGGTAGTGAAGATTGTGGAAGGTGCTTCTTTGCTGGATTTCAATTCTGACCCATAGCATCGTTACAGGCACCAATATACTGTACAGTTTATCATTAAAACAAACCTTTCCTTCCAGTGCTTTCTTCAAATGGGGTTTATGTTCCTGTCAACTTGAGCCAGAGGGGTCCGTATGTGCACCTCTGAGTTCCATAGGATGGATTCTGAATTCACCAAGAAATTGGGAGGTGACACCCAGTACTATGGGATCTTCAATCATCTCTGATCCACCTGCATGCTTGGCTTGTCAAGGCCGTGTGATTGTGTTCTCCACCAGCTTCCAACAGCCCCGCAAACAGCGCTTGGAGCCAGAGCTTCCTTTTTTCCCCTTAGATGTCGGTGTGTAGGTTTAAGGAGAAGCTGGGGAAAAAGTTCCCTAGGCCCACGCACTAAAGCTGGGCAGATGGCTTCAATAGGCTGTCTGGCACGCATACTTGCAAACAAACATACAGGAAAACATTCAGCTGGCCTAATTCCCACCCTGCTCTCGCTCCTCTTTCTTGTAATGTTGCTACGCTCGTCGCACTTTCTTGTGGGAATAGCGGGTGAGTTGTGTGGACAGGTATGTGAAATACCTACAGGAGTGCTATCAAGAAAATCTCTGCTTGTGAAAATAAATAATAGTAGCACTTCCGCTCTCCCCATGAATGCACAAGGGGACACATTGTGAAACACGTCAAATCGTTTACTAGTTCTTGTCTCAGTTCTTGCCGTAAGTCCCTGCTGCTTCTTACTGAATACTAGTCCTTTTTACTACTTAAAAACATCCTTGGAACTCCAGCATTCCAGAAAGCACAAGCCATGCTCAGACCCCTCTTCTAGCGCAGTCCACGCCTTTCTCCTTCGGCCTGCGCAACGGTATTTTACTGCAGCTCACACAGAAGAAAAGCCCAGCGCCCCCAACGCTGCCACAAGCAGACCTTCAGAGACCAAGGCCCACCCCTTCCTACCACTGCTGTGTGTGGCCTTCAGGCTTCAAAATGCTTTCCTTTTGCCGTAGTCACTATTTGTTTTAAGCCAGAATTTTATGCTAGACATCTGCAAAGAAAAATGTTTTTCTAAGTATTGTTGAAGTACCCAGGGTGAGGCAGATCCAGTGCACACGAAGCTATGGAAATTACCTCTGCCCTGTGTCAGCCACTTGCAGACACTGGACACAGGACTGCTGGTGGCATCTCAGCCCAGAAATCACCCAAAGAGAAGAAAGACAGATCTTCCTTTTTTTCCCATCCTGGAAGGAAACTTTTAAAAAGCAAAGGCTTGCACTGCACTTCCCCTCAGTCTCATACATCATCAAAGTCCTTTCAGTTACAGTAACCTGATTTTAAGCGTAAAAATGCACAGAGTGCTTCCTTCCCCTGGCCTGCACATGCAGACATGCCACAAGACATTTTCCAAATCCCTCCTGCTGAACCTAGTTTAAAATGAACACGCAGACAAACAGCAGAGCACAGGCTATGGTCGCTGTCCGCATTAACAGCTTCTCGTTGAAGACAGAATTAGCAGGAAGGCATTTCCCCGTTGAAAAGAGGTAAAAAAATCACCCTTGCGTCTTCTCTGACACAGCCTCTGAAACACTGCTGTGTGCCCATTCCGATCACTTTTATTTCAAGTGATTTATTTGAAGGATCTCAAATACAGTCAAACACAGGTCCCCAGAGGAAAGCAAATTCAACCTACAGTAACACACAGTCAGTGGGTCCACTCTTAACATATCTTAGTCTTGCCCAGTGTATACATTTTTCCATTTCCATTCAGCTTTATCTCCATATATTGATTATTTCCCATAGTTCTAATTACATATATTTGTAGCACGGATATTTTGAGACCTGTGATTTCTGCCAGGACAATAGTACAAGGAAGAAGAAATTCATGTGACTAAAAACATTTAAGTCTCACAAGAACTTGTTTAGCAGTGAATATTGGTGTCAGTGCTCAGCGTCATTGCTCTGCTAGGACTTTGAACAAGGAGGCTGCATTTGTCAATATCATATGATCTGGCAAATTTTAAATGTGACCTTTGGAAGGCAAAGGTAGGCTTCCAAAAGACCATGTTAGGAAATTGAAGCTCTTCTTGGAGGTTGTCTAACCTGATTTATTGTACTGCTAACTCTCATCCCCCTCAGAGGTTTTTCATTTGACACTTCCCAGCTATTCACCACTCTTCATCACACAATTCTAGTATAAACCTGAAATTATAAAGTGAAAAAAAAAGCTTGGGTTTATTTGGTAGTATTCTGGGGGGTTGACTCTTTGTTGTTTTTTATGATACAGTGAAAATCTGTGATGGGTGACTCCTGTGGCAGAGCGCTCTTTTTTTCACAGGACTGAGCAGCCTAGAAATAAGTGTTCACTGCAAACGAAGGTGCAGTAATTAACTCCTAAAAGCCGCTGGCTTTTGAAATAATGTTTTCTACAAAAGCTGTGCAGCAGAAGGTAAACTAACCCACAGATGACTGTCCCAACCAGAGCCGTAACAGCAAGGCTGCTTCTGCCATTCGAGCACCCTTCCACGCAGAGCATTAAGTCTCTTCTTAATATGTTTTGGATAAAACAATGCAATTTCAAAGCTGCAATTGAAAAAGGTAAACATAAATATTAAAAAGGTGCAAAAAGTCTTCTGTAATTACCTGTTTTTTATATATATTACAGTTATTTGATATTTTTGCAGAGCACAAGGCAGAAGAAGGAATAAGGTAAACACAAGGAACATCATTGCTTCTGTTTACCCAAGAAGTCCCAAGTTCACACTAAACACTTTAACTCTTTGAGAAATGTGTCAAGAAATATGCACAAGAGAGAAGATACTCATGACTCAGAGTAGGTGAAGAACAGCAGGATACTTTCAGTCTTGTTTCACACCAGTTTGCTAGTGTTTCCTTGCTGTGATGCTTATGTGGATGCAACTAGTAAAATGGGACCTGATTCACCACTTCTTCGTCTCCTGCAGACATTGATAGCTGAGAAAAGCCCCATCAAGCCAGAAGGACAACATGCAGTGCAAATAACTGGGACCCCAGGCAGCATTAGCAGGAGCTCACGGAGAGATCCAGAGATGAGTTACATCTAAGTGACAAGGGATCTTTATTTCTTGCAAGCTTTTCCTCTGTCACTTGCCCAGGACTTGTAGACAATATTTTTGCCATTCCAGGTTATAGGAATTAGATTGGAAAAAAACAAGTAAAGCAGATAATTATAGTCTTTCCTGAAGTCCAGTGGTCTCAGACCGGATCTACCGAAATAAGTCTAACAAACTGCTAGTGCAAAGACAAGTCCAGTATTATAATGTATTGAAATGCTGATTCAGGTACCGTATCAGTAGATTATACTGTCATCTAGTGGCAACCACTTAACTTGCACCCCAAACTACTGGAGACCAGTCTACACAGAGACTGCAAACACCTACCACGGGGTTTTTTCTTGATCAGCTCTCTGACACAGCCAAATGATCGAGGACACTTTCAAAGGCTATCACCATAATAATGGCAGACACAGACACATACTGTGGGTTCGATCCTCCTGCATACTTTGAAAATAAAAGGCCCCTGAAAAAACCATCTCATGGGTTTTTCTGATGAGGCATAACCCACCTAAACTTACTCTACTTCCCGAATAGTGGAAGGTGAAAACCACGAGCTGAAAGTTAGAGAAAAGCCAGAGCCTTCTATCACAAAGCAAAGGAAAACATGCCAGTCCCTAACACATCACATTAGGGACTAGCTGATGATATTTTACTCTTTTTTATAGGAATGCATTTTACTGGGATGTCACTGACATAAGAATGCATAAAGCCAAAGAGTAACTTGGAAATAGATTTAGCAATAAAGTTAAAGGAACTTCCAGATGTTCAGAGAACAGAAGTTAATGGAAGGAAAAGGAAAAATTCATCACTAGATGAGTATGAGAAGTGGTTCAAGCGTGATTAAAAACCCACAGGCCTGTTTAAGAGCCACAGCTCTAAGTATTCACCCAACTCTAACATAAAACTGCCCATAAAATATTTGATTAAAGGATTGTTAGACTCAATCCACTATTGACAGCGCCAGCCAGAAAGAGTGCAGTGGCACGGAACAGTTTATCAGGCTAAAGTACTGACCAGTCTGCTGAGAGAAACACCAGATTTAAACATCAAAGCACAAAACTCTCTCCCCCTCCTCCACCCCACCCCCCAAAAAAATCATTCTGGATTGGATTTAAGATCACTGTAAGAAACTAATGAATTCTTTTAAAGTAGGTAGAAGAAACACTGTTTTTCAATTTTCATTTGTCACTAACCAAAGTATATAGGCTGGAGTATTCTGCTATCTCTTATTTTTCTGAAGAATGGTACAAATATGAAAGAGAGACAGAAAAGAAGTCCAAGGAGAAGGAGATGGAAAACAGCAAAGACACATCAGACAGTCTGAGCAAACACTGAAGGACGGGCCTGAGGGAAAACTGGACCAGACCTATGGGGCCAGATGCTGACTGAAAGTGAGGAGCATGTCCTCAGGCACTACTGCTCCTTAGCTCATTCTGGTGTCCAGTCAGGGATGGGTAGGACTTGGGGGAAGGAAGGATGCACAGTCCCATGGCTGTGACTTTGTCCTGAGACAGAGACCCCCTGCATCCTTCTCCCATGGATACAGTTCTACTTGCCCAGGGAAACAGGTGTTGGTACATCCAGATTGGCACCCAAGAAGCAGCCATCCCTATGCCTAAAATACCGCAGATTTAATCAGCCTTTCTGGACCAGGAAAGGGTCATGCCTCCTACAGTCAAGTTCTGCCTGCAGCGCTGTGCCAGTGTAACCATAACTCACATATAAAGTATCTGTGTAAGAGAAAGCAGACATGAAGGAGTTATTTCTAGCCTGCACCATGAAGGTAGTCTTGAGAAATGCTGCTGGTGGTGGCTAGGGTTTTTTTAAGGCAGATGGTTACACTGTTCTTCCAAACTATTTTATATTCCATTTCTTGCACATCCTGATATTTTGTTCCGTTTTGTGGATTGCTGTGGGAGAGATACTATTATTTGCTGGACTAGACCTTTGGGTTGGACTTGTGCAGATGTCCTGGTTGTGAAATCCTGCATACTCCATTATCTATCTCCCAGGTCATCCAGTTCTCCAGTGAATTCTCTTTTTACGGCTGTAACAAGTAAATTTTCTGGCTTTCACAACTCACCAGGAAAAATAACGTTCCCTAATTTATTTATACTTATATTTTTGTAATTTGCACAAATGAAATGATCTACAGAAAGAGATTCGCAGTAGTATAAACACATGTTATCACAAAGAACACATTTGTAACAGCATTAAAGAAACTTCAAAACTAAAAAGCATTTTGATTGCAGCAGGCCATTTAATATGCATACCCCTCACTGAAATTAAGCTACATTAGCTAATCAGTGAAGAAATAAGAGAAGCAATATCTTGGCGTGAATTAACAATGCTGGCTCTGAAAGATAGTTAATTGAGATCTGAAAGAGAAAATTACAAACAAGAGCCCAAAATATTCAGAATCAGCACGTGATCTGAAGTTTGACAGCACTTCCACTTAATGAAAAATTTTTTATCTTTTAGATTAGAAAGGCATGACCAAAACATCAAACACCAAGGCATGACAATTCATTCATCTAACCGTGGCTGTAGCTCAGGTTTACAGAGGAGAATGGTTAGGGCAAAAAGCAGGTTTTTTAATCCTGTTTTTTCTAAACCAGTATTATCATGCAGTTACTGCTACCAGTGCTCACTGCCACAAGAGCAGCGGTCTTGAACAAGAAGCTCCTGTGCTTGGCACTGCACAGGAGGAGACAGACCTTCCTCAGACACTGTTCAGTAGACGACCAACCGACAGACAGGGACAGACCACTGATTGCAAGGACACAACGAGAGGGCAGGAGGGACCATGGTCCTAGAGAATGGACAGCCCAGCGCCTCTCTGTGCTTTGAGAACAGCACTTAACCAAGGATCCTCAAACCTTCCCCAATGGGATAAATGGATGGATCATTTTCATTTCATAGATGGTAAGATGATCTCAGCAAAAATACTGTCTGAATAAGCATGTTTTGTATGTACAGAAGATGACTATTGTACTGTTTTTGGGGACCCGTGTCAGCAAAGCCTGTGGTGCCCCACAAAGGGCCTTCACTGTCCAGATACAATGTTCAGAAACCAAAAGCCCTTCAGCATAAGCAGTCACTTGTGCATATGTACATCTCTTCCATGTAGTGCACTCTGCTCAGCTCGTGACAGAGCAGAGGGCTGGCTCGAGTCTGCCCATTCTCAGCCCCTTGCTTTAACCAGTGAAAATGGTAGCTCTGCAACACATACCTCTCCACTACAAGCTTATAGTTTAAGACACATTACTAGATAACTTCAATTTTAACTGCTTTAACAGAACCAGCATTCTATTACTAGGGACCAATTTAACGTTCATTTTGTATGCTCTTACGGTGTATTGATTACACATTGCACTTCTTCATTACTTTTCATATAATGAACTCTCAAATAGCCAGGGCAATGAGGGAGACATGTGACAGAATAACCCAGATAAAACATGAGTAATACAAACCAGATGTAAATTAGGTCATAAGAACAGAGTAAATATATTTAACTTCAAAATGTTTGATATGAAGAACGAGGCAGTAAACATAATGAAAATGAGGTGGCAGGGGGAAGTGGTTAATCCACAACTCAAGTAATCTCCACACAGCTAATCACAGGTTGATTGTCCATGTTTACACCTGCAGTAAGCCTTGCTGCTCCTCTTCTGACGAAAAATTCCAGCCCCTGGCTTGTGTAGGCCTGGGACTGCAGCAACTAGGGGAGAAAAAATGAAATTTGATCTGTTCTGGCTAGGGAGATCAAGTCTCTCATGGATATAGAGGTTCTCAAATTGTAATTAGTGAATGCAGAAATCATGACTCGTACCTAGTGCTTTGCAGGCCATAGATTTCTAGCAGACCACAGACCTCTGGAGGTGGAAACTAACGGAAAGCAGCTCCTGAGCTCCACATGCATGCGGCACTTTCTTCAAAAAACCTTCATTGATTGCTGGGCTGAGACAAATTCCAGCCTGGATAAGCAGCCATTTTTTATGTACTTCTACAAAATAAAGATGTGCTTTAACCCCCCAGAACTTGTTAAAGAAAAAAAAAAATCTTCAATTCTCCTGCCACAGCAAACAGAAATTTGCCTCATCTCTTCACAATACAGCTATCAGTTCCTCCGCCCTAGCAATGCAATCACAGATAGGTTTTTGGGCTCTGAGTTATGTTCTAATAAAGTAAAAGCAAGAAAATCAGAAAAGCCATGGAGATTTTATGACGTTTTGAAAGCTTCTCTGAAAATCTCCCATTCTAAAAAACCATTATGTCCCATCCAAATCCTGATCCCCAAGGCCATCCTCAGAAAGCAAGGTCAATAAAGAAATGATTTAAGAACATAACGCCTGTTTTCAATACTGACTGAGAACGGCAGGGAGGAAGTTCCAGGGGACCAGTGAGTCTGGAAGATTTTAGAGTTGGAGTCTTCTGCTTCAGTGCATAAACTTAATTCAAGAGCTTCTAGTTTCTGACAAAAAAAAAATTAAATCATTTATTTCAAGAGGTTTGGGGCATTCTTGAAGAATCAGATTTATTTATTTGCACTGCTGCAAAGAGCTTCAGAGGAAAACTGGAAATGTGCCTGGTGTTGGATAAAATCTCAAAGAATTTACAACGAAAATGGATGGGACAAATGCATTCCAGCTTTACAATCGTGAAACCAAACCCTCAAATTACACTGAAAGCCCATGATAGACCTCAACATTCAATTTACATTCCTGAACCTGATTTTTATGCCTTACCTACAAATATCTTTGTCTTTTAATTGTGACAATTTACTTTATAATTTGCCTCATGTACAAAGGTTATTAAAATTCACAACTGAAAGTAAAAACCGGCACAGTGTAAAGCCTGAACTAGGGGAACAAGCGATACAATCTTGTGTCCACCGCAGATTCCTACAGCCTAAGTTCTGCTGAAGTTCACCAGTGCAGGAGTTCCTCTTGCCTAGGTACCAGTGATGGCCTACAGCCAGACAAGGGAGACTGAACAGCACTCAACTGGCTGAGGCTGGCACAAAACTAATGTGACCGCAACTGTGTGCCAGTATGTCAAGACCGGTCATTTAGACAACCTCTCTTAAAGAAGGAATGATCTTGAACAGAAATATCTTAGTTATGAGGAATCTAGTAATGGCAGAGGTGAAGCAGAAACACAGACAACATTAATATTAGCCACACATATTTAAAATTTACCTCCTTAGTTTATGTGAACACATCATTGGTATTAGGAGTCTCAAACTGAGATACGATCAAGTCTTTTCAAAGTTCTATTACTTTCAGGAAATGCAGAAACAAAGACCAGTTCACCTTGTGAATTACGCACATCAAATTGTTGCTTGTAGTTTGGCTCCTTCTGCCCTTTTAACCTGCGTCTGCACTTGCACTGATTCCACTAAGATCACAAGGTTACATCCATACAGAGCTGCCAGCACTCCAGTGCCACACGTCACACAGCTACCCCAGGTCAAAAATCGTCTGAGCTGCACGTTGCTGGAGGCAGGGAGAGCAAATTCCCCAGTATGGATGCTCCTCTCGCACTTCTGCCCAAGGACCCGCCAGTGACCTTGGGCTTAGCTGAGTGGCCGTAAGCAAGTCTTTAAAGAAGAATGAGTGGGCCAACCACATGTGATGCTTCCCTCAAGCTCTTCCAACCTCCAGCTGTTTTCAGTTCAGGGAACTTCACCTTGATGTGGTTTGTCAGTCTGGTAACCCCGATGGATTTCTCTCCTGAGCACTTTGTCTCCCCTGAAACGCACCTGAAATTTTGGTTCCCGCTAAGTCTACTAAGCATTGCATGAAGAACAGCCTCTTTTCATTTGTTTCAAACCTGCCTATGGAGCTACGTGGACCTGCAGTCTGATGCAGCACAGCTGCTCTTACAGGCTTGCAGAGGCATTTGGTTTGTGAGATAAAACCTGCAGCCCATGCTTAATTTTACCATGAAACGCATGGAAAAGAGCTGGCTGCTTCAAATGGGATTCTCAGCAGCCATCTGGCCCACAGTGTTATTGAAACCAATTGATATGAAGAGCTGGAAGGAAGGGTGTTTAATGAAAACACTGACTTCTCAGGCTAAGGCTGGTAAGGCCGCAGGGAAATGTCTATGTTGGATGAGGATTCATAGCCCTCACCCCCCCACACCCCGTCGTTCCTTTCCACGCTGCAATAGCCAGCACTTACCTGCTGCAGTACAAGCAGAGAGGTAATTTGCCAGTATTGCTGGAGCTGGGATACTAGTCCAGGACAAAGGAAACATTCAAATTCTGCCTTAATCTTCTACGTCTTTTGTCTCCCTGCCAGCCACCCCGCAGCAGATGATTCTGGTGGCAGAGCGCTCTCCAGTCATTCAGTCACTGCCCAGGCACCATGGCAGGGAAACTCCAAAAATTTGACACCTGGCAATGTGGGTGCTGTGGGCATTCCACACCTGAGCGATGGGAAGACAGCACTCCAGTCCCAATTCCAAATGCTGCTTCTGTATTTCATGCTGAGCACCCTCAGTGAGTGCTCCCATCACTAAAGGTCCCACAGTCTTAGTCAGGAGAGAGACACAGAGATGCAGATACATGCCAGGGTGCTTTCAGCCCTCGGTGTTCCCAGGAGCAGAAGTTCAGGTGTCCATTGTCCACCTGTAAATATATAGTGCTACTTGAGATGTCCCAGAGTATCTGGCCCAGTCTCCAGCTGTTTCTCCAGAAGCTCTATGTCTGTCGCAAGACCTGAGACCCGATTGCCAGGCTTGTGTAGACACTGCTGTTGTCCACCAAATTGTTTCAAAAGGTATGCAATGTCTGGATGTAGGCAACCAAGCTGGGCCCTCGTATGCCTTCCCTCGAGTCAGTGAGACACCATAAGATCAGGCATAGGCTCTGAGGTCTGCACATTGCCTAAATACATGGGTCCTCCTCTAAATGCTCCTTAGGAACCCACATTTTTCCACAGAGCAAGACCTTGTGGCTATCACACCTCACACTGAGGGTGTAGGTTAGGTGTCCTGCATTGCTGATGGACTTTCCCTTTCCCTGCTCTGGGGTGTCACTCTGCAAGTGAAAGAAACACGGTAAGCACTTTCTATTTGACGTGATGCATTACATTTAGGATTCACAGACTGGTATGGACATGAATCTCATGATGCTGCTTCAATTTTTTCCCTACTCTGATTGCAAGAAGTTTCCTATTGCACTAATTATATGTCTTTAAATCGAGTGCTTGGAGTAGGTATATATTCTAAAGGTTAAACTCAGCAGAGGAGCACTACTTTTCTCTAGGGGACAGATCCACCAGAGACACATGAAGCAGTGTCCTCATGGAAGTTTTTCTAATAAATTTCCAGACTTTAGCAAAGTATATATAAAGGATGTATCCCAGCAGTTTGTTACAAACTGGAGATTAATCCTGCCTGTGAAGGATGTGAGCTTTCCTGGGGCTGAATTTGCTGCTCAGGATCTTCACAGGAATTTGCTGTTCAGGATCTTCACAGGGATTCACTCCTACTTCAGAGCTCCCAGCTTGATCTGGTCCCTCTGAGGCATGGAGATGATTTGAGCCAGGCCCTTCCTGTCAAGTAACATATTTCACAGCTACACATCTTTCAATAGTCACAAAACCCACACCTCCTGCATAAAAGGATCTTATGATCTAGTTTTAGTTAGTCTGGCAAAGAGCAGGGAGTTGGGCTCAATGATCTTTATGGGTCCTTTCCAACTTGAGATATTCCATGACCCTCTGATTTCCATCACAAATAAAGCATCAGATGCATGAAGCGTATTTCCCTGATTATGAAACAATTCGCATTCCTACTGATGTCTTTGTTCTGCATAAGATGCTGCAAGTACCTTGGACAAACAGGAGGTGGTTTGCCTGAATCATTTACTTTGAATGCTTGGCATTTGTAACTTACACTGTGTGGTCCTTACCTTACATCAATACTCAGACATTTCTCCTCCTTGATAAAATGTAATGAGAGAAAAAAGGTACAAATAGGTAGTAAAGAATAACAACTCTTTGCATTAATATTGCATTACACATTACTTATCCCCAAACCCAGACATTAACAAATCCTGTGTCACTGACAAGCCCCAAACAGTTTGAGGCACACAGACATTGTCAAATGCAAGCTGAGCATAACGAAACTTATGCCAAGTCCTTACATTGCAGCATGCGGGCAGCTCTAGCCTATACTGCTGGGGCGTCTCTCGAAAAATAGGGTTATTTGTATACACAATTGAGTTATTCTAATAAGCCTCAGGGTCACAAAATTGTAAGAGTCTCTTTTTTCCTACCTCTTTTCCTTTCACCTAAATATTACACTCATTCAGTATATTTCTGCAGAAACTTTACTTAAGATTTTCCTTAAGTACCTTTTTGAATAAGGGCCAAAGATCATAAAATTAAGAACTTAGGACTACAGAAATCAAATTAATAAGCTGGTGTGCCTGGGGGAGCATATAAGAAACCACCATAAAATAATGACAGCAACGCTCACATACGTATGTAAGAATATGGGGGGGTGGGAGGTGTGTATGTGTGTTTGTTCATATTTACAGCCTCTCTTGGAAAGGTGTATTATGCAATGGATGTTAGTAGTGCATCTGCTAAAATTCATACTAATATTCATACTGTCAGCAACAATTTCATGCATCAGGTATTCTCCCTCTCACATCATGTGCCTCTGATGGCAAGTCCTTGCAGGACTGAGTGCCGAGGGTGTGATGGGCTTTTTGGGAGACGTTTGCTGGTACGAAGGCACCACCCAAAGGGACCTTCATTCCTGTGGAGCTAATTAAAAGCCTCTTACAGGAAAACTTATTAGGACCTCTGTTATGCATAATTTAAAATGACATGTAAACACTTTCAGGGGTCCTGATCCAGAGTCTACTGAAACAGTGAAAATGTTCATCTTCTTTGATAAGTGCTGCATTGCCTCTCAGTTTTTGGCCAAGTTCAGGCCTTAGTTGAAGTACAGCTCAGTCATTTGATTGTATGGTGGCAAACCGCAGCTCCACGAAACTTGTTCATGGCTTCCAGAAACTAACTTTATAACTGAAACCGGTAAGATCTTCAAATAGTCACAGCATGGGGCGTTTGCCTTGTGGTTTTTAGAGCCTATAGATCCAAATGCACTTATGTCCTATTTTTAAGTTGTTCCTACATCCCTAAGACTTAGAAATTCATTTTGCTTTTGTTAATGAAAACAGGGTCTCTTGCACACCCACTTGCTCCAAGGTTCCAAGGCTTTAAGAAAGACATATTTAATGAAAGCACAAGCCTTAGCTTGTGTTGACTTGTGGTTAACCTGTGTTAACTGTGCTAAAAAAGGCTGAGCCATAGATCTGTGGGAAATAGTATCACTGAACAGTAAATTTGGCAAAAACTGATTTTCTAAGGAGTAAGAATATTTGCCAAGTCAAATCAACTCTTACAGATGGTTTCAGCCAAAAAAAAAAAAAAAGTCAAAAATGTCAAAACACTTCTCAACATATTTTGAGTGCAATGTTTTATTTCAGAAGCATCAATACCTTGTATCCTCATTCTCCAAATAAGACACTGAAATTTTCTATTTGGAAAGGCACTTTTGCCTTACAAATTGACCTGAGCTTCAGAAAAGAGGCGTTAGAAAAGGTTTAACAACCTGATAATTAAACACAGGGAATTGCCTTGAACCAGTTGGCCTTGATATTGTTTTTTTAAACCAAAATCTTCAAAACCATTATAATTATTTGCAAGGAAAGCCCTAGCTTCTTAGCTGTGAGGAGATGGCTTAGTAGTCTGAAATGATTAGGAAGGACTTGTCTTCCTAAATCTGACTGCCAGTTTTGACAACGTTTCCTCAGTGACCTTGAGTACATCACTCAAGGCTCTGTGCTTCAGCTTCCTTGTCTATCTACTTGGATTTTACTAGGATCATATTGAAATCATCTCATTTCAAGAATATTCATTTGCCAGTATGGATTGTCATTTACTTATCAGTTTATCTGTGACAAGGCTGTCCTGTAATATCATTGTCATCTTATTAACTGGGAAAGTAGAGCGTTAGGTGTATTTTTATCCCACTATGAATTACAGGAGTTTGGTTGGTGTTGTTATTTCCACTCCTCTAAGTAATCAAGTGAATTTTCTAGTGGGTTTGTATGCATTTCTAAACTGTTCCAGCTCACATTTGCCCCTCGGTAGTGTTTCCTTCAAAAATAATTGCATTGAGCTGCAGAAAATAATAAAAAGAAACATCGTTGTACGTGTGGTGCAGCATGCAGTTCCTTCCCTGATGGGGGAAAGTTTCTTGCGTGACCCACTGCATGCTCACGCTTTTTGCTTACCTCACAAGGACAATAAATGAGCTTCCTCAGCCAAGCTTTAACCACCAGAAAAATACCAACCCGCTGGCACAGGCCATTACCAGCGTGGTGAAGCGGCTCACACAGAAGCAGGTACTTGTGCCTAATCTGTGCTCTGGGACCTCTCAGAAGTCTTGCAGTATCAATTACTGGGACTAAGCCATCAGGAAAGTATTTGCGCACAGCAAGTTTCCAAATTCTCTTCCCCTTTGTATCCTGCTCAGTGGTCCCTGGAGGCCCGTGGGCTGCTGGGTGGCACCTGGACAGGGACAAGGCAAGGCCTCTGCTCCCAGGGGAACCCTGTCGGATGCAGCACTGCTGCAGGGCGCAGTGGCAGCCCCAAGTAGTGCCGTTTCTCACTGATTCACAGATTCACAGAGTGGAAGGGGTTGGAAGGGACCTCTGGAGATCATCTAGTCCAATCCCCCTGCCAGAGCAGGATCACCTAGAGCAGATCACAAAGGAACAAGCCCAGGCAGCTTTTGAAAGTCTCCAGGGAAGGAGACTCCACCCCCTCTCTGGGCAGCCTGTTCCAGTGCTCTGTCACCCTCACAGGGAAGAAGGGTTTCCTCACGTTCAGGCTGAACCTTCTGTTTTCCAGCTTATGGTCACTGCCCCTAGTCCTGTCACTGGACACCACTGAGAAGAACCTGGCCCCATCCTCCTGACACCCACCCTTTAGATATTGATAAGCACTGATAAGATCCCCCCCTCAGCCTCCTCTTCTCCAAGCTAAACAGACCCAGCTCTCTCAGCCTTTCCTCACATGGAAGGTGCTCCAGGCCCTTCATCACCTTAGTGGCCCTGCGCTGGACCCTCTCCAGTAGCTCCTTGTCCTTCTGGAACTGAGGAGCCCAGAACTGGACACAGCACTCCAGGTAAGGCCTCACCAGCACAGAGTAGAGGCGGAGGATAACTTCCCTCAACCTGCTGGCCACGCTCTTCTTAATGCATCCCAGGATGCCATTGGCCTTCTTGACCGCGAGGGCACGCTGCTGGCTCATGGTCATCCTGTTGTCCACCAGGACTCCAAGGTCCTTTTCCCCAGAGCTGCCCTCCAACAGAACAGCCCCCAACCTGTCCTGGAACACGGGGTTGTTCTTCCCCAGATGCAGCACTTTACACTTGCCCTTATGGAATTGCATTACATTTCTCCCTGCCCAGCTCTCCAGCCTGTCCAGGTCACGCTGGATGGCAGCACGGCCTTCTGGCATGGCAGCCACTCCTCCCAGTTTGCTATCATCAGCAAACCTGCTGAGAGGACATTCTAGCCCTTCATCCAGGTCATTGATGAATATATTGACTAGGGCTGGACCCAGCGCTGACCCCTGGGGGACACCACTAGCTACAGGCCTCCAACTAGACTGCCCCGTTGACCACAACTCTCTGAGCTCTTTCCTCCAGCCAATTCCCAATCCACCTCAAGCATTTGCTGACCAAATCTATCCGTCTTCCAGCACCAAGAAAGGAGCAATTGGATAATTCCTGGTACCCACAAGTTCCATTCTGTAGCAAACAGAAGCATTTTTCTCCTAAACTATAAGAACCTGAACAAATGTGTTTATCCAACTTAAGCATAGATTATTTACCACCATGCAAAGCACCTCTGGCTGCATTTTCACTGCTCCTAGGACCAAGGAAAACCTCCGGCTCAGTCCTGCCAGGCTCTCCCTCAACTCCTAAGCTAAACAGCCCAGGGACTACTCTCTCTCACATCCCCACCATTAAACTCTTTCTCCCCAAGCAGCGTGGCTCAGTCCAAATCACTGTCTGGGGAGTCCCAGGCAAGTGTCGGGCTACGGGGCAAAGCACCTGCCTGCCCCGGCCAAAATCCAAGCCCAGGGCCTTGCTGAGGGTCCAGTCCCCATACTGCTACTGGGGTATCTTGGAGGCACCAAAGAATTTATGTGGGAGGGAAAGGCAGAATAAGGCTGGGCACTGACGCTAGCAGAGCTAAATGATGTGCCCAAGGTCACAGCAGTTGCTGGTGGAAGAGTCGGGCAGAGGGCCAGGGCACTGCCTGGCCGTCCGAGCACTTTTATCACAAATCTGTCTCCTGAAAATGAAGAGAAGCCTCAGTATGCACCCCACAGCCTCTCTAAGGTGGAAACGATCACAGTAACACTGCAACAGCGTGAAGGGGTAAATCTTCAGCTGGCGTGAATCCAGTTAAGCTACAACAGTGAGTACCAGGAGAGGGTATGGCCACAAGCGTGCATGCACCCACTCAAGGGAGAAACCAAGGGGAAACTCAGGTCACCTGTGGGACCTACCTTCTGACTGTGGGAAGCAGAGTGGCTACTAGAGACTGGGTTTCAACAGCTGGTTTTGTTACTCAAGGACCACCTCTTTCACAGTTTTCCAGTTTGAGATGGCGAGCAAAGAACGGAAAAAACTTCTTCCAAGCAGAAGTACATATAAACCTAGTTTCAAAACTGCAAATTTGGATCCTCTTGAAATCTACAGCACGACTGCAGTTGAATTCTCCGCTACGTGTCCCAGCACCTGCCTCCTTTCCCTGCATGCCAGCACGGACAACCTTTCACTCCAATACTTCAAACTGTATTTATAACCTCCCATACTTTTTCTGAAGACACCACGGAAGACTGACAATTAGTTTATGTGCTCCAGGTTTTTTTGGATACCTGTAGCTGCAGAGTGGGTACTTGCAGGGCACTTGTTTGTCACTGCTAGGTATCACTGGCTCTGTACGTATGCTTGTTGGGTTGTGCCTGCTTATATGATATCCAGGGGTTGTTTTAACATAAAAAGGCCTTGATTTTAAATAGATTAGAGGAACGTATTTTGACCGACAGAGTTTTGTATCATCCTTTCAAAGAAGTAGGTATAGACAGAGCTTGTTAATTTGAAGCACGAAGTAGACCTGATCTTCAGAAATTCCATTTCCTATGAACAGACATGTCCCAGTAGCAAATCTTCCACCATTGTTTAGGGTCTGGGCCAGGCCGAATCCCAAAGAAACCCATGGAACCCCATCTGCATTGACTCTAAGGTTTGCTCTCCACTGACTTGATGATGTGGATGACAGAACTATCGAAGCCATCTAAGGAAACATACACACAGCTGCTGCTGCAGAATGGCAAAAGCAAGACACACTGGCACACACACTGCCACTGCTATGCAATACACCACTGGGCAGAGGAGATTCTTAAAGCAAGAGGGATTTTTCTTTGAACGTTTCATTTGCCTCAGGCTAGCTTAAAGAGCATTTTCTCAGAGCACAGGCATCTTTTTGGGGAAAAAAAAAAAGGTCATTATTAGAGCTGCACCTCTGCAAGAAAAACATGTGGTAAGAAAAAAATGACACCTGAACATTTGTTTTCTTCAAAAATTCTTTTTTGCCCAGCGCTGATGTTCATTTTCTTATTGGCATTGGGACGCACTGCTGACACGCATTTTGGCTGGTTAGCAAAACCGAGCGAGCATGGCTGCCAGGTATTCCTGCTATAAACGCAGGGTCTGGTCACACTCCCATCAAAGTGAGAGGCACATTTCCCATTGACTTGAAGAGCGCAACACAGGGCCTTTACCAAACAGACAGGGCACCTTTGTGTTTCCTACTGAATATGAAAAAGAAAAACCTGAGTACCAAAGTCTTTGATCAAAAAGAAAACAAACACATCTCACGGGCTTTTTAATAACTTTTTCCCCAATAAAAAGAGTAAAGTTGGTCTGAAATTATTATACCTGTTTGAACAGAAAGCGTGTTTTCTTCCTAGCTAGGCATTATATCATTCAATCTATGAACACAGAGATGTAATATAAAGTAATAAAGAGGAAATACAACATAAAGTAAGATTCAGACATATTAAATTGCTTAATGAAAACACAAGAGAAACAGAGTGAGTAGAAAATATAGTTCACTTTATTGAGAAAAATCCCTTTTCAACTGCTTAATCAATAATAAGGTTCATATTTCCTGACTTGAGATATTTTTTACATTTATTTTTTTAGAAAATTATTAAATATCTTTAATGAATATAGATTGTTATTTTTTTGCAGCTCGGCCTGGCAGCATCCTGGATAGATTGTTCTCTGCTTCCTCTGTTTCCCTTCTGCAGCTGACTGTTCCAAACAGCACATTTCATAATTTCATTTCAGGTCATTCTTGTCACTGAATTCTATCCAGTAACTGTAAATACCCATTTGCAAATGCACCTGGGGAAAAGGAAATCGTGTAGGATCGTGCTGCTGGTAATTTGGAGATGAGTCAAATTAACACGGAACATTTGTTATCACTTAACATTTTTGTATTTTTGTACTGCGGAGCAGATTCAGGCTATAAGACTATCGCATTCAAACCGCCAATATTCCTGTTTCCATATTCCCTGACTCTTATCCACTGCCCACAGGCTACCAAATATCTGGAGTCCCATGACCAGGATGTAAGGGCGTAAGAATTCCAACCGCGCGTGAGGCTTTAAACCCACCTACTCCACCATCTTCTGCCTGAGGGTCTGTGGTACGTTACACTTCTGAACCTTCTTACCCTGTGGGGTGGGACATCAGAATTATCCTCTGGAAAGCTGTGGAGCACTCAACTCGGGAAGCACCAGGAGCTTTCCATTTCCTGCCCAGCATGTCCAGCTTTCTCGCAGTGCAGGGCTGCCAGCACCCAGTGCCAGTGCAGGGTATTTGGCTAAGACCCAAACCTCTGCATGCAGTTCCCAAAGGAGGAGGGGGAAAGGCATGGCAAATTCATAAGATGGCCTTAATTGTGGTAAATCAGCAGGTTTGGAGGCTCCATGATGTTGGCAATCTCATACGACGCAGATTCTGGGACACAGGGACCTATGGAGCTCACAGAGAGGGAACAGAAAATTCCCAGTGCCTGGGGATGCTGGGACAGAGGAGGCCCAAGGTATCTGCAGTGATGGTGCAGAGAAAGAGGTATGGTTTGGGGTGTCCTAAGAGGTCGGTGTGTAGACAGGCACCAGTGAGGTGAGCCGGGAGGCAGTAAGTACCATCAGGAATACCCTTTGGGAAAGGGGCAGGTGGCTCTCGGCCATATGAAGATGTCAAAAGTTTGATCGCTCCTGGACTAGCTCATTTCTTCTCTATTTGTTCTGTGACCTGACATCAAGACAGCAATCCACCTCCTACATATATGAGATCTCCGTATCTCCCCACCCCAGACCGCTGGGGATGGAAGCCACCGCGCTCCTTCCCCGAACCATACCCTGTGAGCGCCTCCTGAGAGAACACTAGAAATCAGTGAATAACCCTTCATGCACGAGGGGTGGGACAATAACCGTGTGCAGAGCGCAGTGCCTGGTTTGAGCTGCACGCGCGGCCAAGCAGCAGGCAGGCCTGCGGGGCTGGAGCCCTCCTCCCGGCACCGGCTGCAGAGAGGAGCAGCTCCTGGAGATGCTTTGGATGGTTGTGTTGGGGGGAGGGGAGCCATAGAAGGGGGTCAAGCAGACAGAGGGTAATACACCCTAGTGCACTGAAGTAACCTCAGCTGCGTATCCTTACGCATCCAAGCTGAATCTGGCTAGTTTCTAAGGAGTATCACTACAGGCAGGACGCACATGTCTCCTGGAGCACCATCTCCTTGCATTATAAACGACTGATGATGGCTTACAAACAGAACCGCGGTCAAGCTAGAAATAAGCTGTCACACAAAAATGCTGACATCTCTAAATACCAAGAGTATCCGAGAGATAGGTTTTTCTTATTAAAAATATTGCAGTTTTTTTTCTCAGAGGAAGTAGAAGTCATAAGAAAATCAACATTGTATTACCTAATCTTTCTCATTTTCATTTTTAACTCCCCCAGCAGGGAGCTGGGACAGCTCCGCTCCTTTGCACCCCGTGCCATGACAACCAAGAGACCCATCAGGTATCTGCATAGCCATTCTGCTCGTTACCTGGGGTAAAATGTACGCACCAAACGCTCGAATTCTTTTTAAACCTATTAATTATAAATAACTAATATGATTTGACCTAGATAGCTGAATGTAATGTATCATAACATCCCAATACAAAAAAAACCCCTACATTTAAAAGCATTTATATATGTTATGGAGACTAAGTAAAGTTGCTACAGTGAGTTCACCGGTTGTATTAAGTTTTACGATAAGCTCTTCTTAAAAGAAATGCTTTCAAAGCGAGACATGTGAGGACTGTATTCAAGACTTCAGGTACTAATCCTACGCTTAAACGTGAATTTCCATGAACAGTGCTGTTAAAGCATTTCAAACGTGTACTTTTATAAATTATATACATCGTAAACCTGGATAATTATTATCCCAAGGAAATATGTATTTTAAGTTGCCCTCAGAGCTCTAGCTTTTGCAACTTATTGAAACCTAAAGTGCGCAGATAAAATACCATCACTTTTAGCAGTATTTCTCTATGAAACAAGCTGTAGTTACACACACATCGAAACAAGAATAAGCAAAATAAATGTATAGGAATTTCTTGCCACTAGGCATTGCAGAAACACCACTTATGAAGAGGTGTGTCCAACTCAACTGCCAGCCTGGCATTCCTCCATCTTGCAGTTAATCTATACACGCTGAAATTTTACGTGACACCAGGGTCCGATTTGCATTTTGCATTTGATGTGGAAAGACCAACAGTATATTCAGCTTTACTTCTTGTCCTTATAAATTATGGTATCATTTTCATAGATAGCCTATTTAAAAGTCCTCATGTTTTCCCTAAAAAGCACCACTGTTCTGGCAGCTGGCCTTTGCAAGAGAATGTAAGATTCTCATCTGAAAAATGCCAAAGAGCTGTAAGACCAAGCTTCACACTCTTCAGCTGGCTCAAGGCTTGCATTTAATTAGCACATCTTTATCTCAGCCAAATTTAAATGAATGCATTTCTTGGTAATACAGGAAAAAGGCCTAGCACTTGCACCCTGCAACCAAAGAAATTCCTGTAAAGATGAAGTGTTTGGAGTTCTCTGGCTGATTTTAACTTTATTCAGTTTAAACCTTCTGTTCTCTAATCAGTATTATCCCATTCTACCGCAGCTTCCTCCTCAAGCATCTCTCAGTCTTCTTCACTAATATCACTCAATCCCCAAAGCCTTTATTTTGTCTTTGATTTTATTTTCTTCCCTTAAATGTCTCTCCAAACACTGAATTGCTTTTCTGTTTCCCAGATAACATCCAGAGAGCTTCAAACATTAATGGCTTTGCTTCCAGCTACTGACCAGCCATATAAATCTGTTCACACACCACAACTCTCTTCATGAAAATTGGGTTCAGCTCTGTCCCAAACTTCAATACAAAACCTGTTTGAAATCCACTGACTTAAACCAGCGTGCCACTAAAAACACAGTAGTCAATGTAAAACGACCACCTTCACGACCCCAGTGTTTTGGCGCACTTGAATCTGTCAGGAAGTCCAAAACAAATGAATTCCATTTGTAGCTGGGAGACAAATAAAATTCATTTAGGTGGAGGTTTCTCCATAAACTAATTCCATTAGACTCACCGCTGCCTTTCATCTGGTACCGCACTCCTTCGTCCTTTGCTCAGACACAGGGAGACTGCCATCGATACAGACCACATGAGCTCCAGCAAAGACGCACAGGTTGGCTTGAGGCTGGAATCAGGCCCCAGCAGCTGGTGAAATCACTTTTTCTCTGCTTGAGTCCCAACTGCGCTCACACAAGGGCAGCAGAAAGAAGCACTGGAGGAAAACATAACTGAACTGCTTGTACACGTCATTCTCTGTGGAATGTTCTGTAAGTTCTTGTTCCTCTGCTTCGTGACAGCCTAAGTGGGGAAAAAAAACCATAAACATTTAACTACCATGTGAGAATACTTCTCAAGGTCAGCCGAATTATTTATTATTGGGACTTTTTTTTTGGTTTGCAGCTGTTGCAAGAGAATCCCTTTCGCTGCAGTATCCCCTGCCGGTGGTTTCCAACAGCAAATCTAGTAACCGGAGTCACGTATCAAGACTACCAGGTATGCACAGCTACACTACAGAAACCTACGTTACCTGGCCACCTCTTGCAGGTTATTCCATGTTTTTAAAGTTTAAATTTTAAGTTTTAAAGTTTAAATGAATCTTTGAAAAAGGAACATGGGGGTATAAGACTGAGAGAAAAAAACTGTAAAAATGAACGCACACAATAATCCCTGCTGAAGGTATTTCTAAAAAAAGTGACCCAGAAAAATGAAGCCCCATATATGACCCAGGGTTAATTGTACTCAACTATCGATGACATATACACACATTTTTACAAGGGACAGTGACAGGACAAGGGGTAACGGGTTTAAACTGAAAACGGGGAGATTTAGATTGGACATCAGAAAGAAATCCTTCACGGGGAGGGTGGTGAGGCACTGGGACAGGTTGCCCAGAGAAGCTGTGGGTGCCCCATCCCTGGCAGTGTTCCAGGCCAGGCTGGATGAGGCTCTGAGCAACCTGGTCTAGTGGAGGGTGTCCCTGCCCATGGCAGGGGGGTTGGAACTGGATGGTCTTTAAGGTCCCTTCCAACCCAAACCGTTCTGTGATTCTGTGAGGAGCACCAGAAGTGTGAGAGAAACGCGTTTTCAGCAGATAAGAAAGACCAACTGAATGACACACACACACACCCCGTTAGCCACCGCCCTTGGAGATCCACACCAAACAGATCACTGCTCATGTGAGAAGGAGAAGATAAACAGGATAGAAAATGTACAACCTTGAGGAACAACAAGGACTATGGTCCGACATTGCAGAGAAAAAGCGAACAAGGACACTAAATGACATCAGTGTTAGTCAGCTGCATGATATGCACAGCCAGCAGTACCCAGTTCTGGGAATGCTGCATTTTGGGACTAACTGGGAACTACTTTTGCAGAACCAGTGCCTACCAGTTCTGGAATGGTGCTGTCTGTACAGGCTGGCAACACTGCTGAAAGTGGCACCTTGGCAAAAAGCAATGGAAGAAGTGACACGTGGGTAAAGTAGACAGTCCCTTCTGGACACCAGCTACCTGCAGCCAAACTCCTCACAGCTCCTACTGCTCCAGTGCCGTGTGCAGTAGAAGCTGGTGACTCCGTAACGCATCCCTGTCACGCATCCCTGTCCAGTTCTTCGGAACCTGGCAAAATACTTGCCCACAGTGCTAAAGTTACAAACACAGGTTACCTGAATTTATTCAGTATGCTGTTCCCTTTGCTACACTGCTGTGGCACGGGATTGCCCTAAGCCTGGGGTCAGTCTGCATTTCTCAACTGGTCAGCCATTAGAGTTAGGCCAGCCTCCAGCACTGTTTTACACCTGCTCTCCTAGATCAGACGACCACGTGGGGGTCACGTGAAAATAAACGAGAAACTCCTCACCCTCCTTTGGACACACAAAACTGGACTTTTGATGGGAGCAATTCCAAGGAGAGAAGAGCTCAGGGACAGCTCCAGCGTGTGAGAAGTGCTGAGCCAGGCTCTCAGGTGCATGCAATGGGACAGAAGTGCCAGCTGAGCTCCCAAAGCTTTCAGTTCCAGGTGGGCATCGTAGGAACCCAAGGCACCGTTGTGCCACGTTTGCATTTCAAACACCGGTCGCAGGTATCCCAGCCCATCTTCAGTGAACGTGGCCCACAGAAAACCAAGATATCGACAGAGCTGTCTTCTGGCATCACAGCGGGGCAGTGCCATGGCTTCTCTGTCCCTTACCTTCAGCAAAACATTCAGCCTACCCGCAAGACCTCACTTGGGGTTCAAACAAGGGAAAAAGGAGATTTGACACGGTATTTGCTATGTACAATGTATGTGTGAGAAAGAAAAGAAAGCCAGTTTCTGCTGCATTTAAGGATACAGACTTTGGCATCTGAATTTTCCTCCTCCCTCTACCAGCCCAGTGCTGCTTTTAAGCACGTTATTTTCTGTCTGCCTTCGTTTTCAGTGCACTATTCCTCCGTCATTCTCACTGTCCCAAGAATCGATACACAGTAATAGCATTACATTAGTAATTAGCCTTGCAATAACTTCTGCAGACACAGACATGTGGTTTATTCATTTATCATGTATCTTTGACTGGCTCTCTGCCCCTTTACCCACCTTCCAGGGCTCTGTGCTGAGGCTGCATGGCCCTGACAGGCTGTAACGTGCGGCGTCAGTTTACTTAGAGCAAGTGGTCAGGAAAAAGTTTGGTTTACAAATATAAAATCACCTTTGCTAAATATTACACTAGCTTGTACAAGGTCTAGGAATGACGAAACTTGCTCCCTGCTTTGTGAGACGGATATATCATGTAATCACGTGCCTGCTCAAAAGTTCAACAACTAAACCCACCGTGAGAGTGAAGAGTTTTGCCACACTGAAAATGGAAGACTGTTCCCCAGTGAGTGTCAGTTCTTTCTCCTAGCCCTGGAAGAAGCCAACAAAAACGCTGATAAACTATTCAGAGTTGCATTTATAGTATTTTATTCTGTCTTATAGCACAATGCAGCTAGAAGGGGGGACACGACATGACCGTATTACCTTCCTACATGATACAACCAATGGGCTGAGAAGGCAAAATTCACAGAAGATACGTTACTTGAGTTTCACATAATAACATTTCACAAGGAACAGTTTTTGAAATTTAGAAGTATGGACACACTTCTATTCCTACAACAAATGTCAGGGTAAATTAAACCAGCTTATACCAGGAACCACTGAGCAAGACCTCCTAACAGCAACTGCCTGTTGTCTACGCTGTTTACTGGCCTATTCCATAAACTACATTTATTTCTGTTTATCAAGGGTTTTTTATGTGAAACTAATTAAAAACATCAAGGTCATTGTTTCACAGACACTAACACACAAACAAGAGAAATGTAATTTTAAAGATGTGTTCAATAAAACACTGGTTTGTGTTTTCAGCCCTGGCTGCTAAATCTGTGCTTAACGTAAGGCTACAGGATCAGGCAGACTCGTCAGTGTTGCACATCAACGACAACGAGCACAGCCAACTTCTGGGCTGCCACCAGCAACAATAAAGGACACAGAATGACATCAATCCTTCCACATAAAAAACTATTTTGGTTTTGCTGAAATCCAGACTTCTTGTTTCATAGACTACACTTCACAGACACCACATTATTGGAAGCTCTTACGATGCAAGAATATCGGTACACTCCCTTTTAAAGTTACCTTATGAAATAGTGCAAAATGAGAGGAAAACACTGTTTCAGTAGACCACTGAGACAGCACCGCACTTCCAGAGCTCGGTCTGTAGCATTCAAAAATGTCTCCTCTGCACAATCGTGGGGTTTATTTAGATATTCAGAAGAAGGAACATTCTGCTGTTAGAGACACAGACGCCATTTGTTACTGGGGAAAGCGTCTTTTATTAATGCTAGTGTAAGACAGCTTTACGTGCCTCTGACATATCATTTACCTGATTTGCCACGTGTTGCTTCTACAATGACCTCGAAAACAGCAGCAAAAACCACAGGTGCGGTGGGTAAGTCACAAGAGTGCACACACACGTTACTGCCTCACGAGTAGCCGAAAGGCTGAAGTTTCTGTTAGAAAAGGAAACAATTAAAGCAATATATTGGAATTTGTAATTTTAACCCCTCCTCGTTGAGCAAAATAATACAAAAATCATTGTAATACAATAATAATTACAAAAAACTTTGTAAACAACACAAAAATTTTCTTGTGATTTGGAAATTACTATACATTTTGAGTGAATGCAAAAAACGATGAAACATTACAAGGAGACAGAGAGGCGTATGTCTTTGTATATGACAGGAGAGTATTTCTATCGTGCCATTACCATTTGAGAGAGAGAGAGATCTATCTGATGCACTGGTTTTGTTAGGAAGGAGAGAGGTGATTTTTCCTTCAATGAATAGGTAACAGGGATATGCACATATTTTGCTTGATTTACAGGTCCAAATATACTTGTACAGGTACATCTTCTCCTGATAGTTCACGATGCAATTTATACGCTTCGCTTCAGAAGCAGTGAGTCTAACGTTCCCAGTAAATGTTTAGGAACTTTGTGACACTGATGATGTAACATATCACTACAAATATGACCCAGAGTCACTGCAGTGGCAGTATGGGGGATACTGTATGGCACAGCCTCTGGCATGTGCACGTGCCAAAGAGGAGGAGAAACACAAAAATCCTTTCCCTTCCCCTTATTTTTTGTAGGTTCACATTTGTTCCCATTTCTCAAAAGACAGGATTAGGCATGTGCCAGTTACACCAGCTACGACAGTGTGAGGAAACAAAACCGACACTTTGCTGCAGTACTGGGATATTCCTTGTATTTTTCTTAAACCTTTTGAAAGCGCAGTCTTGTGGCTGAGGTCAAGATTGTAACTGAGGTTAATACAAGTTTCCACATGCGTTAAGAAGTGAAGACTCATGGGAAATGGAAGTGAGTTTTCTTATTTTCCTCTGAAATAAAATTCACCTGGGAGGCCTTGGGAGACTCTGGACAAGGAGCAGTGTTTGAACCCCTTCATGCAGCTAGAAGTATCCTGTCTTGTTTCTGCAGCACAAAAAGGAATAGGTACCCCGGTAACATGCACAGATCCTTGACATCTTAAGTTATTTAGAACAGAGGAATTTGAAACTTCCTTATTCATCCTCAGAGGAGTTGTCTAAGGAGTTCAAACTTCAGAGTTATGTATTTCTAAGCAAAACACTTAAAATTATATCGGTAACACAACAGACAATGGGTGTTTTATGCCCTGTTCATATAAAAGCCCGTTCAATCAACTGTGTTTCAGCCTTTAGGGATGGTGGGAAGGGAGGCTTCAGTTGACGAACGGCGCAGAGCTACCACTGAGGAAACCCCACGCACATCTCTAGCTGTATCATTTTCATGTTCTTTCCTCAGCAGACGGCAGCATGGTCAGTAGAGAACATTAGAAAGAGTTTCCCACAGCTTAACAGGCTTCCCCTTTCTACATCTACCAGTAACTTGTCCACAATAAGCCTTTGTACCTGACTACAGACCCACCAGTACAGGTCTGGTCTACTTAGTTTAGATTTTCTTGTTTTTCACACTGGCTGTATTTTTTCTGTCCTGAGAGGATGCTTTAAAAGTCCTACCCTGTACAACATCATCTGTAGATAAAACTCAAAAGTTTTCACCTGATGCTTAATTTTCCTCTTTCACTTTCTCCAGTCAGAATCTCCCTTCCCATCAGGCAAGGCTGGCAACTCTATCACCATGCATATGCTTGTTCATCAGCTTGGAGAAGGCTCTATGGACACCCTATAGCACCTTCCAGTACCTGAAGGGGCCTACAAGGAAGCTGGGGGGGCACTTTTTACAAGGGCCTGTAGTGACAGGACAAGGGGTAACGGGTTTAAATTGAAAGCGGGGAGGTTTCGATTGGATATCAGGAAGAAATTCTTCCCAGAGAGGGTGGTGAGGCACTGGCACAGGTTGCCCAGAGAAGCTGTGGGTGCCCCATCCCTGGAAGTGTTCCAGGCCAGGCTGGATGAGGCTTTGAGCAACCTGGTCTAGTGGAGGGTGTCCCTGCCCATGGCAGGGGGGCTGGAACTAGATGGTCTTTAGGGTCCCTTCCAACCCAAACCGTTCTGTGGTTCAATGACACCATGATACATACATATTCTGAGCTGAATTGTGTCTTTGGCAATCAGACAGGTGGTAAGTGAAAGCTATGGCCTAGAGAGGGTTCTGCTTTGGTTCTTGCTTGTGAAGAAGGAAGGGAATGTTCTTCTTTTTGTTGTTTCTGTATGTGAAACAACTAGTACATGTGTACATATTCATGCATGGAGAGAAACAAGTTCAGATTACACTGTCAATATGCATACGTGCATATCACAGTATGCAATTTGTTGTTAATTATAAAAGCTAATAAGCAAAGCTTTGTGAGTTTAATTTTCATTAGAAAAGCTCAGTAAACACAAGCGCTGGCTTTCTCCTAATCTGGTCTCACCGAATAACCGCAACATAATTTATTCTACACATTGAGAATTTTCACTACCAGTTTAAAATAGATCACTTTTTTCTTGTTTACTGTTGCAGTAAGGGTTCTGCAGCTGAAAGAAAGGGTTTTATTCTTCTAACTAAAAGGAACAGAGTCATATCCATGTTAAGATGTTTCCCTCATACTGTAGAGTTATAAAAATGGAGAATGAAACTGCTGGGGGTGAGGGTTGCCTAATTTCTATTAAATGGAAGACACAATTTCACAGAGTATGGCTACCCAGTTCTGGCAGTTTCTGCCTGCTTTTATTCCACTTACATTTTACCGAATAAAACTGTGTTCTACAACACCTGCATCTCTGTTTATCCTACAAAAGCAGTGTCCTGCTGGTTGCAACATTAAGTCTTACTGAGGTCATTGACAGCTCAAGGTGTTCAACATCTCACTTAGATTCTGACCCAAAATACGCTAACTGTTGCATTCCTCTTACCAGAGAACATCTCATATCAGAGTTCCCTGAGCAGGCCTTTTTCCCACCAGCTATCTGTTACATTCCACAACATTTGCACATTTGGCTGTTCAGAAACTGTTGTTGATCTGTGGGTACCAACTTCCCTTACACCCGATGAGCACACAGCTGCACACAGCTGGCCAAGTCCATGCTCCCTTAAAGTCAGAGAAGACTCCTCCGGTAGTATCCATGGGAGCTGGAATGGATCCTTTGGTCAGCATACCATTGCCTACAAATCCAACAGTATTCGCAAACTGTTAGTTGAAAACTTCAGAGGGGGAGAAAGATACGTATTACATGTGCTGGCACAGCCATAACACGTTTTCACCTGCTCAAGTGAGTTTCCCCCAGGGTGACCCTCTCCAAAAATCTCTCTTCTACTCTGTGCACTTTTCTAAACATCTTGGTAAAATAGCAGCAAATTTAGGAACTGCGTTAGAAAGAGCAGTCCCATACTGTTTTTGATGCTTATTTTCCATGAGACCAGCAGGGGTCATATGAGGGACAGTGACTTTTTTTGGATACTTTTTTCCCTCGATTCCCTCACTTTTCCAGGGGCAACACAGCCCCAGAGGGACAAGGTGGCAGTTGGAACAGCTACAAGGAGGCTGGCTCATCCCCTGGGCTGCCGCCCATGATGCAGGGTGGTAAGGAGTGCACTGTCCCTTCAGCAGCATACAAGCCTCGCTCCAATTTGACTCTAATGATGCCAGCCCAGGACCTCGAGGACACGCAGTTCCACATGGCCGTGTTGCTCTAGCAAAGTACCTTGTCTCCTGCTCCATCTGTGTAGTATTTTCCCCACAGTAAGATACCATAGGGCTGAGCTTACTGTTTTACCCATTGGGAACTCCCAACCATTGAATGCTTGAGGTCATAATCCCAACGTTGCATGGAAAAGGGGTTTAATATTTTAAAAGTCCTCCCAAAGTAGTTAAGTAGGTCAGTCTCTTACCTAGATGTCATACTTCACTTTACTACGGAGTAGTCATTAGGCTGCACTTTCAAGCACTGTTTAAGCAATTCGCCTGCCTTCAGCTAACAAATACGTACGTGGCCTTTAACTGTTTCTCTCTGCCCTTCTACGGCATCGTTAGGTCTCGCAAATGCAAGCTGGTACCCGGCCTCAACTCCCATTGAGTTCATGCGGGCTGAGGATCTCTGGGTGAGATGCTCTTACAAGAGGCACCGCCCTTAGGCCTTTTGTATAACCCTTCTCCTTCTTTGGTGCCCTGCACCCTCTGACCCCTCTGTTCTTCACTGATACCTCGGAAGGGAAGGTTTTCTGTTTTATCTTGACACAGCCACAACACATGTAGTTCTGCTCGATGCTTGTCTCTGCCCAACTGCTGCTTCACTGCACCCCCTCTGTTTTGCTGCATCCTCCAGCAGTCCTCGGTCCATCAAGGTTAGTTAGAAAAATGAAGCTCGTCTCTCCCGTCCAGGTGCGTGACACTGGTGTTAGTTCCCTTTCCCAGATCTTAGGATTCAATCATCAAATTTCTACAAAAGGTCTGTTCCATAGAACTTTATTCCTAAATACTGACACGTAAGTTTGCTTTGAAACACCAAGTGTGGGGTTTTTTTATTTTATGTTTATTTTGATATTATTTGGGGATAATTTCTTTTAATTCTAATAATCACATGGTTTAATTTTCTGCACTGTATGTATTTTCTCTTGTTCCCATCACCCAAGTAGTTGTTTAATGGTTAGCGGTAAATTTGCATCTGTTTGATCTCAGGTGTCTTTCTGCCTAAAGAATTAATGGTGCTTTTGATAATATATACTCCAAAGGTATATTGTTTTGAACAACTCTTTTGACCTACTTGTTTCCATAATGTTTGAGGTTTCTGTCAATGTGATTTCTCTTTATCATTTTTCTTCCCTTCCCTTTACCAGAGGCTGATTTTCTTCTAACAACCTATTTCATTTCAACTCGGTAAAACTCCCTTTATTTTTTAATTTTCTTAGGTTATTGAAGTCCCCAGATTCCAAAAACATTAATTTTACATTTTGTCAAACAGAAGGAAGTTCAGTAGATTCAAATAGAACCAGACTGAATAATCTTACCTATGTAACATCCTTTTTCCTTCTCTTTGAAAAATTCAGCAACGGCGGAAGAAATTCTTGTTCCTGTGATAGGTTGAAAAGAAAATTAAAATAAGTCTTATTTCACTAGATCTGAAATACAAACCTCCCTGTCACTTTCTAAAAAACCAAAAATTATTCAGATCTCTGTGTAACATGCAGACACCCCTGATCCATCTAGTAGGAACCGTATTTTTACAGAGACCCCAGTCTTGCAATCCAATCTGCACAGAAGAGCCCTTTCACTTCCACTGAAAGCCAGCGTATCCATCAGGCACCAGGCTTAGAGAGGTGTTCTGGCACCTAAAAATATAGACAGGTGCATGGTAAAGATCTTAACAAAAAGGCATAGAAAGTGAATCCTCACTGAAATAGTTCCATTCTAGCTCATCTCAGTGTCTGTAACATAATCCATCACACTTCAAATGAAACAAGTCAACAAAATTGAAGCATAACTTTGTTTTACAAATAGAGTTGGGATTTCTGTCCCATGGAACAAGAAAAGGCCCCTTTGGGCAAGGTCTGGGACACGCGTTCCAAAGGGCCGCTGGATCTGTGGGGAAACGACTAATCTCTGTGAACTCTGCGTTCAGAGACGTGCTGAGCACCGCGCGACTGTTTCTGCTGCCCGACAACAGCGAGCGCGTGTGCTCACGGAGCAGCAAAAGGCCTAATTTCGCAGCTGCCCATCCAGCACGCGCACCAATAGAGAATGAAGGTTGTTTGGGCCAATTTCAGTGTTTTTAAAAGAAACGGTTTTGTTGAAAGGCAGAATAGCTTCACAGCCAACATAACATGCCTTTAACAATTATACAGTGTGACGAATACCCTGAAAAGGCAAAGTTCAGAATTCAGGTTATTATACTGGGGTAAAGTTTAAAGATTTGCTCTCCAGGTTATATCACAGAGACAACAGCACTTGACTTCAAGAGTAAACAACCTTTTGCAATTACTTTTCACAGAATATGAGAGCAGTTTCGCTGGGTTTTAGCTGGTACTGGATCCAACCCAAACTCAGAACTGGTACTTGCAGTATGAATCCAGTGCTCCTTAGAACAAAAACATATTTGAAAGCTTCGTTATATACGGTGCTGTCTATTCTAACTACACAGATGATCAACAGTGATCACTTACTAAATATAGAAAGGTTTCTATAAATACTACAGTGATTTTGTCTTGGAAAGAACAAATGTTCAGGAAATGACTGCAAACAAAACTGCCAAGTACAGACACAAAACAAGAACCCCTGAACTACCTCAAGCTAATTTTGGAAATCACTGTGTAATTCACACAGCAAGTTAAGGAAGCTGCAAAAGTAGCATTCTAGGATCTCACTGGAAATCTTCTTTCCCCTAATATTAGCCTGAGGATTAGCTCAAACGCCTTTAACACGAGGAAACTTACCCTGCAGTCACGCGTGTACTGGCAGCAGCGACACCAGCCACGTGGCTAAGAACGGAGCAAGCGCTTTGCTAAATCATGGCCTGTATCCATAATCGTTGATGTTCCAGAGGTGGCCACATCGGACAGGGTCTGGTTTATTTTGTAAGTTCTTGGTATCCACACTAAAATAAATTAAGAGAAACGCTAAAATAAACAAAGATAAAACCAAGCATTCTTATGGCATAACACCACCATGCTTCTACAAATATTTTGAACACTTGTCATTTAACATTACGAGTTAAGGCGGGAAAAGCGCAGAAATTGTTATCACCAAACTGTCTTAGACAGGAAACTGATTATAATTATTTAAGAATTGTTCTTTCGTAACAAGGCAGTTTCATTATTTTTCTGAATAGAATTAGGTATTCATTCTCCCTCCTGCACCACTGATGAACAACCTAAAACTGCAGCGGTTAGGGCTATGAAGAACTGGACACGCCACGTTCATATGGACTTTTACCATCTCTTTATAACTGATTGAGAATGTTGTCTGATTTATATTAAACAAAAAAAAAAAAAGTTTAAACTGCTTGACAAATATTTCATTGTCCTCATACAGCTCACTGCTGCCACTTGTTTGGAAAAATGAAAGGTAAGTTGAAAAATGCACCTTTTCCATTTTCATCTCTAATTGAATTCTCTCTTGACCCCCTTATTCCCCATGGCTGTATTTCAGGTTTTGATGATAAGAAAAAGAATTTTGTATTTGGATAATACAATTTTCTCACTTGCCTTCAGCGACCTTCAGCTCAATTTCCTCTCCCCAGAGACACTGTATATTATAGAATTGAATCAAATTCCTTATTCATAGGAAAAAAGTTCCAATTTAATCTGAATATTCAGCATTTTACACTGGTCAGGGTGATGGATGGCAAATTGAAATGCTTTTGGTTCAGGTAATCAAATGGTAGAATTCAGACTTGTATTGAAAAAAATAATGAAGTCTATTCAATATTCTCATAAGGTGCAAAAAATGCACATTACACGGTAGAACGGAGGCTTTTTCTTATTACCTAACCAATAACATCCCCATTGCAAAAGGTATAGTAAAACATTAAGAATTTATGTAGGTTACAACATGTGAAAAGCAGCCACGGTTGAGGGAAAACGCAGGCATCTTTCTAAGAGTGTCCAACTGAACGAGTGCAAAACGGGTGGAAAAACAGACCTGCTCCCAGTGTGTACCTGCAGTGTTCAACGCTGGCTTCCTGAAGCATTTTAATACGTTTTTAAATGCTTTTAGAGAAAGAAACACAGCCTTTTTAATCACTTCAAGCCCTCTGATACACTGAACTACTGTCATGCTTCATTTCTATCCCCAAAAGTTTTGCCAAGAAACCTCATCAGGTGCCTCATTATTTCCAAAGGACCACCGGTTTCATTTTTAGAAAACTGTCTTGTTGCTTTTGACGTTCAACCCCAAACAACAACTGACTTGAACAACTTCAGCTCGGCACCACCCTCATGATGCAGCACGCTCAGACACTTGGACGAAATGCCTCCAGGACAAGAGGGTAACGATGCTGCATGAATACAGTTTGGTTTAAACACTCCCCCAGCGGTTCTTTTCTTTACTTCAAGAGATGCATGGAATCGCCTTGTTTGGTTTCTGAATACTGTAGTAAAGTTATTTCTTTTCTATTTATTCGGCGTATTTAAGCCACAAGGAACGCTCAGCTGTAGGCACCGCTCTCATTGAACTGAAGCTGCAATGCAGCAACCTAAACGTTAAGGCACCGTGTTAAAAACGTGGTCCTGGGCCGCCTTTACTGAAAGCAGAAGGCTCCTCCACGTTTACGCTCTCACCTCCCGCGTGAGCACCCGGTGCGCAGCTGTTACCCAGGCGAAGCTGACACACGCAGCTCCCCTCCAGAGTAACTTCCCCACACCTGGCAGGCGTGAGGTGGCCTTCACAACCTGGGGAGGAACATTTTTCCTTGCTCCACATCACAAGCAGCTCATGGGAACGGTGCTCAGACTCAAGCTTCCTACACGGAGCAGAGCTCTCCGTGACGCTGGGCGTGCTCATGGGGCGCTTATTTTCTGTAAGTGACCGGCCGATGGAGTTTACCTAAACAGCCTGTGGAGCTTCCCAGCCACGGGGTAAAGCCGGGGTGTGAGGCACGTGGAAAAAAGCGTGCACAGAAGCGCTCTCAGGAACAGGATGAGTGCTCAGACTGCCAAGGATAACGGCTACATGAGAAACATTTACAAGCAGAAGCTCTTAACGTTGAACTACCGCTTCCAAACTAAGAAACATTGGCAGGAAATGGGGAATGCTGGCAAGAGCAGTAACTCGTGATCCACCAGCACCGCCATGGGAGAAGAGCCGAACCTAGAGAGACACACAAGATACATTCACGGCAGCCAAGCCTCAGACAATAATTAAAAAAAAAAAAAAAAAAAAGGCATTTTTCTAACCCAGCCCTACAAGAGCAATTTAGGAGCCAAACATTTCATGGCATCGCTGTGTTGGCGTAAGGGCTGTTCCGCAATGGAAGCCACCAACAGCTACACCGACGAATAAGAAAATAGAGCCCGATTACTGTTCCCAGACCCCTTACCTCTATCAGGACTAGCAGGAATAGAGGTCATTAAAATGCATTATTTTATAGGTTAAGTGAACAGATGTCAAACAGACATACAAAGGAATAAAGTGTGGGATGTTTTACGTAATGAGAAACACAACAATGAACTGAAGATGTCATAAAACGGGATTTAAGCATGTGTTTTTGAAATAATTCAAGGAGAAGCTCGCACTCTGTCCAGAATAGGATGGGGAATAAGCACCTGTTTCTGACTAACCAACCTATCAGCTGCGTTTCAAGGCCCAGAACACTGAGGACATTTGCTGCACGCGCTTACTTCTGCTGACATTGCTTTTGTGAACATCGCTGGGGGAATATAAAATGTGTAAGACAGGTGACAGAAATTTGTACAACATAGTACAAAAGGAAATTAGACAAATGTTTTCATTTTCTTGAAAAATTGCATTCAGATCTTGATCCTTCCGGAGAGTTCTTAGTACCCTACCTCGCAGAAGGCTGGGTACGGAGCCAGGACAGTGAAGCTACTTCAGGAGGTGCTTAAAAGTCAGGAAACGCCAGCATTAAAATACTAATACAATCTGGTCTCATGTTACCATGGGGACTATTCCCAAAGGCCGTATTAGCCTGTGGACACTCAGCCCCACAGGGCAGGGGGAGCTTCCACAACCACGGGGTATCAACAGGCTCTTCTGGAGGGCGCCTCAGATGGGGAACCCAGCTCCAGCCCAGAGAAGTCTGCGTCACCCTGACAAATTTAGCCACCTGCGAACGCTCTCCGTACATTCAAATTACAGTCTTTAGCCTCAACTATTTTTTCCCAGGAGCGGGTGGGATATTATGCAAGCTTTGTCTTCTTTCGGCTTGCACTTTTCCCATTTCCATAATTCCAGTATTCTTCTAATGACCCAGATCTTCTATGAGTTCAGACACTGAAACTCTGTCTTGGCAGTTGCTGACTGCTGTCACATTCCCTTCTCTTTTCAGCCGATAATATTAACAGCTAAGCATTAATTACAGGGACTATTTCTCTAACCCTGTCCCTGGGACAGAATATCTACTTGGGAACAGTACAGTCCCTCGCAGCTGCAGCCCATTCGATAAGCGCTTCTCAGAAGCCCAGACTACTCGTCTGCTGGGCGTGAGGTCTCGCTGACGACCGGGGGAGTCGGGGGGCTCTTGGAAGGGGTCGCTTGGCTCAAGGTAGCCGTTCGGTAGCGAGACTCGAGGGCCTTCTTCAGAGGGAAGGACGGCGCACAAAACGCTCTGGCCGGGCGTTCAGAGGGCTCTCGCTCTTCCTCTGCGGGCTCAGCCCAGCGCAGGTGGGGGGAGCAGAGGCTCCCGTGCGAGCTGGCACAGCGGCGGTAGCTGCTGCTGCGCGCCATCTCGCTCCCTGCGAAAGCGCGCCAGCTTGGGCAGCGATTTACTAAAGCAGCTGAAGCTAATGCCATTTTCTGGCACCACATGAGAGAGTTTGCTGTAGGGTCACATATATGCATATCAGGGGTCATGTACCAGCAAATTTTCAGGAAATAGTAGACATGCCCATTATTAGACCGAATTGCTGTCTGGCTCCAATATCTAAAATATGTAACCAACTCTTAACCCTAAGTCTCAGCGCTCTGATGCATTTAAATCACAAAAACGTGTCAGTTTTTCGTCTCTTAAGCTAAGTTTCTAGAGCAGGAAAAGAATACCAGGAGCGTAGCGCCGGATCCTGGACAGAATCCCTTGAAGAGCAATACTGCTGGAATTAGGGCTGCTACTGGCACAACATTTAGAGGAATAAACACTTCTCAGAATCTGAGATCGCTTCTAAAATCTTGATTTTAAAGAAATTAATCTGGGGCTCTTGCACGTTTTATAATTAGAACTTTTGAGCCATTGATTTTATATTTCCAAGATTTACTCTGCAACCACAAGGGCTCTTTTTAACATACACATTTAATGGGAGATAACATTATTTCATAATCATGGGACTCTGGAGCTGGAGCTTTATAAGAAAAACACTAAATCTTATTAAACTTGTGATAAAATTATTGGTGTTGGCAACCTTGCAGACACATGCCCAGAGCCGCACAGTGTTTTCCTCCTCTAACTACTGTAACTAAAAGGACTTTAATGAGAGCGAAAGAATGTGGCTCTGTTTGCCCAGAATCTTTTGGAATTTTCACTTTTCCCTAATGAAAATGAAAACAAATACTTTCCTTTTTTTTTTCCCTGTAAGCTTTTATGGACATCTGAACTGACTTTTGTAATGAAGAAGAATTAAGCAAACTCAGGGAAATGATAAATGTGGTTTGTATTAGCGCACTAATTAGCTCATAAATTCAGAAATAGTTAATCTTTTAGTTTTGCTGAATGAAAAGAGCGGTCAAATTGCAGATCAGATCTTGAAACTGGAGTAATGTGGTGGTGAACTAAAACCCCCTGAGCATAGGTGTCTGATCCCATAGCATTATGGAAACTGGAAATTCCGCTACTGGCTTTAAAGAGTATAAGGTGAATTTAACCAAAGTTGTAAAATATTACTCAAGCAGACAGATACTTAACAGATAATAATAAAAAAACATGATTTATTAGGTGTGTCCTTCTCATTGTGTTGTAATCCAACAATTAAGTATTTTAATTATTTTCAGCTCAGTGAGCTAATTAGAGCACCGGTAGCTGGCATAACCCTGCGTTTTACTGCAGTTCCGATTTAATGTATAGATGTATGTACACAGATATTCAAGGACCGTGCCCTAGAAATACACGTTATTTCAGAAACAGTTCTGGGAGCCATGTGATAAAAATATGCTCCCCCATTACATGATTTATATTCCTTTAGGACTGTCAAAGCTGAAGAAAAGAGCACAGGCACTATCTGTTTTACAATGCCCTCTTGATAATCTGAGGAAGCCTGCTCTGAGGAAGCACGGAGAAATGTGCATTCTACCCCAAACCACCGAGCCTAGGTCTCAGTTCCTCAGGCTGGGTCCCAGCCAGGTGGTGGAGATGCAGGAGGCAAGCGGCCGGGCATGGTTTCGGGAATGGCAGCCGACAAGCAGCTGGCAGGCGTTGCAGGCTGCCGAATACAGCATCCCAGAGTCTCCTCTCCCGTCTCTCTAATGGCTGCACCAGGACAAGGTTAGAAGAGAACTGGGCTCGGTAACACTCAACGTGGAGAATGAATAGACTCCCATTCTCACACCCCATAAACATCCTCATGCACACCTTGTTAAACACCGCCCTAGAGACTGCGTTTCAAGCAGTTTTCCATAAACTCCATCTGACCTGGATACAATGCTAGATAAAACCATCGGATAAAATACAGCACTGGAAGTATGTGAACCTGGGATTAGAAGATCAGGGTGACTTAATGAGGACTTCACATCTGGACTGCTGCAAACATTGCCCAGTCCAATGAGGAAAACACCCAACACACCGACCGTCAATTCACTAAAAGGTACAAGCAGTGTTCATTGCCGGCCCTGCAGCGATATGCAGTAGGGATTAATGTAAAACCATGATGGCAAACCACTGCTGAACCGATTTTCTTCTCTGGCTGCTAGTGTGCCTGCTCTTACGATATCTACATTTTATACTCTCTTTCTTTCTTACAGAAATGTAAATATTCCCACACTAAACCAATGGCTCATGTAAAGCGACCGTCAGTGACAAGGCCTAACCACACGGCGTGACAAGGAGGGAATAAAATGTGCCCACAAGTACAGAACGCTTAAACGCCTGTACTCGTGACAGGCTGGCAAGTTACACAGCAATTCTGTAATGTACTATAATGTAGTTGTTCCTCCGACTTGCTCTTAAGGAACTGTGCGTCAGCAAGCTATTAACCAAATCCTGTATTACTGCAGTGTTCCACCTCAAAGTGGTAGGAGACAGAGAAAATTCAAGCCTCAGTATCGGGCTCTTCCGAGAGCACTGCTGGCTGCCAAACACAGGCACCAAGTCAGCATTGCTGGCATTTTTTTGTCTGCATACGATGCTACTTCTGGAGGCCACGTGATCTGCAGCCCACCATCCCAGCTCTATTTTTGGTAAGCTGCTGCACGAAAGGATGAAGCGGCATGGTTAGCTGGTATGGGTGGGCAGCTTAAGGGATTCCCAGTTATTACCATGTTCTTAGCCTTTCCCTTCAGTTTAGCTAAGGCTGCAGAAGGCATCCAAAGTCCTCTCCACTCCCCCGCAGAATAGTACCAGGACTAGCAATTTTTGAGTGACAGAATGCTACACTTTGCCTTTCACTAAGTGGAAAGCAACATTTATACTCTCCTGAAGTCTCCCTGAGTGCACACCATAAGCAGGTTTACAAGGCACATCACCTTGGCAGCGCAACCTTGATGAGCCCTTCTGGCCAAAATTTTCAATTACAGCAACCTAAATAAAAGCGGCCGCCTTCTCAGAGACATTCAGCACACTTGCTTCCAACTACGTTAGCACATTAGGAAACCAGGACACAGTTATTTTAGTGCTTATATATAGGTTAGAATCCCAACTTCAGATGCCTAAATTTGAGAAATATGTCAGCAAAAGCATTATAAGAAGCCTGATCAAAATGCAATATTCTCCTTAAAGCAACATCCTAAGGAGGTACTGTCAGTCTCTTCCCAACACGACAGGCACATGAAAAGCTCTCGAATAAGGACTCATGAAGATCCTGCGGAGAACTGCATTCTGGTCTCGAGCACGTGTTCCACCTCAACGTCGCACACTCCGTGGAACGATGACGACTCTACCTCTGAGGCAGGGTAAGACTACACCCAACGCAGTCCCGTGCAACCTGGTAAACGTAATACTGCAAGCACATTTATCCTACCTAACCTTAGACTTCTAAAAAGCGTTTGTGTACACCTCAGATACTGAGATTCTTACCAATTAGTGGAGAGGAACAGGCCCTTTTAAGTCACGATATATCTGACCTAGGTTAGAGGTCTACCTCAGGAGAACATTAACCAGGCCTTAGAAATGCCACTTTCCTTTCACCAAGCACAGGGGGAGTGCAGACAACTCTTTCACACCCAGATGTCTAAGGTGTACGTACCCACAGTTATCAGAGAAGGATCCCAGCTCTTGTTGTGAAATTCTGACTGGGAACAGGAATATTCCCAGTGCACACTGTAACAGTGACATGTAAAAGCAAAGGAGGACTTTGAAATTTAGCCATCAGTGTATACTGGCACTACTGCTAATATCGCCTCGTGTGTCCAGGCTGGTAAAACGAGGTCAGAACTGGGCTGTACGCAGCCGAGCCAACAAGAACTGGAAGCAAGCGTGGCTCTCCAGTTTCTCCACCAGTGTTAGCACCTCCGCACACTATATGGAGGGAGGTCCTGTGTCACGTGGACACAGTGGCGTGGGCGTACTAACTCCACTGCACTGTGCCGTTAGGCCCAAGCACTCCTGTTACTAGTCGGTATGAATTACACCAACGCACTACTCCCTTGCACACGTTAAACAGACCCCGGCCTTACCCAAATTGTACTCTGCATCTTTTACAACAGCACTAAGCATGACCCCACCACATCAACTTTCAGGTAGCAGTTGGATATTGCACACTCAGTACTATGATATTTAATAATTATTCAATGGACTTTTGAAGGAGCCCAGAACTGATTCTAAACCAGACAGACACATTTCACATAAATTGTAACACAGTAGAACAGATTTGTTTTCCATATATTGAAGGCAACAGAAAAAAGGTACAGCTTCTGTACATACCATTCTAGCAAGAGCATGGAAATAGTGGTCAAAAAGAATCATAGAGTCACAGGATGGTTTGGGTTGAAAGAGACCTTAAAGACCATCCAGTTCCAACCCCCCTGCCATGGGCAGGGACACCCTCCACTAGACCAGGTTGCTCAGAGCCTCATCCAGCCTGGCCTGGAACACTTCCAGGGATGGGGCATCCACAGCTTCTCTGGGCAACCTGTGCCAGTGCCTCATCACCCTCTCCGGGAAGAATTTCTTCCTGATACCCAATCTAAATCTCCCCGCTTTCAATTTAAACCCATTACCCCTTGTCCTGTCACTACAGGCCCTTGTAAAAAGTCCCCCCCAGCTTCCTTGTCAGCCCCTTCAGGTACTGGAAGGTGCTATAGGGTCTCCCAGAGCCTTCCCTTCTCCAGGCTGAACAAGCCCAACTCTCTCAGCCTGTCCCCACAGCAGAGGTGCTCCAGCCCTCTGAGCATCTTTGTGGCCTCCTCTGGACTTCCTCCAACCAGCTGATATCCTTCTGATGTTGGAGGTCCCAGAGCTGGATGCATGGAGTTTCAGGTTTCAATTCTTGGTGGAAGATCTGAACAAAGAAGTTCAATTTAGGTATTTTTCCAATTTTGGCCAAGTTTGGGCTCCTATCCCTAGCAGTAGATACGCTGCTGAGTGTGCCTGATCCATCCAGAGACACATTCAAAACATCCCTCTCAATTACAAGCGTCTGTATGACCTGGTGACGATGCCCAAAGCACTTTGTTTAACAGCAGACACATGGAATTGATTCCTCTCTCATACCAACATTAATTGTGACAAACTCTAATAAAGTCAGAATTAGAATTGCTTTGAATACACACTAGCACGCATGAGAGAATACTGCGATTGAGTGTACTTTTCAGAGGTTTGGGGTTTTTTTTCATTTCTTTTTTCTCACTTCTCCCGCTCCTCTGGGAGATCTCATTGCCAGTTCCAACAAAGGGCATCATCTCTCTGCAGATGATATCCAGCTCTACAACTCTGTCAGCTCACTCTCTGATCCCCGTCTTGCCACCTGTCTCCAACATGTCAATCAACAGATGGCTACACCATCACTAAGGAATGCTTCAAAGGCATTCAAAATGTTTTAAAAGTCCTCTTTGTTCCCTGTCTGTGGCTCTGCTATCAGTCGTCTTAATTCAGCTCTTCAGTTCTCAGCCAAAAAATCTTGCTGCTACCCATAACACAGGGTCTTCGTTGTCCTTTCCCCTGTTTTAAAGCTACTTCCATAACATTTACAGATTTATCCATACTCTGACAGATGCTTCCTCTGTGTTACGTTGAACGTTTTACTACAGTTTAAAATAATGCCATTTTGTCCACTTTGGTTTTCTGAAAAAATACTTTCTAAACTTTACCAGCCAGCGGGCAGGAAACAGGGCACTACCCTGCTTCAAAAAGTGGAGACTCCCTCAAGAACTTTCAACACTCTACAGGTTTTCTTGAATGCAGTCTAATTTTAAGACTCATGAAAATATATTCCACTGTCCACAGCAGTAAGTCAAAGCCCTCTTATACCCTTACAACAGTATGACTGGTTTGGCCAGAAGATAGTAACATTTTGCATAGTATAAAAAACTGTATTGATCTGTACCAGATCTCTCTCACAGCATCCAGCCTTTCTCACCTCTGTGTCCTCTCTCCAAGCCACGAGAAATAAAGAAAGTCCATCCCTTCACTTACCCTATTTCAACCTTGCCTGCATTTTTAGGCCTTCTCTTCAAACTACCGAAAGACGTAAATGGTATCCTCTCTAGTACAGCCTCAGTTCCACAGCAGTGACATTTCAAGGATGCGTGGTAACAACCCGCCATAAATCTTTGGAGCATCTATCATAGTAAAGGAAGAATGTAAAAGGAATAAACCAAAGTGAGGTAACGCCGCGTAAGGAAAATGGAGTAGTGGAAGTAGAGATCTGATGTAAAAACACAGATGACTTACTGATGCACAAAAATACCAAGGAAAGAAATCATATGGGGGTGAGGCTCTTACATGTAAAATCCCGTTGCCACGCCTACCTAGAGCCTTGCAGGAGTGCCCGCGAAGGCTGGCAACCTGTTCCCAGTGCCCGTTACCCAGTGCAAAACGGGGCTGCATCAGGCTGCACATACTGTTCTTTCCGTAAGAGGATTGTTTTTTTATTTGCCACTGCCTCCCCTTCCCCGTTCATCCCGCCAGGTGTAATCCTCTAACAGCAACGGCAACTACAGCAACTTTCTGTGTAGAAACGGTATTCGGTGCTCTCCTCCACCGGGATTCCGCAGCCCCAACGAGCACGGCGAAGAGCTCACGCCCCTTGCCTCTCGGAAAAGCAGCAGCCAGGAGCCGCCTGCCAGCCGCGGGTCAGAAACCGGGCCGTCCTCACAGCTGCCCTGCGACTCCCGTACAAGCCGCAGCACCGCGGAGCCCCTGGGCCCAGGGCGGCACGGGCGCTGGGGCGGGCAGCACTGAGGCGAGTCGGCGGGCCCGCGGCCCGGACAGCACCCCGGGCACCGCTCCGACTGCGGCACCCGCAGCTGCTGGGGCGGGAGGCCGCGCCGACCGGCCCGACCGCTTCGCTCTCGTAACCTAACGGCACGGACCGCGAGGGGGGCTCCTAGGCGGAGGCGGGCCAAGCCCCGACGTGACCGGCAGCGCCGACCCGGGCCTACGCGCCCGTCTGAAGGAGGGAGCCATGCCGCAAAGCCTATTGGGAAAGCAGACGGCGAGAGGGAACCAGAGCCCTCTGCCGTGACGTCATGACGCACGCAGAAAAAGCCACGTTGCCCCTCCCGCGCCCCGCGCCCCGCCCCCCTCGTTCCCATAGTGACTGTCCGCAGCGTCTCTGGCGGGCGGGAGGTTTGAACTCTCGCGAGATGTCGGCGCGGTCCCGCCGGCGCGGGGCGGGCCGGAAGGAGGCGCGGATTTGAAGGCTGCGGCGGGAGGGCCGGCGTGATGCGCCTCGGTTCGGTTCGGCTGGGTGAGTGAGTGTCCGCGGCTGGTCTCTGTACCATCTCGTCGCGTCGCGTGTCCCTCGCGTTCCCCCCTGGAGGTCGCTCGGGCGGCGCGAGGCCGCGCCTGAGCTGCGGGGGGGCGGGTGGTGCTGGCCCCGCCGGCCGCGGGTCCGCCAGCCGTCCCCAGGGGGAGCGGGTGTCAGCAGGTGTGCGGCGGCGGCGGTTCCCCTGCCCCGGGCTGGCCCTTCCTCAGCGCCGCCCGCCCCGGTGGCCGTCGCTGCCCTTAGCAAGCGTAAGGGTTCAAGGAGCTGTGGCTGGTGCGGTGTCGTGACGTTGGCAGCCGTGCCACGGCATGAAGAGCGAGCTTTGGGTTTAACGGTCTGCTCGTTCGCTAGCTGGCGTTCGCTTCGACACTCGAGTGCTTGTTTGAAGGCCTCTTCAGCAAACTGTTGGCACTGCCTTCCGCGTATGGATCAGCTGTTGATAAAAGGGTTAAAAGACACACACACATACCCCTCCCAAAACAGCTGGAGGCACAGGGTTCAGTTCAACCGTACCACATCACTAAGTAACCTGGTTGTGGGGATGATGGCAGTAACCCTGGTTCTGTTCTCAGTGTTTAGCTCCGGTTCTCTAGAAATACATGTATTTTCAGTGTTTCAGGTGAGCAACTGAACCTGAAATCATACTGACCCCGTTCTTGAGTCGTGTCGTGTGTCACGCTGGCTTTAAAAAGCTGTGAAAGTGAACGTCAGGTGGATTCTTAAAACGTCAAACCAATGTGTGGTGCCAAGTGGGCAGCTACACCAAATCCTGAGGAAGGATCTTTGGGCATCGCGGGGATGGGGATGCGTGTTGTGCTGCAACGCGCAATGCTAAATTTCAAATCGCAGGCGCATACTTCAGGAAGAAAATGAAGCCTTTAGTCTCAGCTCTAAATCTCGACTGAAAGGCCTGCTTCTTAAATTTGAATTGCGCTATCACCGAGGCTTTGCGTAAATCGCTCAGACATTTAGTTCTTAGCAGGCTTAATTACAAGTCTTTGCAAGGCTATTTGTTGTAATAAATGTGTATTTTAATAGATGTTCTTGAAGAACATTGACTAAACAGCTCTCTTTGAGAAAGTCTGAGTGCAGCCTCCATCACTTACACAATATGCGTTGAAAAGACACTATCCTCTGGATTTGATTCTGACTAATGGCTTACGCTTACAAAACGGCTCTGTGTCATTGGAGCCCCACCTTAGCATGTGTCTCACTATACCTGTCGGTTATAAACACCTGAGGTAATAAACACCAGCACTTCTTTAAAACCACAAGATTAAATAATAGTGTTTTTCTTAACAGGAACCCTGGGGTCTGTGAGACACGGAAAGCCAAGTGGAATAAGTAGATGAGTGTCAAACCTTTATTTTGAATTTGATCTCACAAAAAGGGAAACTGGTAGAAAATGTCACCTGGGAAAGTTCTGCAACCTGTACTGAAAATGAAGGTGGATGAACTCTTTTTGTGCTGGTTGAGTCAGCCGGCAACTCAGCTGACACTAAAGGACTGCTTGAGAAGAATCAAGAACGAGGAGAAAACAGATGTTGGTAATGGAGATTCAGGAAATGGTAAAAACGAGAGGCTCGCTAATCCAAACTCCAGTTCCAGGCAGTGCGTATTAGGAGATGCCAGATTGCCTTTGATGTCCTTCAGTCCTCCTCAACTGTCTACTACCCTCCCGTTGGCAACTCCAGCCAGCCCGAGGAAGGTCTCTAGTGTTAGAGCAACACGTCGCTCCTCAGGAACCAGAGTGGTAAGTCTGTTTTCTACTTCACAGACCTGTTCGTTTAAATGAGAGTGAGTTTTGTGCTGGTGGTATTGGCAAATTATGCAAGTAATTGGTTTCACCACAGGAAGTGTTGAGAGCAGAGTGAGGTGGTGGCAGCAATGAACATAAAATGTTATCTGTGTGCCATTATGCTAATGGCTAGGTGGCCTAAACTTCCAAAAGACTCTCTTGGCTCCTCGCAGCTCTTCGGCTTTTTATAGGCTGTACATGTCTGACACAAAATAGAAAAAAAAAAATCATTTTTCTGTCGAGAGCAATGTATTATTTTGATATTGCTCTTCTGTAAAACTGGAGAAGGGAAGGCATCTTAAAAATTCTATACTCAGTACAGCTCTTCAGTTTGCTAAATAGATTATAGTTACCAGATACCTCTTGTTTAACTTACTTCCCCCAGAGGTAACCCAAACCAGGTGTTGATGCCACGCTTTCAATAGCAGCCCCTCCCACTGTTAAATGCAATCTGACTGGGGGTCAGCCTAAGTCCTGGTGTTTGCAGTCTTCTTTTTATAACATACTGCCTCGACAGCAAATATTCCTTTGTTTGACGATACCAGGCACTATTGTTAGTGCAGGACTCATATTTGGCTCTGCTCTATCTGCATATTAACGACGTAATTGTTTTGGTACTGCATGGTGCACTCAATGCTTCCTTTCTAAGGAGGTCTTGAGTTATAACAGACAATGCCTTCTGTGTAAGAATAACACCCCTGCCCCCAACCTGAGGGGTGGTTTTTTTAAACTCGTAGTTCAGTTCAGTCTAATTTCTAGCCCTTTTCCTAAATTGTAAAACCAAAGCTGGATAGAAAATGATGTGGTGACTGACAAAACTAAGCATTGCGTATGTGATCTGCCTTATAGCAAAGAGTTGTGACGAGGCGTGCAGTTGGTGCTGTAGGACTATAAATCCCTATCACTTAGTAATACCACTAAGTTGTAAGTGGGCATCACTCCCAGTCACTGCACATACTTCGGTATCCAACTCCATACACGGGCCAAACCTCTCGGTGTCCCAGGGAAGCCTTCTCAGGTTGGTAAGGGCAGAGAAGATAGACCTGAGGATGTTTATTGGTTACTTCTTGTCTGCTATTGGTGTGTATTGGATGTATACACTTAACCTTTCAACCCAGAGGAGTAACAACATGACTACTGTTTTCTACTAAATCATTTCATCTGAAGTGTTGCCTCGATTTCATAAATACTAATTTTCAAATCTAGCTTGGCAACTTGGAGTCCTCACTTCTTAGTGTCAAGACATCACACTTCTGGTCTAAAGTTTGTCTAGATTTGACCTGATAATAATAGGAACTTGTATTTTATGTGTCATCAGTAGCCAGGCACCAGGGCATGACAACTGATTTACTTATTTTTCTTTATGTTCACATATGTTCCTCCTCTAGTGAAATGTAGAAAGTTAGCAGATGCTCAGTTTTTTGCTTGCTTTTATCTGATACAAGAAAGGAGAGTTTCCATTAGAAGTCACTGTTACTTGTACTTGATGGCTAACTTGTGTACTGTAATTTCTCCTCACGTGTTATGGTTGATTGCTTTAAGTAGATCCTTTAAAGAAGAACTAGAAGGGATTAATGAAGAGTAACATTTTTAATTGGAACTGTTTGTATAGTGCTGACAGAGAACCTAGAGGGTTAGGTTGTTGGTTGTCTTTTGGTTTGTTGGGCAGAAGGAAGTTTCCAAGCAATAAAACTTGTAGACTTATTATTCAGCTGAAATGAAGCTTCATCCCAACGTTTCCTCATCTTTAGGAAGTGTAAATTACGTTTGGGGCAGGCATAAGCTCTTGAAATACCACCAAGACTTGCATGATTGCATGTTTTGCCAGACAGTGTATTTTCTTGTAGAAAGCAAAATATACCCCTTTTCCTTCTTGTACACCTGTAAAATACCTGCCTCAGTGCCGAAAGTAAGGCGTTTGGTTTGATTCACTTAATCAATCATGGCTTGCTCGCAAATCAAGCCACTGTGGTTTTACTTCACCTGAGTTTAAGTTTGAGGTCTTGTTTCTATAAATGGAAGAAAATGTGTCAGATAAGCCTTTTAAAAAGCAGTAATGGTAGGCAGGTCCAATAATATGGTTTTAAATTCTAAACTTCATTCCTAGAAAATAGTAAAAGTTAATGTGCTTAACTGCGCTTGAGGGTGATACTAGGAAAGGGCTTTGACATCCAGCCATAAAGAGCTGGGGAATTTCATCTTTTAGGACTATTTAAGTCATCTTCTTATTAAGCTTTTTCTTGGTGTGTACAGGAATTCTTAAATTGCAGCATACAGGCAATAAACTCATTTTGGCAGGATGTATTTTCAGTATCCCTGAACTGAATTGCTTCATTCGATTATGCGTAAGGTTGCTGTACGCTTTGTCCTGTTTCTTAAAGTGTTTCTGCAGCTTGTTTGAAGGACATCAAACAATAAAGCTGATAACCTAAGGATGAGAGTTTTCTGTTATTACTAGGTAGTAAATATGAATGTGTAGGAAACCACGTTTTCATGCTACAGGTTTCTGTATTTGTTAGAAAAACATGTTTTGCAGAATGGGAAGCATTCTTGGAAGACCAGTCTTGAAACTAATTAGATATTTAAACTTCAACAGCTTAAACAGGAGCATATGAGCCAAACAACTTAGTGTTCTGATGGCAGCTGTTAAACAGCATTAAAAGTACTGTGGCTGACAGCTATTGCATTCAAAGAGTTGTTTTTCTCTTTTCCTGAGGTTAGCTTGTAATTGAAGCTTGAGGGTTTTATTTTTATCCAAAATTCAGACATTGCCACGTGTCTTTCCTGAAACGGAGGAGAATTTGCAGACTTTTGAGATAGTTGAAGCCTTCAAAAGGGCTTCAAACTGAAAGCCAGGTTCTGGAAAACCACTAATTGAGAATAAATGGTTGGCTTAATCCACACGTGCATTTAAAAATCTAGATGGAAGTCTGCCATGAAAATTCAACCTGTGGGGTGTTTCAGTGTGAGGGAAAACACAATGGTGTGTGGTGAGAGTATAAGCATTTCTCCTTCAGGGCCAGTACTTCCCCTTAGCTTGCGCGGCACCCTTCGAGCGAGGCACCGTACCAACGCGGCTATCGCCAACTTCTGGTCGTCTCCGTTACGCGGTGTGACGTGCTTGCTAGCACTCCCTGTTCTGCAAGTGGCCTTGTGATTTCTGTGTGCTAAATGAATTATAATAGCAGAAAATCAGGGGCCTAGAGAAATCACAAGTTTAAGTCTTGAGTATTTTATGAGTATATTCTTGTAAAGAGAGGAAATTCTAGAGCTGTAACTTTCAAACTTGAGGAATAGCTGTCACAGCTTTCTTCCTAACCCTTATCACTACTGTACATGGATTTAACAGCGTTTCTGGCACTCTAGATTATCTTAAACATATGGGGCACACGCAATTGTACGCTGTTTATCACATTGTCAAAAATGCCAGGCCTCAAGGCCTAAAAGATGCCGCACGCAAGATGTTTAATCCTACCCAGCTGGTGTGCAAGGCATCTGGGGAAACAATTCACAGAATTCCCTCTGGGCATTTCGGGGGGGGGTGGTGGTGCTGGTGCAGAGAGAATGTGATACGATCTGAAAGTACTTCAAAGTTATTTTCCGTCTCTCTGCAGGGTCAACCTCTGCTATAAAGGTACTCCTTGGGTTGGTTTCTACATATCCTTCGCTTGATAAGCGTACTGTTCCTGCTTGTTGTCCCATGACAATTATTAAGGCTCAGTGTCCCATATTTCTGTAATATGTAATTTTTTTTATTGCTTTACTGTATTGCTGCATAGTGATTTTCATCACTGCCGTTCTTGTCAATTGTTTTTTTACCTGTTAGCTGATTTACATGGAGCACTATGACTAGAATCCATTTTAGTTTAAAGGGAGTCTAGAATGAAACCTTTTGGCGTTGACAGAAGTTTGAGCATAATAACAATTAACAGTTATTACTGGAACAAATGAGTTCTTCTGAGGACTCCAATTAAAGGGTAGCAAGGCTTAGACCTCATTGGTTAGACCCATGGTGGACTGTCTCCATGTTCTGCAGGTATGCTGTAAGGTTTTTTGGGGAAGGGAGGCTAGATTCTACTTGTAAGCAGAGAACTGACGTTCATAAAATGTCAGAAAAGTAAGAGGAAGTGGTTGAATCCTGCCAGCTATCCACTTAAGTAGTTAAGCTTTGCTGGCCTTGAAATTCCAAGTGTCTAGTCTGAGGTGTTGCATGTATCCACCCGAGTTCCGACCTCCTACGCCTTAATACTAGAAGCAACATTGACTACTAAACCGGGGTTACGTAAGCTGTGTTAGTGTTGCACCGCACACCAGATAACGCTGTGCAGGGCTGAGTGTGGTCTAGCACACACGCTCCCCAGCTCTGTGTTATGCAAAGCCGGTGTTAACAGTGCCCATCACTGAGTGGGGAGGATGGTGGACTTGGCTTCCAACTCAAGCCCGTCACTTAAAGGCAAACTGTAAATAACCTGGTATCAAACTGATGTACTTTTATGATGATAACGGGGTACTCTGACAGATGTCAGCACTAATGGGTTCACAATAAAGGTCCTTCTATGGTGCCAACAAAGGAAGGACAGCCAGAAGTTCACATTAAGGTCTGGAAGAGTGCAGCTATAGATGTTCCTAGAAAATCATTATTAGTTTCAAGTGTGGTGAAATAACAGTAGTCAGCACAAGCCGCACTGATAGTAAGTGTATTGTTGTTCTTAAGCTTTGCTATACTGAGTAGCTTGGAATAGAAGAAACATTATCCTGATCAGACAACCAGCTATTCATTTTATATATATATATATATATATATATATATATATATGAGAAACTGAAAGTTATTCACTATTGTAGCTTTTGGCTTTAGCCCTTTGTTCTCTCTGCGTCTTGTACCCTGGGATATAAATGTGACACTTTTCTTAGCCGTAGTATTAATTCTGTCTACATATTGTGCTTAGAAATAGTGATCTCGTCCTCTTTCGCAGTGGCAGTTGCGCTTGAAAGAGAAGATATTTCTGTCCTACTAGAAACTCAAATATTTCTTATAAGTCAAGTCTTAGGATGTTTTGGCACTTCTAGTGCTGAAAAATTGAATTCAGAATCATATGTGGCTTTCCTCAAATTTAAAATTCACCTGAATCTTGACACAGAACAAATTAAAATATTTGGATGTAATTTACTAACCACGGGCACTCTCTCCTGTATGAGCAACTGTAATTTAAAAGCAAATGAACAAAAAAGTTCATAGCTGTATGACATCATTACTTCCAGTTGCTTCTCTCTGCCCAGCCTTTCAAACCATTTAAGCTTAATTATAGCTTTACATCAGTCATTTAAACAGTTCATTCTTTTTAACAGGTGGTCAGTCTGGGAGGAAATTAGACATAGACAGAGAGAAGGTGTTTGAAATCCATTTTATATTTTTGAGAACCTCTCCATACGCCCTACACTTAGACTGTCAGCAAGAAATAAGCTCAAGACCAAAAGCACGTGTGGGCTGATTTCAGTACGGAATGATTAATGTAGTTAATCTAGTGAACAAGTTTGTCCACTGACAGACCTAGTCAACGACGGCACAGAATTTTTCAGCAAGCAACGTGATGAGAAAAATCTACAAAATGCCAGTGATGATACTACATGGCTGCAAATTTAGGGGCTTTGCATACATAACTGTCTTGAAAAAGTCAATGAAAGTTAGGCAACTGAAGTAGTTGCATTTAATCAAGAAGATACCAGTTAAGCACTCCAGTTGTTTTCTGCAGTCTACAACACCCGGTTACTAAACTAACCGCTACTAAGTGTTCTAACCGTGGCCTGATATGTAAATAGCTCCTTTGTGTTGAGTTGAATCAGTGTGATGTTCTTGTCTTCAAATCAACCAGATGGTGCTAATGTCTTAGTAAATAAGATTAGTTTGTGTTCTGTGAACAACAGGTACCACCTAAAATGAGTCCACAGAAAGCTCAGCAGTGATCAAGAGATGTTTTCAAAAGCGTGTTGCGGCACTCCCCGTTAGATGTGCCCCCTCTGCATAGCAATCACTGTTCTGTGTAAAAAAAAAAACCAGCTAGAAACTGTAGAGCCACCCTTCCTTGGGCACAGGTACTTGCAGGGATGGTGGGCTCTTAGGGCTGTTGGGATGCGCATGTAAATAACCTTGTGCATACTGCTTAGTTTCATTTCATAGGTATCTGTTCCATGCAGAACTTTCTAGAAACTTTGGCAGATTTCAGGCAACAAATGAGATGAGTTGGAAGACCACACGGAGACTTGAACAGCATTTGTAGAAATCTATGTGCAAGGAGAATGCAGGGAAAGACCTTACGAGTGGGTGACAAGGGAAATGCTGCAAAATATCTGTAAAATGGAGTGATAAATGTGCCCACCATGAACAAGGTTCGATTGGACCTTCTTGACAAAACAAGGCTTGTAGAGCTTATGAAATGGCTTGACTTGATCTGGTTTTAGAATTTCTCAGAACCAGGTCAGCAGTTTCTAAACAGTTTTAGTCCTTTAGGATTTAGATTTGTATGGATAAGCAGTTAATATTCCAGATTTTGTAAGCATTTCTACTAGATAGGATCATCACTGATTTATCATAAATAATCTTCATCCTTCTGGCATACTTCATTGACTAAGAAATAAAGCAAACTCTGAATTAAGTGATGTTGAAAGCACTTAATAGGCTAGATTCATCTTCTGTCTACTAACAGTCCTCATGAATAACTGTAATTTACAACAAATACTTTTTAAAAGCCTTCTGTTGTAACAAGATTTTAAACAAAAGATCACCAATTTTGTTGTCTTAACTGTTAACTTGTTAACAGACTAAAGAATACCTCCTAAAATTCTGGCTATTTGCTTATTCATCAAGTAACAGATTTAAGCTTAGTATTTTGGAAAGATCTTCTGGAATGTTTGAAAAAAATATTTAGACTCTACATCATCAAGACTTCCAGTGATGGAGAATGGAGGAAATTGCTAGTCAAGAGTACTGTTGCTGTTCTGGCAGTGTATTTGTGGTGTTACGCCTCTGTCAGTCGTTATTTCCTCCTGTGTGCTGGTTGCCCCTTCAGTTACAGTGAAGTTGAGTTGGTTACCGGTGACCAGCTGCTTTGCTAGGCCTTCTTTCTTTACTTTGTCCTTTGTCACTGTACCCTGCTTGCAAGTCTGGAAGTGTGTGACTTTTCATTTAGCTCTGTAGAAACCAGTATGGTTCCTGTTGCCTCTCCACTTCCTCTGTCAGCAATGATTTCTTACTGATTCATGACCAGCACAATTAGTGCAGGAGTAACCCTCTAGAGCCTTTCTACCAGAAACCCCACTGTTGGCGGGTATATAACGATCTGCTGTCTTACTAACACGGGGAGAACAAGGTCTGTATGTTAAGCTTCCCGACTTGTTGGTTTTGCTTTAAGATCTTCAGGGAGGGAAATCTCAAGCGAAAGCATAAGCAAGAAGCTGTCCTGCAGCTGTCACTGACTCAAAATTATTGTCTTGTGATTTCAGGGACTAAATTACATGTTGTGTTAGTCTGTGATGCTGGAATTAAAATAGTGGCTGTACTTTCATACACTGATCATTCTAGTTTTGGAAATAATGAAAAACCAAGATATAAATGTGTTTTTGACAGGATTAATTGAAAATTCAGTTCATGTCAAAGTGGTGAAGTACTGAACAGCTGGTGCAATGTTTAAATAAGTTGCTGGACAGTTATAAAACATTGTCATTCATGTTCTTTACACCAGATTACTGTGTCAACTTCTAAATTAAGGTGACACAAGGTAAATAATACCAATCTAGAAATGATTAAATATCCAAAATGTCCTCTCTGACTCTGAAAAGTTGCATAATATTAGACTTATAAAAGCTGCTGTCTGACTAGAAAAATCTCAGTGGCATTCTGAATCAGCCTGAACTGATTCTTCCTTTCAACCTGTTGTGCTGTTCAGAGGCTTACCCTGGTAAAGTTACGGACGTGTATGTTGTGGGCTGTAGCTTTCTCTGTGGATAGTGTCTGTAGCTTCATGGTACATCTGAAGTGTGAACACCCAGCATCTTATTAGAGCACATGTGACTTAAATTTGGGTATTCCATACCAGATACTTTATTTGTCTTTATTTAATAACCACCTTAGCAGCATCAATTTGGGTGTATCTGGTTTTCATGATTTGATTTAGGGTCATCTGCAGATCATGAACAGTAAATAGCTTTCATCTATAGAGCGCCATTCCAACAACCTGTTTCCATTAAAACTCGGTTTGTGCTACGTACAAATAAAATGTAAACTGATAATGTTTTCCTAAGGTGGCAGAGAACATGAGAATTGTTCAGAAAGGAATACAAACCATCCATTAACTGTCAGGCTTCAGTTTTGTAATATCTAGTGTTGACGCTTGCTGAAGTTAGTCTGCCAGATGCAGTTAGCAATCTAAAAAAGCCCATGCTATGCCTTTGGAGTCCAGGCAGTGTAATCATTGCAAGGTGACATGTACCTTATCTTGCTTATAATTTGATAACAGCCCATGGCGTGGTGTACATACATGGCATTCCTCTGGTAATGCGCAGAGAATCTGATCAGCCCATCCTTCCTGGGCTACCAACATTACCATCTCTCTCACATAGAACGGGTGTCTTTTTATTCACTGTCTTGACTCCTAAACATACTGGATTCCCCCAGCAATTGTGGAAAGAACGTCCAGGCATTGCTCTGTCTAATCCAAGAGTACTGGAAAATTTAAGTGATCAATAGAGAAGGCATGCACATGCAAGACTTCCATGGTTTTTTAATTGTCTGAATGGTCAATGGGGGAGACACTGTATCCTTCAAGAAAAAATACATGCTTCTAGACCCAGATTCACATGAACTTCCTTCCAAGGCCAAAGGATCGGTTTTTCCCTGTGAAGGTAGATTTCTTAACTACAGTGACAACATCTAGCAGTCCATTGGTGTAGCACACCATACTCAAAACACTCCCAATAACTCAAAAGCAATCAGTTTGGGTGGCTGGGTATGAGCATATCATCTCAATTCTGTCTGTGATCTAGACATTGTAGACTTCATCTCCCTTGGGTTTTGTCAGTGTACTGCTGAAAAGGGGTGACTCATCCAAAGGAGAGCTGGGGATGGATAGTAGTACTTTTGTTATGCTGTTCAGCTCACAAGCGCATTGTCCTCTCGTCCTCTTCCCCTGCAGAGCCATTAGAAATGGGAAATTACTAACAAGAAGCAAGTTAGACAAGTGTCTCAAGAACTAGGAAAACTGAGTATTTGGGATCCCATTAAATCCCTTTCCTTATCCATGAGTATAAGGATGGATATGTTTCAACCTTGTGCAGAGAAGCTGTGGGTGCCCCATCCCTGGAAGTGTTCCAGGCCAGGCTGGATGAGGCTCTGAGCAACCTGGTCTAGTGGAGGGTGTCCCTGCCCATGGCAGGGGGGTTGGAACCAGATGGTCTTTAAGGTCCCTTCCAACCCAAACTGTTCTATGATACTTGTTTCAGGATAGTCAAGGGTTTGGGGAAATGAAAATAAAAATCAGTATTTGTGAATCAACATAGAGAAATCAGTACCAGTGGGTTTCCCTCCCACCAACTCGCGAGTACCAGCACTATCATTCTTCATTCATTTATTCAGTCTGTGTCAACACAGGATGTTGCTGTGTATAGTGTTAAGTAGAAAAGTACTGCAGATGCCACCAAGCCTGCCGAAATTGTGTTTTCTTATTTTGTAGGTCACAGAATCAAATCTGACTGGGATGAATGTTGCCTTCTAATTTTTCCCCTTTTTACTCAGGACCTTGAGAACTGCTGTTACAATCATCCACGGGCTGCCACTGGTCTGCAGTGGCATTAAAGATCTGCAGACTAGTGTAAATAATGCAACTCCTAAACGAGCATTATGTTTACTGTAGTGTGGTGGTATTTGCATCTACTGTTATACATTTTGCAGAAACAAATAATTATCAGTCAAATGTTTAATAGTTATGTAAATAATGGAACATAGTTCCAGCATCCTTTAGTAGATCAAAGGCCAGGTATGCACTAGCTGGTCTAGAAATAACTCTTCATAATATTAAATACTGGGGAGAGTCTAGTCACAGACTTCTGTGAATACTGGGAGGGGGAAAATTGAACCATGCATTTCAGGGCTTTTTGTATTGTCTGCTTGTTTTCCTAGTCTAGCAAAGAATTGCTGCTTTCATTTGTCTGTCTTCTAGTGTATTTATGTAACTTCTTCTTAGTCTTTCCTGCATAGTAGCTGTGTTTTACTTTGCATTGTTAGCTGTGGGGTTTTTTATATCTTCCTGAACTATTTCCTTGTACTAATAGTACTTTTTTTCCACTTTAACCATCTGAAATACATCTTTACTACCAAGTTAGTCATGCTGTTTCTTCTGTTCTCTCTACTGATAATGCTACCTTACCTTAGTTATCTTCTCTTAGCAGCTCTTTTCTGCTCCTCGCTAATCAGTTACTTTTGGAAAGGGTTACACTAGTTGCGTGACCCTTTAGTTGACTGTTGTGGAGATGTGACAGTTCTCTCCACCATTAACCCAGCAGCCACTCAGATTTCTGCAGCATCGCCAGCTGGTGGATTCTATTAGCTTGCACACTGTTGCCACTGGGCTCGCTCATTCAGCCTTATTTAAACCATCTCCAAAGGACAAACAGGCTTTCTGTCATCTTGATTCACATGTTGCTGAGTTGAAGACTGGACCCCAGCAACTAAAGGTTTTGTATGGCTGAATACATCTTATTATTTATTTAACTTATTTTCTTGGAAGCCTTCTGTAATGCTTGGATGCTTTTATCCCAAGACTTGAGGTCCCCCATCATCTCTTCAGGATTTACATCCACTGTCAGTATATGCTTCTGACAATAAATTGTGTAGGCAAATGCTGCACATGTGTTGAGGTATTCTTCAGGCTTCTATTTCTTCAGCATTACCCAAAATACTAGTGATCCTCATTTTGTCTCACTTGAATACTTTTGTGTTAAAGCCACGTTAATATTACACTGCCGTTGCGTACATTCAGATCTCAGTTAAAGTGGTAAGCTCTTTAGCCACAGTCCCTTGAGTCAGACCCATTCATAGTGTGTATCTTTAGCTTTGGAAGGAAGCTCTGAGCAGGCATCTTCCCCTCTGTTTATCTAGCTAATAATACGCTGCCAGGATACTTGAACAGCTTCGTGGCTGGCATCCAGCCCTTCACCCAGGAAAGCGTTTTGCCATAGCTTTCACTGGAGAGAATTCAGATTTAGAATAAATGCAACACTACACTTGAACACTCCGAGTTCAGTCTGGATAGAAGCTGACTTTCCCTTTCCCCCATGGCTAATTCATGACTGAAAAGGCTAAAGCAGATCTTAAGGGATTCTTAACCACATTGCTTTACAAATGTTTCTGTCTCCTTAAATGTGGCAATACAAAAAAACCTTTTCAGGTGGTGAGAAGGAAGTGGTTAACAGCTGCCAGTGTACTTACCTCTGTGTGTTGCAGTTAAATGCTGAATTGCATGTAGATTCTTTATATACTGCATCCTGTGGACTTTTGACAACGGCACTGCGTGCAGGTATGTCAACAACAGCTAAGTTTGAAATGAGACTAGCGACAATAGTGCTAAAACAGTATTAGGCTAACAGTGGGATTGACGCAACATCTACCTCAGGCAGTGAAGTAGTATTATGACAGCAGACAGAATATGCAAAACACTGAGCATAATACACTGGTTAAGTGGTGATGGACTCGGAGCTCCTTTTCAAAACAGGAGGGAAATCTGCAGCTCTCTCCAAAATGGGGTTCAGAGCACTGATTTCTTACTGAGGCTCCTTCAGCAGGTTAAGGTGAGCTGGAGCTCTAGTCTTTTAGGTTAGCTCTCCATGTGGCAACCAGTCACCTTAATGACATCCTGCAGCCACCTCAAGACCGTGAATGGGAGCGCATCACCTGGTAAAAAGAGAGGAAGACAGAAAGCAATTGAGGTGAGAAGATAATTAAAGTAAGGAAAGGTAAGGTCTGTTTTGCCTAGCCTGAAATGCAATCTGCCTTGCAATACAACCTTCCTGACCTTCCCCGAACATCTTGGTCTGGAATGGGTGTCTGTTGCCAGAGCAGGATTCTTCTCCTACTCTTAACACCTCAGTCCTTCGTCTCAAGTTCCAGGCATGCTGCTGTTGTGTGCTGAGCACCCAGCTCCTCGTTGGCTTCCTTGGGGCCCAAGGGTTATCACAGGTTGGTTGATTTGATCTTCCTAAAAGACAGTGAGTGATAGCCAGTTTTGCTCAATGCCGTTTGATAGTCTGGTCATGCCAACCACAACATGTCTGACTCTTGCCTTGTCAATTCCTTTCTTGTTGTCCCGCTTCTGAAAGAAATAAATATCTTCATAATGAGTTGCAGTGAGGAAGCAGGTGGGGGAAACTGGACACTAAATTAAAACCAAGAAAACAGGCTTTTTGTCATTTATTTTCTAATAGTGTGTGATAAACTCAAAAGGATCCAATTAAGACAAATCATGTTTCACTAGTACTTTTTCATCGTTTCGTTTTCTTAATCTTAGGGGAGGGTATGTACTCTGAGGTTTTAATATATTGTTATATGACAGAATGGCTGTGAATGGATGAATAGGGCTGAAGATTATCGTGGGGGGTAAAATAATGCAGTCCAGTAAGAGAAATCTCGAACTTAGTGGTGAAAGAGTTGTTCCAGTGTTTCTTGGGCTGTGTACATCTTTGTGTAATCAAAAAAGTGGTCTTATTTAAAGCATGGGGGATGGAAATAGAGTAAGACTGGCCAGATCTTTCCTTTTGTGCTGTTTAACTAGTGCGTGGCAAGACAGATAATAAATGGGCAACATACCACCTCCAAAATCTCTAAGATATTGGTAAGAGTATTCACAGCTTCAGCTGGAATAGCCAGAGCTGCCATACTTGTAGCTGTAACAGTGGTATTTTGGAAACAAAAAAATCAAAATAGTTGCATTCCCTAAAGATTGGGATGGTAAAGATATACCATTTAAAATATGAGAACTTTACCGGTTATCAATTAATGTACCTAAAGCCGTAAAGTAGGAAGGACAGGTGGTCACTTTAATTTCCACAAAAGCTTATCAGATTTCTGTTTCTGGGAAGAAGATTGCTGTGGACTAAAACATGGCCTCACACCCCCATCAAATGTATTTGAGATTCAGTAAACTGAAAATAGAGTACAGTAGCAGCTGACTCTTGACTTTAGTGCTGCTGAATGTGACGGGTATGCTACTGCTTTCTGCCTAATCATTTGAATGATTAGATTCTTGCAATACGGTAATTTAAATCCAGATGAATGTAAAAAAAAAAAACTATTTCATGAAACTATGAGAGCCACTCAAAGTCTGTATGCAGCTTTTCGTGGCCTTGCCTTCGTTTTCCCAGTGAACAGGGCTCCTTCTAAAAGACTGGAAAGCTTTAAAAGGCATTTAATTGCTGTATAACAAGCCTTATCCTTCGGTGAGGTACTTCATTGAAGCTAGACAGTGAGTGTTTTGTGACAGAAGGAAAAGCTGAGGGGGATGGGAGGAGGAGGAAGCTACAAAATGACCACGGCTGGCCTCTCTGCATTCCTGTAAGGCTTGCTTTTTTAAAATTGGAAGCTGCTTTTATAGATGCTGCTCCAAACAGGTTTGTTTTTTTCCATACTGTCCCATTTAGACTTTGGAACGCGCGTACGAAAGGGCAGGCCCCCGAAGTGACTTTCCAATCTGTTTTTGCCATTCCAGCCAAGTTCCCTCTAATGTATGGAGCAGGCGAAGTTGAGCTGACTCTCCTATAATATCACAGAACTCGGGCGCAGCTGCTGCTTTAAGTGGCACTGCGTGATAATAGAACAGCTCTGCTATTTACTGGGACTCAAGTGCCTGGACTGGCACACAGAGACGTTATATGAAATCCGAAAGCATGAGGATAAAGGAGATTTCTTTGCGGCAAGACCCTGATCTGAGAAAGGAGTTGGCACTGCTAGCTCGAGGATGTGATTTTGTTCTACCTTCTAGATTCAAGAAGAGACTGAAAGCTTTTCAGCAGGTCCAGGTTTGTCTTTCGGTTCTTGTACAATGAAGTTATTGTTGTCAGTTGTACCTTCACGACCATGCAAATGGCAGCAAATAGATGCAAGCTCTTCCTCAGCTAGCAAGACTTCGATAATCTGTTCCATATACGATGATTTTTCTGTGTTTCAGAAGGCTGTGCAGGTAGTTTTCTGCTGACGAAAAAGGAGGAGAGTTTACCGAAGCATGTAGCGTAGATAAAGTATGATGTTTGCACAGAGGCATGTGCAGTGGAAAGTTGGTGTGCTTAATGCTATTAGACTTTTAAAGAATGTTTTCCTTAATCTGTGTAATCATAATCTGCATGCATTTCCCCAGGGGGGTTTATTTACCTTTTACTGAACTGGGCATATGAAACACACTGAAATAAGCTGTAGCTTTACTAACTCAAACATCCTGTCTTAAAAGGTGCTTTCATACTTAGACAATGATCCTGAATTCCTTTAGATTGTGTTTATTTTGGACTCCGGGTGAGAGCAGTTGTTGCTATGTGGTTCGCACTGGTGCTTCTTTGCTGTTTTGCAGCAGTGAGTTAAATCCACCATTTTAAAGTGAGCTCGTAATTGAGACTAGAACCATTTGAAATGCGTAATTAGTATAAAAACTAGTTACAGAGTAAATGTTCAAAGAGATTATTTGGGGGGGGTGCATATTATTTCTATTGGTGAAACTGAAAGTTGGTATTTCCTCGAACGCACTTAACTTCAGGGCTTTTGGTGGTATGTGAAAACACTCACTTTGTCCTTACCTCACCCTCACTTCTAATTCAGGTACTAAAGGTATGTCAGTGATGGCACATGTGACTTTTTTGATCCTTTCGTAGTTAAGGAAAGCTTAGCAGTTGAAATAAAAATTACATTATTTTAAGATTTCTGGCTTTTAAAATCATTCTAAATATAGCCTGCTTCTTAATCTGAATTCAGTGCACTAGAGTCCCTTTCAGGTGACCTTCAAAAGAAGGCCACAGAGCCCTGTGACCCTAAAAATCTGTTGGCTTTGTCTTCTATATTATTTCAAATTTGCTTTACCTATGCTTTATAAGCAACGCTTATTCCTTTGTGCAAAGCAGAATGCAAGTGCTGACCCTGCTGTTTCATTCACAAGTTTATGCTGAATGCCATGAAAAGATTTCACAACTTGAATCTGTTGTGCTGAAGTGGAGACAGAGAAGGAAACTTGTTGACTAGAGACAGCAGGAAAAGAAAATACTGTCTTAACTGATATTGCTACTCCTTAGGTGATTGGTATTTAGCCACCTCAGAGCAGGAGGCAAATTTAGTCTAGTCATGGCATCCTGTTGTAAACAAACACACGATTACCTTGTGTGGTGTCCCTTCGTGAGCTGTCTCGCATGGGATGGTAGTTAGATCACTTGCACTTTTACAGGGCTTTTCTTTGTGGTGAGCTAGAAAACATCTCCGTGTAGTATGGTAATGCATGTATACAAGCAACTCAGCACTTTAGGAAACAGCTTGTCTAATTGTAGGGTTTTTTCTGTTTTAGCATACTGATGGCTATAAACTTGCAATGCAGACAATGAACAAATATTTTTAATTTTTAACCAGATTTGCACTTCTTGGGTAAATGGTAAATAATGTATGTTAAACCACATTGTGTTACAGACAGAATTCTGAAGGCATAACAGACGGAATAGGAATATAAAACTGAAATCTGATGTCTCTTTGCTTAATTTGATATAAAGTATTTAATCCCAGGTTCCTTTTTTAAATGGCACTTCACTTCATGATTTTGCAGAGGCTTGTTTTAAAATACCTTACAAAACCAAAATGTGAGTGTTGCTAGCTGTTGGTATAGAAGAAGATGGATATCGTTCGTCTGACATTTCATGTTAATGTTAATTTCAAGTTGTCCTCATGGGTTAGGTTAATTTCAAAGAACAGAAATTCATCATCTACAAAATCACTGAAGAGATTTCATGGTGAAATTAGACTGCTTAGAGCTCTTATAGAGTAACTTGAATAGTTGTTTTTCATTTCAGTTTCTAAGCTTCGTTGCCATTGGAGTTTACAACCTCCTGTATCGCTGTAATACTAGCTTTCAGACCGAGTAGTTCATGAGTGTGATGTAAAATCAGAATGCTAAAATGAAGCAGGAATGGAAGCCAATCTGTTTGTCTATACTCTTCCTCCACTTTTATAACTTTTCATATCCATGCGGTTATTGTAACTTGTTAAAACAAATGGCAGCTTCCCCTTAAGAGGTTTAGTGCTATTAAAGCCAGCCTCTTAAAATAAAAAAAGGAGCAGCAGTGGTGGATGGTGTGGTAACATGTTGCTCAACATCTGCCCTGAGGTGGGTGGGGGTGACTGGGTCTTCCACAGGTTCTAGGGATTCTAAGGCAGTGGCTTTTTGCAGAGCTATGTAAGTAATCTGTGTAGGTAATCCCCTGTGTTTTGGAAGGGGTGGTCATTGGAGTGTAGCAAATCAAGTTTCATGAAAATCTTTAAATAGACAACCAGTAATGAGGTGGGTGGCTCTGGGAAGTGGTGGAACAGGCTGTTTCTCAGCGGCTGCATTTATTAATGAGAACTGGTAACACTGAGCAAAATAAGGCTTTCTGGGAAGATTGATTTCTCAAAAGGAAGATAAACCGATACCGAACTATTGACATACTCTCTATTACTTTGGGGAACTGAATTACTTTAATATATAACTGCATAAAACTTAGTAGCACTTCAGTCTGTTGTCTCCTGATGTTGGGTGTAAGAGACTTTTCTTGGGTAATTTAGCACCCACAGAATATAGTGAACTGGAAAGGCAGCACTTGAGCAAGATGAACGTGGTGCTTTTTATCAGTTTCGCCGAAACTTTGGAGGGCGAAGGAACTATCACCGTGTCAAATGTACCAGCAGCTTAAAGATGTGAACTGAAAGCCTTATTACCTGCTGATAGCTGAGCTGTTAGCCAACAGCTGGTGACATCCCTACCTGTCAGGGCTGGAATATAAGTAGCAGCATTATCCAGGCTGTGTGAGGAAAATATGTCTGAAGTGGGAAACGAGGATAACAGGATAAAATACATCTGTGTACAGTGATGTGCTTGTACCCATGTAACTCGGTGTTAGCTAAACTCAGAAAATGGGTATTTTTTGTTACTCAGAGGCTACACCATGCTGTGAAACAGCTGAGTTCTGACTTTAAAACTAGACTTTCTTAAAGTCAGACTCGTGCTGAATGTGAACCTTTTTAAAAAAGGAAGAAGTTGGCCTAAATACTGAATTGATCCTCTGAATGACAGTGCCAGAATGAAGTGCTGGTGTGTTTTCTGATGCTTTAACTACCTCACGCCTTTATCTGCCGTTACTCCTTGGTGATTCCTGTAGTTGTATGTGTCACACCTCAGTGTGGAAATGGAGAACTACTGGTTCCATGGCCACCTGTTAACGACACTAAATGCTGCTCACGCATGCTATTTATGTCCACTGTATGAGAACTATTTCTTCGATTTCTGCAGTGCCTCATGAGATTGGCTTTCCTTCAGTGGGAAGTAAGCTCAGGCATTAGTGCTTCTCGAGCACTTTTGCACTCCTCAGTTAGCAAAAAGCTTCATAAAGGGTTGTGGTATTTATGTAGCTGCAATGGATACAGAGGCTGTAGGTGCTGCCGTGTGCTGGGCAGGTGTGTGATGGTGCTGTAGTGCCTTGATTCTTCCAGTGATGGAGATAACATTCCCATTTCTGAGGTAAAATGCATTTTTTAAAGTTCAAGTGAGGCAGTTGGTTTACAACTACAGTCACAGAAGTAGGTGGTGTAACAGCTAGAGGTCTCCAGCAGGCCAGCTTTCCTGTTAGCATCAGTTTTCTAATTTAACGTCATTTGAAGAGAAATTTCATTCTGACTGTAGCTAATGGTTACACGTGATGCTGCTTTGCTGATATAATGCCAGTTTTCTGGAGCAGATGCCAGCGTTTGTGATGGAATGACAGTATCAAAGCTACCTGCTGAGAGTGCCTGGCTCAGATGAGAGGTTTTCCATAAATGGTCCCCCGCTAGTGGATTGCCAGGTCTTAAGCTCTAGCCTCTTAAAGGAAGCTGGAAGCAAACTGGTAGCTTTTTTTTTACCACTTCTGCAATGGCCACTCCAGTTTTGAGCTCAGAATGTATTTGCTGCCCTGTGGTAACAGCTTCTTTACCTGCTTGTGTCTGGTAATAAATTTATGCAAATGTGTACAGTTTCTGTAGAAGAGCTGATGTGGTGCAAGTTTGTTACAGCTTGCTTGCATACATTATTTAAGAGTCTAGACCTCGGGTCCCTCTGCAGCTAAGCTTTGGGGGTTTTTTCGACTCATAAATTCAGACATTGAAGAGTTCAGATTTATTTATTTTTCCCCTTGGAATAAAAATTTCATTAGCCTTTTGTCCATTTAAACATACTTCCCATACCTTTATAATCACGAATGCTACTAATAGTAGATGCTCTGTGAGTGTTGACAGTAGTACTTTACAAGAAATCCTGAAACAGTTTGGCACATAAAATATCCTTCAACTTTTAGGGGATCAGAGGGATGAGGGATTGTTTTTGCAATTGTCCGAATCTGAGTTTGTTGGGGCATTGCCAGGCAAGAAGTTGACGGAATACTTGCTCCAACTGTTAACTCTGCAGCTCTGTACCAAGGCTGAGCGTGTTGCTGTTTTTCTTGTTTGAATGGATTTTTACTTAGCACAATTGCATTGATTGATTGAAACCTGTTTTGTTGTAAACATGGGAGGATGAGAAGCTATCGCAGAGTTTAAGAATGAAGTGGATGTCCGTCTTAGCCCTCTTTGTTACTTCTGATGGTTGAACCCATGGCCTGCCCTGACAAGTGCTGTTTTCCTACAGAGATGTTCAAATTGGCTGAGGTGTAACTGCCTGTCAGGTTTCTCCCCATTAAAATGATGTTCGGGCAGGCAGGGCTTCCTTGCAGGTAGTGTGTCCCAGTGTGGTCCCTTGGCTGTGTACAATCAAAATGGTTACGTGCTAGGAGGATCTCGCCAGCTTATCTCCCAAAAAACAGTTGGGGCTGCAGAAAACACTCCTAAGGAATAGGAGGTCCTGATTTAACCTATGATCAGAATATTTTCCAAGAAAGCTGCAACTAACTGGATATATTGGTGACTGGGATACTTGATTTGACATAATTTATGAAACGGGGGCTGTCTGACAACAGCTCACAGTCAGTGACTAGTATTTTTGCACCACTTCTTTCTTACCACAAATGCAGAAGAAACTGCCTTTCACAGGGCAGGTGTTTTCTGAAGAATCTTTTCTTTTTTCCATTTTAAAATCTGTACACTTTTTCTTTTGTAAATTAGCAGGGCAGGTGGAGGATACAAAAAGTATTTCCACTGCTCAGCTACAGCAATAAAGCCTTTGGTAAAAGTTTTGTCAGCCAATGAAGCAAGTTACTGATGGACATTGTAACATGGAAAGGTCTCTTGTGCTCATGGCTTTGGGCTGGAGGTAACCACATCCTCCTTCTTCCATCCCCACCCCAGGGCACTTAAGAATAAACCATTAAACTCTTCCTAACTGTGCAGCTGAAACTTTTTTGATGCTGAAGCTCTAGGTGTTTGTACAAAATCCCAAACACGTGCGGCGCGTATATATTGCTGAAAGTAAGGAGGTTGGCAAGTGCGTGCTGGAATGGTTAGGTACCGTGCAGAAGAGTGCTCCTAAGGTATCTCGGATGGAGAGTCCAGCCAGCACTGAACTAGTGAAAATGAGGTTTTGAGCACCTGAATGTTTTCCTGTGCTTGATTGTTCATTACATGCTACTTCCCTACATGTGCACATAGAGACTTGTCTGTGGTGACCCTTTACACGTGCTTTTAAGCTGGATGTGGGTTTAGTTTTAATGTGCAAGGTGGTGTGCACGGAATGTATTTCATGGCTTTGGGTGGAAGCTTTTCCTGGATGCCACTACCTACTGTCTCCTCCTACATGAGAATTAAGACACTATCCCAAATAGGTTTGTGTAGACGGTGCGAAGTTTGCATGCCCTGCTGAAATACTGAGGCTTGAACATAGAAAGCTACTGCACGGAATTCTCTTGAGGCTCACTTTGGCTGTTTAAATATGGCTTGATTAAATCAAAGGGGAAAAGGGTTGCTGATAGTTAATGCCACTATCAAATGGTTTTGAAAGAGCTCTTTAACCTTTAGTAAGGCTTTTAATGCTATGGGGTGACGGCCCTTCCCACAGCAATTGCACTCAGGCTGGTGGGGCACTTCTAACTGCATGACAGCTAGGAAGAGAAGGAGTTCAGCTAGTTACTTTTCACCCTGCTGTCTTAAGACTTAAAAAAATGCGAGAATTAGGTTCAGATAGCAAACAACTAAGAATCTTATTTTTTTTTTTTAACCTCAGAAACAGAGGTTACCTTACGAACAGTATTTCAGTGACAACACAGACCTGAAGTCTGGCTTAGTAAGTTGAATTTCACAAGTTTAAATTGTAAAACGAATGTAGATTCCTGTCCCTGCAGCTTGGTAGCCAGGGATGCTCTAGAAGGATTATGATTTTGCTGTTGATGTTTGCTCTCAATATGGACTGCCTTACCACTGAGTTACTGCAGTAAGGGTACAGCAGAACTTGATATGGAGTGATTTTTTTAAAAAAAGAAAACCCCCAGAAAAATAAGCACCATACAAATCAACTCTTTCAAGCTTTCTATTTGTAGTTTGGCCACCGGTTGCCAAACCAGAAAGGGTTTTGCCTGACTCCGGGTTGTCGGTGGACAGAAAAGGGAACAGATCAGTTAGATTCACCATTTATTTTATCTCAAGTTACAGTAACAGTGTCTGCAGATGAGCTTCTGAACACAGTGAGCTTGGCACGTAGGTAAACAAAATACATGAAAGGCTTCCATCCTTAGAGCTGTTCTCATATGCTTATAGCAGATAAGACATTGAATGTGTATTTAGCCCGTGGAATTCTTGTTCTAACTCTGTCATATATTCCTCCTGCCAAGTTGTAGTCTGTTTAGAACCTTCCTTAGACTTGGTTTTTACTGTTATAAAATGAAGAAGGATCCTTGACTCCTGACTATAAACCTCGCTGAATCTCTCTTGATTTGCTTATGGAATTGCTGCTTGCTGGAACATGTCAATCCCAGAAACTCAGAGCACTTCAATTCAGCCCAAGTGGGATAGAGCTGTGTGGCTCAGCCTCTAGGGTGAGGTTGGTTTAGTGCTGGAGTATAATTTGCCTTGAATCACAAGACCAAATGACCATAGACTTTGGTACAGAAATAGGCCTGGGCATAAACTGCCAGACCATGCGTGCGTGAGCTGAGAATGGTAGCAGCCAGGCTGTGTAAAACCGAGCTGAGCACACAGCCTGGCACATGGCGGGAGACTCCCAGCCGACTGTCGGAATTGGAAGGGGAACATGGGCTGCTCTGGGAGGGTTGCTGAACCCTGCTCCCTTGTGTTAATTCAGGTGACCAGCATGTATAAAATCAGAAACAGCGTAGTTTCAAGTACTGTCTCAGGTTTTTCCTTCTAATGGCTAGAAATTTATGGAAAAATGCTAATTTTCCCATTTCTTTCCCCTCATTGTAGCACAAACTTTAAGTGACTCCAGACCAAACCGGATCAGAGAACTGATCCGAGTTAAGGCTAACAGCAAAAGTAAGCTAGTCTAAAAGTGCACCAGGTTAGAATTAATAGATGTTTATCTCTTACTGTGGGAAGAGAAGCATGTATGATAAAATTAGTCGCTACTGCACATCCAACAACAGCCGCCAGCCAGCGACTGAAGGGTAGCAAACTGAAGTCTGGGATAGGAAGAAGCAACTGGGACTGAAATGATTGTTGCCAGAGGAAACTTATGTGTGTGTACCCTGGTGCCTGTTTCCAGCATAGGTTCATTCTCTGTAGGTGCCTCTCTGAGCGTGATCGTTCACTTCTGTTTTACCTTTGAGTTAGGCGAGATGAATCATGATCTTAGCATGGGTTTAAGCCCAACGTAAGTTTATTTCAGTACTGCTGCAGTATTCCTCCAATCTTCCTTATGTTAGCATCAGAACCATGTTGCTCTCAAGTGAGATCAATTGTGTGAGGTTGGCTGAGGACAAATAGTGGTTTTTTAACTTTGTTTTAGCTGTCTCGGTGACCTGAGGCACTTCACCGTACTACTGCCCTATCGCTAGTGCTGACACAAAGGCCGGTAAACGCTCTGTGCTGGGAGTGGGGGAAGATGCAGGTGTATGGTGGGGCAGCTTGCCTTGTGCCCTGCTGTGAAACTTCGGTGTTAAGATTTCAGATTAAATTGCTGTTTTCAAACTATTTTCAGGGCAATAGCTAGATTTCAGAGAAATTTAGCTTGGGGTGGGGACACACACCAAATAAATCTTGAAAGCTTTCACTTGCCAAAGGATCATCTTTCACAGAGGAGAAAATACTCTTAAGCATATCACGCTGATTGGGAAGTGGCAGTCAGTGAAGTCTTGCAGTAATAAATCTGACTTTTTAGTTTAGCTAGAAAGAGGCTAATGAAAAGCGTGGAGAGAACGGGAAGGGGGGAAACATCGCTTCTTTGGCCAGGCTGGATGAGGCTGTGAGCAACCTGGTCTAGTGGAGGGTGTCCCTGCCCATGGCAGGGGGGTTGGAACTGGATGGTCTTTAAGGTCCCTTCCAACCCAAACCAGTCTGTGATTCTATGATAATTGGAAATCTGAATGTCTACCACAAGGTCAAGAGAGCTGGTGTTACAGAAGAGGTGTTGCTGGGTTGTCCTGGGGGAAGTTCTGGCAGTAAGCTTACTGTTACCTACCCTGAAGCAGATTTTTGAAGGCACTTTTTACATGCAGAAATATTTGAGGTGTTGGAACAGATTTTTATCAAGTAATGTCTTTTTCTTCCAAATGAGACTGAACCCTGTTCTAGACAACAGTAGCATAAATCTTTTACCGGGTGTTTTCAAGATTTAAATTCCATAAAACTACTGATGATGTCACTTGCTTCTGTAGAGGGAAATGCTGAGTTTCACTGTACGCTCAAATACATCTTCTTTAGCTTACTCTCTATTCCATTCCTATGACTTTACTGGTCAGACTTTGACAGCTGTAAAAACAGAGCTGGGAAGACTGGTCAGGTACCCCTTTTGAGCCTGCTTACCAGTAATATTTTCTTACACCCGCAATTACCATTTAACTTTGATAGGCTGTAGGACACCTTGTATTCTGTGAGAACTTGCTGAATTTAATAATTGAGAGACTTTTCATTAAAAGTGTAGCATAAGCTTCATTTTCAAGTTCACGTGCTACAGCACATTTGGGTCTCATCACTCCCACCCTGTTGCCCTTTGGGTCTCTGACTTCTGTTTTCTATTGCATATCAGGGAACTACATGCAGTATCTGCTTTTGTTGTTGGGTGGTTTGTAAGTATTGTACGTGGGTGGCTGCAGGGATGTTAAGATTTAAAAGGCTGAATAGCAGATGTCTGCATAAAATCCTCTTAGCTTCTTATGTTACCTGGGTAAAACAAGTGTGATACATAAGAACAGAAGACCCAGTCTATTGAAGAACTGGATTAACTTATGCGTTGCATACTTGACAAGTATTGCAAATACTAAGGATTTGAGCCAAACTTTTACCTATTTGATAGGTAAAAATCTTATTTTCAGTACTTAATGACATTTCTTGTTTTGGATTGTGGTATACAACTTTTTAGTAAAAACTTAATGTAAAGTTGTGTGTGAATGTGGGGCAGAATTTTTTTGGGGTCCTAATGTCTTGACCCTATTCTATGTATTCCATTGACTTTTTTCTACTATAGACATCCATATGGAAATTTGTCAAACAATACAGAAAGAGCTGAATGCTAACTCTGTAACTATGCTTTCAGCTCAATGAACTTGTGTCTTAATCAGTAAGCTGTCTAAAAAAACACTACATTCATAAACATATTTACCTTGTTTCCTTTTCCAGGAAGTCCTTTTAAGGTGAGGTTTCATGCACTTGCATTTGAATCCACGTTTTCAACCCCTTTGTGAGATTCAGGACTTCTGGGTGGGAGTCTTTATGTGCAGATGTAGATCTACACCTGACTGAGTACATGGTCTTAAAATACCTGAGAACAACCAGCCCCTTATTTCACAAATACATCCTGTAGTTGAGTGAGTCCAACATCGTGTTGGCTCTTCCTTCAGTTGAGAGAGAGGGAAAAGGGCATGTCATCTTAAAATCCCTGTTGTCTTCATTTTTGCTTAGAACCAATTTATCTGGCAAGTATAACTCACCTGTGGGTAGGTACAAGATGACAGAACTCTTTGGAATGAGGTGTATCTGTGTTCGCTAGTATTTACTGATGTATTACTCTATTGTAATTATAATAATAGTTTGATACCATTAGTATAATCAACTGCTGGAAAACAGTTGGAAAAGATCTGGAGAGTTGCAAAGTGAATTGGGAAGTTTGCCCTTTGAACAGTGACCCCAGTGGGATATAAATTTCCACTTTCTCCTATGTAAAAGTCAAGGCAAAGTGGTTTTGGATAGCTGTGGACAGTCCTTACGGTTGTATGCATCAGGAATGAAAACTGGTTATGTATTACAGGTTTTCTTGAATTCTCTTAGATAAATGTTGTTTGTTTATATTACAAACAAGGAATTTTCAAGGAATCCTCGCTTCGCATCTTTCATGTAAAAAAAGAAAACTGCAGTGGCAACTTTACAACTGGACTACTTCTGGACTTTACATGTACTTACTGCAAATGTTAATGCACCATTCGGTCCTGGCACTGCGGCACACCTCTTCTTGCACCATCTTTACGTGCTTATGCAGCTGTTATCCTCAACTCCAAGCACGTTGGGGTTCTGTGCTGTTTCTGGGCAAGCTGCAGTGAAAGTGTTGTTGCTTACCAAACCAGTCTCTTTTTGTCAGTTTAACTTACTGGTACCGGTATTGAAGGTTTCAACTCAAAGCCATAAGAAACTGTAGATCACTTTGTAAATGTTAAATTGACCACTGAAATGGGATCGTTGTGTAAAAAGAACGGTGGGCTGCTGCTGCAGATCTTCCATTCAGAGATTCAGTGTTAGCAGACTTCTAGCAATTCTTGTTAATGAAGAAATTCCCTGGTTAAAGTTAGAATTAATTTTAGGAGAGCTTAATCTCATACAATTAGTGCGTTTTGATTGCCCTGAAATAACAGGACTCTCTTCATCAGCTGTATGATTTGTGCATCCATAGAAGTCAGTAGCTGAAGTTGCAGGAAGCAGTGGAGCTTTTGGAGCCCTTTCAGCACCACGTGTTCCTCCTTTAGAGCGCACACACCGGCGTCCTGGCTGTACAAGGAGCCTTCTGTTGTCAGGCAGGATTCAGACTGAGGGAAGGGAAGAACCCCTGGCCCTCCTTGGGAAGGAGAAGAGAGGAGATGTAACACAAACTTCATAGTGCACTAGCTGGAGCTGATAGTTTTGGATGACCTGTTTCTTTCTTTGGTGCAGGCTCTTATCCCTGCGATGACTGACATTAACAGTACAATTCGGTTGTCCACCTCCAAGTTGCTAGTGGCATTTAAGAAGCATTAGTGTGCTCGGAACATCCACATGGCAGATGCAGAGCGAGAGCTGTGCGCCGAGCTGGCTGCTGGATACCACGTGGAATACTCAAGGGCATTTTGGGCTGTGCCCTAGATGGTATTTGCACTAGAGGCTTAATATGTAGGCACCGAATAACCCATCAGAAGCGACTGTGGAGGGATTGCACACTTTTTGGTGCAAATGAAGCAGTTTTATAGTTTCTTCTTTCACTGACTGAGGGACCAGCATGTAGAAATAAGCAACGTCCTTCAATATAGGAAGTTATTTTGTCTGGTAGTGAGAGGTTTGTAATCTGTAATTGGGTTTAGAATTCAATAAATACACTTTCATAGGTTAAATATTAAATACTTTTACACTAAACATGCCAAATTCAGTCAGGCTTAAACATAACATTTTTATAATAAAAAAAAAAGAATCTATTTTCTTCACATAAGGGCCTATCTTCAGTTCTGAATCTGTGGTTTAACCACTTCCTCATAATTGTGTGGAACGTCTTTACCACAGACAGAAAGATGAAAACTAAGTGAAAAGCTGTTATTGTATAACTCTTAAATAATACCCAAGGCAGTTACACATCCTAGAACAGGCCTTACTACAAATCCTGCACTGAGATCTCCACGTGCATTTTACACCAGCTTTTAACCTGGACGAATGGAAAAAATGTGTTGGGTATTCTCAGGTGTCTGAAGTAAAAGCGTAGTTTCTGATGAACAAAGAGCTCTGATGATAGCCTGCCTTCTTCCCTGGGACCTTTTCCAGTGTAGTCTTTTTTTCTGCCCCTACCCTTCCTTTTAAAAGAATCTTCTTTTTTTTCATCTGAGGCTCTACAGTTTGCTAGCTGTGGGTTTTAAAAACACCGTGTCTGTCTGTACTAGGTTTTCTTGAAATACCGATTGACCTCATGTTACCTGAAGCATTCAGGGGACATCAGTAGTTCAGAATTGGCACTTACCCTTTCCTCAGATGCGGCACACCTCATCTGACATCTCGGAAGAACCGGTATGCTGGCTCCTTGGGTGGCAATGTTGAGCAGCTCCCATGGGAGTCGCTATCCAGGCAGATCTTGTCCCTGGGGAAAAGGGGAAATAAAATAACCTTGCTGTTTGGAAGGAATATCAGAGTTTGATTCTTTTAAGCAGAAGCTGGTTTGATTGCCCGCGCTCAAGCACACTGGCTATCTGACGCTGTGGTACCAGGCCAAGGAACAGGTCTTCAGTTGGGTTTGGCATGGCGGAACTGCTTGGGCTCTGCTAACGTGATGATGTTGGGTTTCTCAGATGAGACTAGGTGTTAATCCAATTACATAGACCATTTGTAGTGCTGGTGGTAGTGTTACTTAGAGAATAAAAACTTGCTATCTTCATTCTTGCCAAAAGTGGTTGGAAGGGATTTTTAATGCCTGGTGGCACTTTTGTTCTAAGCTGACACCTCACTAGCTGGGCCACTAAACTAATGACAAGGTTTCAAAAGTTGGAATTTACAGGTTTCTTGGAAAATGACAGCTATTGACTTCAGATGTCACAGATTTGAGGTAACTTCTTCCTCTGTGAAATAAAACTTGTAACTCAGTTGAGGTAATTCTGCAGCTGCGGACAGGAATGCTGGCTCAACTGCAGAGGAGGGGAAAGAAAGGTTACTGCAGGTATTCCAGCAAGGGCTCCGGGGCTGGAACCCTGCAAACTGAAATCTGCTGTCCGTAAATTCTTTCCCTGACTTAAGGAGGGATTTTGATTGTGTGGTAGGAAAGCTGGGTATCTTTACAGGTACTTTGACAAAGGTGAATAAGGAGTAAAATGAAGGTTGGAGTTGGATGGGTTTTTTCCCCCCAGTTCTGGTTGGAAATGAGAGATGGGATTGAGGGTCTTGAATATATTTCATTATGATGAGCTGGGATGAGCCACCTTGTAGCATTAACCATTGCTTTTACATTTGAACCAATGGCCTTCATATTTAATTGCTAATTTTGAGTTGCCACATAGCTCTATTGTTACTTTGCTTGTTGTTTTTGTTTCTCTGCCTTACTGGACTTTCTTTTGTAAACCAAGTACAAGGTAAATTCTTCTTTACTGAAACAATGCATTTAAATAATTTCTGGTTTTACTGGTCATCTAGTCTTTTAGTAATACAGTATATCACAGATTCTTGAGAAACAGATTTGTAAGCTCTTGTGCCGTAATCATGTATAGTTTAAAAAGAATTCCTCTGCAGGAATCATTTACTTCCTTTATAAAATCAATTTTTTTTTTTTTAGTATAAAAAAGAAAATAACAAACTATATTAAACAAGTGTGTGGTTTGTAACAAAGTTGTCATGCTTATTTCAAAAGTTTGAAGCTATAAAACTAGAAATATTTCAAAAGCAAATTTTTTTCATGACCTGTCTGTTAAACTAGAAGTTGAAGGTTTTTTTTCTCTGAAACTGATAATATAACCTGAGTTATTTCAGATGTCTCCCAAGAAGCTGTCTAGTGTATTAATCTTGAAACTTGATATGTTGAAGACTGAAGTTGTTGTTATTAAATTTTAACATCCTAGAAATCTTTCTAATGACAGTTTTTGGAAAAATTCATGAGTATTTCTCATTCTTAAATAGCTTATTCAGCCTATCATCAGGAATCTGTTTGAAGGTGTGCTGTAACATGTAATACCAAGAGATTCAAGTCATCTGAGGATGACTGTTATACGTGATTCCATCATACCTGACTGTCACATGTGTATTTATCTATTTAGGTTCAGACAAAGAAGGAAGAAACTTTGCCACCATCACTTAGTCAAAACATTCCAACTTTCTATTTTCCCCGAGGATGTCCTAAGGAAAAAGTGAATATAGATGCTGTGATTGCGAAAATTGAGAGAACTTTCTCAGAGTTTCCAAATGAGAGGGCAACGTTAGAAGACATGGGGAAGGTTGCAAAGGTGAGAACTTGCTGGCTGTCTGCTTTTAGGAAACTGATGGAAACATGAGTTCTGTTTGCCTTGCTTTCCTGCATTGTTTTCATCTCCTACAAGGTAGTACCAGTAGGACATCATGTTCAACACTGTTGATAGCGCAGTTGTGTGTGGGAATCTGTGTTAACTGTGTCTTAAATGGCCTTACGTTTTGCTTACAAAAAAAGAAACAAACATTAAACCAAAACTTGAACTGTGTTTTTTAGTTGTGTGAACAAGCAAATACTGAAGGGCACGTTACATGATTTTGTGTTCTGTACTGACCAGTAGACTTTGGGCAAAAGCACTACTAATACGCACTTTGATTTCAGGCATCCACACTGCTGCTCATCCGGCAGTGTCGTGACCCTCCATTGAAAAGACATTGAAAGACCAGTTAACTTGAGATTATAGCCCTGCAGTCGTTATTGAAGAGCTAATGTAGAGTTACAGCAGAGTGACAAAATGCTGAGCTTAGAAAGCAGCAAATAAATAAATACTCTGTCTGATGGACAATAAGCCTCTTAAAATGGAAATCTGATTTTATTTAATCAACACTTGAAATGTTATCGCTGCAAGTCACTGTCCTGGCCACGAGTCTCAGGTTCTTACCCCTGTTCCTGTCACTTTGTGTCTAAAGTCTGGGGTCTAGAACACAGGAACACGGACTTTCCACAAGAGCAGGACGGGGTTCAGAAACTCCTTGTTTGCCTCATCAGCAGCATTTAACTGCAAAGCTGAATGATAGGGCTCCTACCTTCCACAGCTCCTTTCCATGCAGAAGTGGGAAGAGGTAGAAGAGACCCTTCCCTCTCAGCAAGAAAGGTGGAAGGGTCCACTCACCTACAATTCTGTGATGAAAAGCACCCTCCTGAAGCATAGAGGACAGCCTCTCAGACTGAGGATAGTATTTGTCAAACTCACTTTTTCCTTATTTTTTTCAAGTACTGCAAGTAACTGCTTGGTTAAACTACTGCATGACAAGTACCGTCCTTTTGCTCCAGTGACCTTGTGCATCTTGCAGTGTTCACAATCTTCTCTGGGATCCGTGTGACATTCTCAGAGGTGCCAGCATGCCTGACTTCTCGGGTCATGGTTTTGGGGAAGAGATAGGTACTTGGCTGTTAGAGTGGGAAAGCCTGTAGCAGCCGCAGAAGCAGCGCTGTAGCTGGGAGCATTGCAGCTGTGAAGGTGTAACTGTTGGGTGTCCTGCTGCTCGGGGCAGGCCGGCCTGCTGCTTAAAATGGGGTAGAAGATGCACATCCTCTGAGCCAGACAGATGGAAACTCTCTCCAGTTCAGAAGCTGTGTAACTGTTTGCACTGTCCTGAGCTCAGTCTCAACATATCCAGACATTTAGTGGAGCTTATTAATGTGGACTCTGATCAGCTGCTTGGAGTGTGGACAGGGCATCTATTAGGAGTGCTGCAAGTTGCCCCATGTTTTGCTTTCCACTTTTGGATTTCAGCCTAAAGCAGTTGCTTAAAATTAAGTATTTTGGAAGGTGCAGTTGGTTTCACAAACAGTTTAAAAAATATCTGTGCTTTAATGTTTTCTTCTTAACACTTGTAAAATTTACTTTTTGTAAGGTTCATAAACAAGGGAGTAACCCTCACGTAAGCAATCAAACTGACTTGATGCATACTTCATTCCAGGCTTGTGAATGCCCACTTTACTGGAAAGGTCCTTTGTTTTACTGTGCTGGAGGTGAACGAACAGGATACGTGTCAGTGCATAAATTTGTTGCAATGTGGCGGAAGTAAGTAGATTATTTTTTTCAGAAGTACTGCGTTTTTTAAATTGAAATGTGATATTTTAAGCTCTGAATGAGATCCAATCTGTAAAGGGGCATAAAACATTTTCCCATAACCAACCATTGACAGCAAACATGTATCTGGGAAAATATAAGTAAAACATCACTTCAGTATAAACAAGCAAACAAATCTCTTTACAGCGTTTATAGATTTTTAAAGTGCTTGCTAAACGACTGGCTCTTTGAAAAAAGTAAAAACCATGGCCCTAACTTGTAGATGCCAGTTCTGGACAAAATGCTTTTTGTTCTTCCTAGCTCTCCTTCCAGTTCTAACTTAACGTCCTTTCTTGTAATCAGTTACATGGTGTGCCCACCTCCTTTTTAACATAAGTGAATGAGGCAGTACTGCTTTGATAAGTGTGCTTGGAGTGTACTTTGTCGTTTGTAATTAGCCTTTGAATTAAGTGTTCCGGCTGCAGTTTCACAGGCTTTGCTCTAAGATGCCCATACAAGGTAGCAGGAGGAGTTGTCTGTGCAGAGTATTAAACGGAAATATTTACATTTCAGAATACTTCAGACCTGCTATGACGATGCTGCAAAGTTTGTTCATCTTCTAATGAACCCTGGATGCAACTACTTGGTGCAAGAAGACTTCATTCCCTTTTTACAAGTAAATTACAACTGAAACTAATTCTGGAAACAACAATATGAGCTGGAGAAGCCCTAAATGTTTTGAGCCTAAACATACTTTTTCATGTTCTTCATTAAAGTTGATTGACAGTATGTAGTGTAACTCTCTTAGCATGGTCCACTGAGATGCTAGTGAGTGATTTCTTTTACAGTTAACCATTTTGTATGAGAGAGGGTCTTTTTCAAGAGCTACAGTAAGGTGCACGGGTTTGAAATCATTTGCAGGATTAGCACATGTATCAGGATCCTTACGGTTTAGAAAGGCAGTTGAAGTTACTGAAGTCGTAGAGGTTCGTTGGAGGGCAAAGGAAAGGTGGCGTATGAATTAAAGACATAACACAGTTTCTCTCAGAGTAGCAAACGCCACCTTTACTAATGAACGAATGAAACCTAAATTCCTAAAAACCTAAATGAGGTGGGTTGCAAGTGAGGCTGTCATTAATGACTGAGGTAGTTAATTTGAACTGTTTTGATTAAGGAAGCAGATGTGCTATTCTGTGCTAATTGTTTTATGTAGACACTAACAACTACTGTTTGGATACTGCTATTCCTTTCGTATAGGATGTGGTGAATAGTCATCCTGGCCTGTCGTTTTTAAAAGAAGCATCTGAATTTCACTCTCGGTACATTACCACAGTAAGTGATTTGTGTTTGGAACAGCTATTTTTTGTTAACTAAGTAGGAAAATGAAAAGTATTAAGACAAGTCTGTATGAAAAGCATCTCCGTCCCTTGAGAAAAGTCAAGTATGCTGTCAGTCTTCATTTCCACATAACTAGAAATCTTGTGAAGAAAGACTCAATTTCTTAAGCATCAGAGTTGTTCTTAACATTTATAAGAAATTGCTGAACTTAATACTGGCAAGAGAAACTCTGAATTGTAAGATAAGTTAGTGAACGTTAAGTGAAGAGCAGACAGTTGTCTTAAATGCTTTGGTTGTGGCTATAGACTCTACTCATTAGAATCTTGACCTTACTCAAGGTTTAATTAAATGGAATTTTGACTGAAAGGTCTATATTACAGTGATTATGTTCAGTATTGAGTAAAATAATGATAATACTGAAACTGCTTGCCTCTTCCTCTCTGGGGATTTTTTCTTTCTAAGCTGGTTTTACACATGAAAAGCTCCATTTCTCTCTCCCTAGGGTTATGTGACAGAAGTATTTCTGCACTCAAGGGAAAAATCAGTGACACTAAACTTCCCCAACTGTAGGCTAGACAGCTGATTCCACTGAAGTCTCAAAAGACTTACATTCTTCAAAATGACATTCGGTTCACTTTGTGCATATGAAAAATAGCTTAATGAATATTTTCCAGCAAAAAAACATGCAGAGTTGATCATCATGTATCCAGCTTAGGGTTTGACCCAGACCAAAACTGCTGCAGCTTTCTTTGAAGCGTTTGGTTTTGGTTCCTCATGTCCTCCTTAGAGACTGCCAGCCTGTCGAGTGTGCCCTGCTGCACTAGGGCGTGCTGCTTCTCGTAATGGTTATGGGAGCTCCCCAGCCTTCCTTGTTAGAGGTGACTGAAGGAAATGTTCTGCCTGTGTGGAGTTTCTTTCTTAATGGAGCCTGCGTTGCATCAAAGCCTGCTCAGCTTGAAGCTGTGAAAGCCTGCTGCCTGTCCTGAAGGGCCGCAGGAGGGCAAAGGCCCTGCCATTTCCAGTTACTTTCTTTGGAGGAACAGCTTACTTGAGTAGGCCTGAGTCCAGCAACATTAAATAAACTAGTGCTGGCAGTACTTCACTGACAAAACTTAGTCTTCAACAGAAAGCACTGTTGAATGAAAAATCCCAAGAGTAAACGAGCTATGAATATAGCAACACTGTGTGGGATACTTTTTGTGTAGATCAAGAAATGGCAGGACTCTCTGCCCCTTCTTGTCTTATTTTGGCGTGGAGTAACTGTTGTCCAATTCGGTCTTCTAAAATTCTGTTCTACAAGTTATTAGTAATAATTATAGATAATTTTCTGTAAGAGTAAGGCATTTCATACCTGCATGCAAGTAGCTTTATATTGCTACATGAAGCTGTATCGAAAGGATTTGATAAGCACTGCAGTTAAGATTTAATGTCTGTTGATGCTAACTTCCAATTGCGAGTTAGATGATCCGTCTTTCTGCTGTGTTTGTTTGTGTACACATGCACACAGATGTGTGCATACATTACATACGTCTGATTAGTGAAGCAGGTGTCTTGTAAGCATTGTTCAGCCATGGAAGCAAACGGTTCAGTCTCTGAGGCTGGTTGGTCAGCCTAGTGGTAAGGTTAGGTACTTATGTTCAAGATAAAGCTGAGATGTAATAAAAACGTTTGCCCTGACAAATGAGATAGTACACTTAATCTGCAAGCATATTATGTATGTATCTGAGCTATGAATTCTTAAAATTGTAATCTGTATTTCACGACTTCTTTGCCCTTCTGACAAACCCCTGTGCAGCATAGTACAGAAGACTGTTTTCTGACAGTTTGCTTATCCTCAGCTTCAATTCACTTAAAACCATTCTTTAAGTCTGTTCCCAGTTGTCTTCAGCAAACATTCAATTTTGTTTTTATTTTTAGACTGGTTAAATGTGTAACAGATGAGATAATGACATGCAGATGGATTAAATTGCAAAGCTAAGGCAAAACCTTTTTAGAAAAAATAGCTTTGTAGTATAAGCCAAAAATGGGCCTTTCCTAAACTCACAATTAGAATTGGGTTAATTAAGTTTCAGAAGTAGGCTAGTCTGTTCTCCTTTCTGGATTCACTGAACCAGCTGTTCTTGTTCAAAGTAAGAGCTGCAGAGCTTGCTGCATGCTACAGTTTAAGCATCAGTTTAAAACTTTATGAATGGATTACTTTTCTCTTTGTAACTTTGAAATGATTGGTGTGTTTAAACTATTGGTTTACTGCAATTAAAGTCTGAGGTGATAAACTTTAATATATTAAAAGTCTCCAGTTTGGAAGAGGCTTTATCTGGGGGAAAAAGGGTTCCTAGTGAGGTATCTTTTTTTAACTAGTAACTACTGTGGTGCAAATGAAGCACTACACATGCAATACTTAGTCTTGCTAATTAGCAGGTATAATCAATCTCCAATTAAGCAGTTACAGTTCATAATATGTTTAGGGGGGTTTTTTTGTCTGCTTTTGTTAGTGGTGGATGACTTGAAATCTATATCTGGTTGACTTAAACTAACTGAGGTGAATACAATTAAGAAATAAAAGAACACCCCATATTTTAAATTCTTGTAAATTAATAGCAAAAAAATGATGTTGAAAGGCAGGAGTTCAGCAAAACAATGTACATTTAAAACTGATTTAAACAGAAGTATTGGATACTCAACTGAATGGATTTGTTTCTGCTTCCAGTATCAGTCATGGCACAAGAACTAGCCATCTTTCTTGCATATAGGTTGTCTTGTACTTCAGTTAAAGCTACTTGAATAAAAATCTGTCAGTAGTAGTAAAAGTAGTACATAAATGTTTAACTAGAATAAAATTACATGGGAAAAGCCTATTCTCTTTCTACTTGCAGGAAATATTTCTGTGAAAATGTTGATTTTGTATTTGCAGACTTCAGATGTAGCGATATCCTCCTGTACTCCGATCCTTAAAACAGTCCAATTCTAATTCTGTAACTTCATTTATGAAGTAAAATATTCTTATCATAAATACAGGTCTTTTAAATGTCAAATAATGACATATATTAGCAGGTTTATTAGATGATATCCTGTAAGTCTGGAGGACTGGGAGAGAAATTGCCAATAGACATATTCTGGATAGCTTACAGGTATTCTGCAACCTTACTGCGTGTGAGATGGGTAAAGCAGCGCTGAAATAAGACCTGTCAAAATGAGCTTAAATGTAGATTTAGAAATGGCTTGGTAATATGACATGTAAGAGAAGCATCAACCTGCTAAGTAGGGAGAAGAACAGAAACAGGAAAAGGGGAGTTCTGTAATGCGGCTCAACTAAGACTTACCTTGGCCAAATGTTTGGGAGGGTATTTAGTTAGCATATCTAAGAGCCCCTTCCCTTATTCTTCTGTTTGTTTCTTGCAGGTTATACAGAGAATATTTTATACAGTAAATAGGTCCTGGTCTGGGAAAATAACTTGTAACGAGCTCAGGAAAAGCAACTTTTTGCAGGTAAATAATATCTAAAATTTTGCAAGGCCCATGCTTCTACATGTTTAAAAACTGCATTAACTGCATACTTAAGGAAGTAACATATCTTCCCAAAAACTGGAGAATGCTCGGTTGCATTAGTTCTCATACACTGGAATATGTTTCAGTGTCATCTTTTATCTAGAGCTGTATAAATGCATGAGGTCGGCAGAAGTCTGGCTGATCTCCTCATTCTTCTATGGACACATCAGTGTTCTACCTTGTGTGTGTGGTCTCTGCTGTCACCCTGCATGGTGTGCGCTGTCTCTGAAGATAAAAATTGTTCCGCTGAAATAGAGTTAGATATTAACGTGGTTGTGAGAACTCGGATCATTCAAGAAATGTCTTACAAATTCCTTAATGTGTTCTATTTATCCTTCTGATAGAATGTGGCATTATTGGAAGAGGAAGCTGATATTAACCAGCTGACAGAGTACTTCTCATATGAACATTTTTACGTTATCTATTGCAAATTTTGGGAGCTGGATACAGACCATGACCTCTATATTGATCGGAAGGATTTAGCTCGACATAATGATCATGGTATGACAAACAAAGCACCTCTGTTCACATCTATCAAATGACCTGTAAGCTTTCACCCGAGGAACTGCCAAGGCCAGTGTTCATGTCTGTTGGTACAGCTGATCCTGCTGACTCGGTGAAACAAAGCAGGACACGTCCTCTGTGACGCTGCTTTGTATCTAGCAATACACAATTTGAGGAAAATTTTGAATTCTGATCTTGGCAAAGTAATAGAGGAAGAAATGTTTGTAAGTGTGTAGGCTTGATCTAAGAAGAAACTCATTTAAGTCTCCGTATATTATAAATGGCTGCATTTGGCCATTTTGGGTTGTTATCTTGGAAATGATCCTTTTTACCGATACTCAAGTAGTATGGCTTAGGGCAAGGTATGGAAAAGGAGAAAAGACAGACAAACATACACTCGGGTACTTTGCTTATTTTAAAGCTTTGTTAACTCAGCAGCAATACATCGTGTTTTAATACTACTTAGCAGCTTAACATTGTCTGCATTCACAATATACAACTGTGATTCTGTAGTCTTGCAGACTTCTACCTGTTTTAAATATTCTTGTAGCTTCTATGAAGCTGTTGGGGGTTTTTTGGATGCTTTGTGTCCATTGTCATCTTGAAAGTATTCCCTTGAGGACTAGAAAACTTCCTTAAGCACAAAGTGATTATGGAATATTATCCCATTTTAAAAAGTATAAACACAATTATCGACTGCTTCTGAAAACTTGCCTGCTGAAGTCTGACTGCCTTTCAGGACACTGAGGAAGGAAAGCCCCTTTCATTTGAGGGGTGGCTCTGCTGAGTTGGTACACTGTAGAGAGGAAGCAGGACTGACACCATGCTGCTTGCAATTTAGTTTTGCATCCTTTAAAACCGTGGAAAATAGGTTAAAGCTTAACACTGCTGCTGAATGAGAACTAGATTAAAGAGCATAAAATGCATATGATAACCCAACTTCAGTCTTAAACTTCTATTTTTTTTTTTTTTTTTTTGCCTGTCAAAATCAGATAATCTGACTTCACTAGTCTCTTTTGTAATGTTACTGGTCTAAAATCAGATTTGATTAAACACTTATTTCAATATTTTCTTACTACATGCCTGTAGCTGTTAAGGTTGAACAACTTTGGTGTTAGAAAAGTAGATAAGAAGCATCAGCAGCACGTTATGTCTGAACCAAATTGCCTGTCCTGCAGTTCTGGGGATAAATACCAAGCAGGGATTAGTGTCCTTAATAGACTAATGCAGTGATAGCATCACCGTAAGTACATAAAACAGGTGAACTATTTGAATGGTTAACCACCTGCTTTAATTATCAGTGCTACTACAATGCTGAAAAAATATTTTGGAACTAGAATAATGAGAAGTAATTCTCCTCCTTCAAGATCACTATCGTGTGCTGCTTTGAGTACCATCCACAGATTCTTCAGGATAAACTGAATATCCTTTACAGAGGTAGTGCTCAGTCAAGACATGTCTCTAAAATCCCTGAAATGGTTTCAAAATAGAAGCTTGGACCAGAACCACGTCAGAAATAGACCCATGTCAGAATCGGTTAGGTATGCTCAGTATGTATGAATGTGCCAATTTTATTTTGGCTATCTGCCGAAACCAAGGTCATATAAAATGTGATGGCACTTGAAAACATCATTTACTTGCCAAAGAACTGGTAAACGCTGTCTTACTGATCAGCCAACTTCGTTGCTTTTATTCAACTGCTGTTTCTGTATCAAGTCTGAATTCAAAGCTGGCTGATTCTAGCTTTGCTCGGGGGACTCTGTGCTAAGTGATCCTCTCCAAGAGGACTCAAAGGGATTAATGAGCACCACACTTGATCTTTCTCACAGATGTGTGTGCATAAGAGGGTTCCAGTAAACTCTTCAACTAGACAATACAAAGCAAAAATAACTTGCATGTAACTGACTCTATTTTAAACCTTTTTCACAGCAATTTCAACTAGGATGATAGAGCGGATCTTCTCAGGAGCAGTAACAAGGTATGTCTGTATGCTGATCTAAGTCCAGTTTCATATTTGCATCTTAAATTCTGTGACATTTTCAGAAATAAGAAACCACTTTCCCCTTGCAATGCAGCAGTGAATTTCAAGAGTTAATATGGTAGTTTGAACTCCAGTAGTCCTAGAGTGCTCTTGGAACCTTGGGCTCAGTCCAAGTCCTTTCCTTTCTTTACCCACATGAACACTTGCCATTGGATATGTGGCTTAGCAGGGGTAGGAATGAGGAAGGGAAGAAATCCTGGCATTTGAGTTTTTCCATCCCTCAAACCTGTAACATTTTCAAAGGGAATTGGCCTTTCCAGTACTGCCTGGAAAATCAATGCTTATTGCATCAACAGATTTACAAAAATGCCTCCAGTGGAGGTAACTCACGTTTTTGATGGTAATTCTTCCTTTTTCCCACTTGGATTGACTTTCTCTTGTGTATTTATGGTGTTTTACTTGTTTTTGAAACATTTTGCTAGCACAGTCTCTGCAATCGCTTACCAGTCACTTTGCAGAAATAACACAAGCTGAAACGAGTGACGTGACGCTGGGCCGGCATGTGCCTGGAGCCTCACTCCTTTATGTGAGCTTCTTGGGCAAGACAGAAAGCACATACCATGCTTTCTTATGCATCTTGAGGGGAAAACAGCAAAAAATGGGGTTTAGGAAGGAAGTGTAATGTCTAAGACCTGGCTACCTGACCTACCTCCTGAAGGTTTTCATTTTTATCTTCATACTTCTATTCCAACGCTTCCAGCTGATGGAGTTCTGTACAGCTTTAAGTTCTCATCACTTCTGCCTGAACAGAAATCCTAAAAAACATGTGTATCTGTATTTTTTGAAATGAATTTAGATTATCCCTTCTGGTACCAATTGAGCAGTGGTGTTGCTGCTCAGGAAGGAAAGCTGAAGGTCCTTCTGGTCAGCGTGCTACCCTCCTCCTCCAGCTGCTCCTGTCCTCTACCCACTGCAGCAGAAACACAACAGAGCACTGAAGCTCCTTATCCTGAACAATCAAAGTAGCCTGTGACAAGTCACCCTACGAACACTGCATCGGTTAGGAGTGAAGAAACAGTTAATAGCAGCAAGGGAAAAAATAATCCTTAATTTTTGGTTAGTAAAAGCTAGGTATGTTAAAATAAATTTTCTGTCTTTTTCCTCATTGGCCTTCAAGGGGTAGAAAAGCACAAAAAGATGGGAAAATTAGCTACGCTGATTTTGTCTGGTTTTTGATATCTGAAGAGGACAAGAAGACGCCAACTAGGTGAGAACGCGTTCATGTTTTAACAGAAATAAAGATTGACTTTATTGGTTTTCTAGCCCGTAAATGGGGACCACTGATGCTCTGATGGAAGAAACTGAACTGTAAAAACAGGAGTGGAAAACTGGAACGGTTCATTACGTAGAGTCCTAGAATGGCTTGGGTCGGAAGGGACCTTAAAGATCATCTAGTTCCACCCCCTGAGACTAGTCAAGTGCAGTAGTGGGAAGGAAAACAAGAGATCAATCTGTAACTGACTGAACAATCGATTGAGAGCACCCCCTACCTTCGGACCAGCCATTGTTATTTCTGAGTCTCTCCTACTGTTGCTGCTGTAACAGTCTTTTAATGACTTTTAAGAAGCTAATTGAATGTCATTTATGCATATGCTCTGTGTGGCCCCCACACAGACAGGGTCATAGATGAAGGAAATGCAGTTGTTGCATGATGCCAGTGACTTTGGGAAGCCACGCAGCTTGCATTAGCTGTCGGGTATTGATAAGAAACCTGCTGCGTGACGTGTCACTGCTTTGTTCAATATGAAAAAAGAACCCTGGGGTCAGTTTTTCAGTGGCTTCCTCGAGCTTTTGTGTAAAGACACACATTTTGCTCATCTCCTCCCTTACCCACCCGCAACTCTCAAACGTATTTTCAAATGCAGTAATGTACGGCCTCGCAAATACCAGAAACTCTTACCACAGTAGGTGGTGTTTAATGACTTCCCAGGTCTAGTTTTGCACCTGAGAGTAACGTAGTCTTTACAACAGGCAATATAAAGTCTTAATTCTGTAATAAGTTTGTGTAAAGAGCTCTTTGCTATTACTGAATTTCAGCATTGAATACTGGTTTCGCTGCATGGACCTTGATGGGGATGGTGCCTTGTCTATGTATGAATTGGAGTATTTTTATGAAGAACAGTGCCAAAAATTAGATAACATGGCCATAGAACCTTTGCCGTTTGAAGATTGTTTGTGCCAGATGCTGGATCTCGTGAAGCCACAATGCGAAGGTAATGAAATCCTTTACCATCTAAGTTCTCTTTCTCTGGAGTAGGAGTTAGCGCACTCTCAAGAGCACTCGGTTGGTTGCACGAAGAATATGCCTTCAGGTTGTCTTTTCTCTGAAGTCTGTTAATTAACTGAATGGTCTTTCAATGGCAGGCAGGCATTCGTTTTCATACTAAGATTTAATATGTTCCTTTGAAATCCATTGTAGGGTTTTATTTGGGGCTTGTAGGCATGTTCAGTCTTAAATGAAACATTGTCACTGTCTGGCTAAGGTAATGTTCTCAAGAAAAGCTCTTGACTGTTCTGTTCACCTGCCTTTTACCTGTTCCAGTACTCATTTAATTGAGATTTCTTTAGAGGGAACAGTTTCTGAACAGTGTTTGTAGATCACTAATGACTTATTTTAGGTTAGAAGCCTAAGCTGCCCTCAGGAAATTCACATCAAGGGGCTTAACAAAAACCAAATACTAAACTGTTCTTCATTTTTGGCTATTTTCTCAGTTTATTTGAACCTTCGTACACCTGCATTCTACCCTCCTGCATTTGACATATATGATCTTTAGCTGATGAGACTTGAGTTTGTTTTACACCTAAAAAAAAAAAAACCTACAACGTGAGCATGATGCTTGCTTCCTATTTGCCCTTCTGTGCTGCTCCATACTAAAAATATTTTTGCATACCTCAGTAAACTTGTTGTTCTTCAACACCACAGCAATACCTTGCATGTGCCTGGCACCTACGTCTGTGCTGTTCCGGCTCTTTGTCTCACAGACTGATAGAACTGTGGTAGCCACGATGGGGGATTTGTCTGCAGGGATTTGCTGAACCCGCTGCAACGATGGTCTGCCCGTATATAACGTGATGTCTCAACACTTGACCGCTGCTGGCGCTAATGACCCTTATTGTGGCTCTTCTTTCTAACGGGAATTTCAGTGTGTAAAGGGACTTGGCAATACCTGGCTGCTGCTGTTGTACAGACTCTGGTTGCGATAATTTTAGGGCTTGCCTATTTGTTCTTGAAGGGTTTGATAGGAGTAGCAAATGTTCGGTAACTTTTATGGTGAAAGAAAATTGTTGATCATCTTTTTAAATGCTTTTGTTTAGCAAATGTAGCGTCCTGGTGTTTTGCATTTAGACACTTGGAGCACTATGTTTTTCCTGCTTGAATTTCAAGTATCACTTTAGTTGAGTATGTAAGAGGGTGGTTCTGTTTACTGTCTATAAAATTATGGTTAGAGAATCAGTTAATAGTAAAGAGCTTTGCTGATTGCCCACCTTCTTCCTAGTATGAAGAATATTTAAATTACAAAATATTTTTAAAAGGCAGTTGTCTCTTACTGAGGCATGATTTTTTTATTGCATGCTAAGGGAATTGAAATAGTTCAAAACTAGAGCTTAAAGCTTCGTATTCTCATGTAAACCAAGTTAATGTGCTACGTGAAAACACATTTCTAAACGCAGGTGGAAAAAAAAAACCTGTAAATGAAAAATTAAGTATGGTTTGGCTAGAAAGCACTGAGGCAAGCATTTGTTACATGGTTGCATGCAAAGCCTCCCAAACTTTCTGGGTTCCCTTCCAGCCTTGTACACTGCTTCTGAACGGCAGTCTTCAATAACGCTTCTGGATTGCAAATGAAACAAAGTCACAGAATCACAGAACGGTTTGGGTTGGAAGGGACCTTAAAGGCCATCCGGTTCCAACCCCCCTGCCATGGGCAGGGACACCCTCCACTAGACCAGGTTGCTCAGAGCCTCATCCAGCCTGGCCTTGAACACTTCCAGGGAGGGGGCAACCACAGCTTCTCTGGGCAACCTGTGCCAGTCCCTCACCACCCTCTCCAGGAAGAATTTCTTCCTGATACCCAATCTAAACCTCCCTGCTTTCAATCTAAACCCATTACCTCTTGTCCTGTCACTACAGGCCCTTGTCAAAAGTCCCCCCCAGCTTCCTTGCAGGCCCCTTCAGGTACTAGAAGGTGCTATAAGGTCTCCCCGGAGCCTTCTCTTCTCCAGGCTGAACAAGCCCAACTCTCTCAGCCTGTCCCCATAGCAGAGGTGCTCCAGCCCTCTGAGCATCTTCGTGGCCTCCTCTGGACTCACTCCAGCTGGTTGATATCCTTCTGATGTTGGGGGCTCCAGAGCTGGATGCAGCACTGCAGGTGGGGTCTCACGAGAGCAGAGCAGAGGGGGAGAATCCCCTCCCTCGACCTGCTGGCCACGCTTCTCCTGATACAGCCCAGGATACGGTTGGCTTTCTGGGCTGCCAGCGCACACTGCCGGCTCGTTGATGCGTGTCTTCTGTATCATGAAGATGATAAAAGGAGGCTCTGAAACACAACCAAGACAAGAGTCACTCAGCACAATGACAATGAAAGCTGATTGTGAAGGGTTGCTTATATTTGTATAAAAACTGGGTGATGTTTTAAGGGTGGATTAAGAAAAATCTTGTGATCTTTCTATAGAAACACTAGCGGCATAAAATGATGTTCCACTTGGTAGATTTGAAACAGAGGAAGGCACCTCTTTGCGTTTTTGGCAGAACTGTGGTGCAGCTTGCTGGATGCTCTGTGTACCAAGGCACAAATTCTTTAATTTGTGGGGATCTGAATTTAGTTACCTGAATTGCATTCTGGTTTTGTTGGTTTTTAAGAGACAACATAGGCATCCACATGAGTGTTGGGTGTCTGAGCAACCTTGCAATAAAGGGAAAATTGAGAGCGAATCAAGGAACCAAATATAGGCACCCGACTTAAACTGGGAGCTTGTATAACTAGGACTCCATCAGTTGCTTGGTTGTGGGAGTTGCTGCCACTTGAGATGGCCCGACGCATCAGACATCTGTGTGGGTCTGACAGATGAGCCACAGGTGCCGCAAGGGATGTGTGGTGTTCTGGAGGCATCGGCCCTGAGCCGTGCGGAGTACGCTAGGGCACTTCGGATGGTGACAGACACCTGAAGTGGGGCTGTCATCTCCCCACTGGATTCTTGTTTTGCTTCCCTCTGATGTCCTTGGGTTATACTTTGAGGCCTGGACAGTGTGCTGAGGGAATACTGTTCTCAGTCTGGCTGTTAGTGAACTCTTCCATAACATCTGCAGTTAGCTCCTCTGGCTGACAACAGAAGACGGGCTGTATTTCAGGTGAATCAATGCAGGGGAGTTGCAAGGATTGTCATCTGTCTTTGCCTGTATGCCTGGTGTATGTCAGTCTTCCTGCTGAAGCTTAACACTCGGCTTTGCTCACGTGCAGGGTTCAGTCAGGAAAGGGCTAACTCCCTTTACTCTGGTTGCCAGGGAACTCTGTTGCTGGACAGTAAGTGAAAACATTGATAAGGCCTCAGCTGGTGCTGGGGATGGCCTGTACTGAACTCAAGGTCTTTTGTCCGCTTCGGATACTGTAGCTGACCCAGACTAACCAAGGAAGTATTTCATTCCATAGTACGTCATGTTCCGGTCTCTCTTTGGGTGGGGAAGAGGGTCCGGTAGCCATTACTCTGCCCTTCTCTCTCTCTCCCTTACTCCCTTGCTCGTCTCTCTGGGCACTTGCTAACCTTCCTGTGTCAGCTGCTTTGCCAACTCCTGTGCTGGCTCCTTCGTGTGGGAGCTGGTGGGTTGTTTCGAGTTCCTGGCCGTGCTATCGCTGATAGGGTTTGCTTGGAATCTGCTGCGTAGGCTCCCGGGCTCCGGCCTTCAGGCTGCGATCGCTCTCGGGCTGCGATCGCTCTCGGGCTCTCTGGGTCTGATTTTCATTCCTCAACATCTGGGTGTGCATTGGGCAGTGGATGGTGGGAAATTGTATCATATTGTACATATTGTACCATATGTTTCATTTTCTACTATTTTAATTATTTATTAATAGTAGTATATGCATATATTGATTTAGATTTAATTAGTAAATAGTTCTTATCTCAATTTTACGAGCTTCCTTAGTTTTTTTTCCCTCCGATTCTTCCCCTCTGTTGGAGGAGGGGAGGGGGTTTGTGAGAGCGGCTTCGTGGTATTTTGCTAGCTGGAGTTAAACCATGACAGCTCAGAAATGCTACGTTACTTCATCCTGACAACTACTCCTGACACTTCACACATCCATTGACTGGAGTCTGTAAAAGGTGTGCCAAACTAGTCGCTGAAACATTCCGTTCTGTGAAGTGTGGTCACACAGCGCTGTCTCTTTCCTACGCTTGTCAAGTCAGGGAGGGGAAGGGGGCACTGCCCGAGGAGGTTCTTACCTGCTACTCGAGCACCTCTTGGGAAGGAGTGGTTAGCTCACTGCAGACTTCTCTCTCTTGAGTAAGCTTAGACAATTAGCTTCAATGATTATTTTTTTAACAGCCAGGTGAGGTAGACCGCATCTCACTGCGACATAGTGACGGACGGCAGGATGACAGCTAAGGCGAGTCACAAATCTGAAACACTTGAACGTTTTGTCCCCTTTGAGGGACACTTCTCTAGCTGTGTATTTTATCTGTTCGCCTCTCCCATTGCACTGAGCATCAGTGACAAGTGTTTGTGAGCCTAGCGATGGCCTGATTTTTAAACATTCCTCCTCTTTGGAGAAAGGCTAACTTCAGCTCTGAGTATCTTATCTCAATCTTCTTTACAGGAAAAATTACTCTGCATGACTTAAAGCGATGTAAGTTGACCAATGTGTTTTTCGATACGTTTTTCAACATTGAAAAATACCTTGACCATGAACAGAAGGATCAGTTTTCTATGTTGCGGGTGAGTACGAAGCTTCAAAAGTCATTTTAGCGACATGCTCGATAATTAATAGGTTTGTGTATAACTTGCAATGTGGTTGTGCAGGATGGTGAAGGTGAAAGCCAAGAGATCTCTGACTGGGAGAGGTATGCGGCTGAGGAGTATGACATCCTGGTGGCAGAAGAGGCAGCGAGTGACCAGTGGAATGATGGGTAAGAATGTAGCAGATTAGGGACAACGTAGGCATCCTCCCTACTACTGTAGGGGCTCACCACCGCCATCACCCTTAATGCTCTTTTCGTAGAATGTTGCTGTTTGTCACGTTTAGCCGTGTGCTTGGGGAGGGAGGAAGAACCTCGCTTGTGTGTTGAATGAAATACTCCTTGACGGTTTGGGATCACGTTGGCTTTGTGAAAGAAAAGGTCCGACTTCAAATTCTGGGAGGAAAGGAGGCTTGAAAAAGTTTAGCTCTAAACAAAATACAACCTTAACTTTTGCAGATTGTTAAATGAATGGTTTCTTCATTACGAGCTCGGGGGTGGGGAGGGGGAGAATTCTCAGTTCTGAACTCAGTTACATCAGCTTGGAGGTATTTTCTCACAGGTCTCTAAGTGTAAATAAGAGACTAAATCTTACTGTTTCAAAATCGCTCCTTTGCTCTTGCTGTGTAGCTTCCAGAGTCTCTTGTGTTGTGAAAACACAACTGTAATGTGTTTTCTCTCATTTAATCCCTTAAGGTCATAGGCTAAGTTTGGGGAAGGTACAGAATAGGTACATACACTGTTTTAGTTGTTTGCGACACTGTAATGCTGTGTATAACAGCTGAAACCAGATGGATCAGGAGAAAGATCTGTTCCTGCAGCCTTGCTGGCTGTGGAGTGTTACTTATGTGTAACTCAGCTGACAAAACTGCTGGGATTCTTAATAATCTGGTGAAGAATTCAGATTTTTGGCCCTCTGTTTTAGAACGCCCTTATAAAACTAACATGTTTACACCATCAAGAGTCACCATTTTAAAAAGCTACCCGTGGACTTTGGCTGCTCCTGCCAGGATCAGACTGGCCCCCCCCAGTGTCTGCCATCACCTCGGGGTCTGGCCGAGGGGCCCCTTAACGTGACACAGCACGTAAGCGAGTGCATCAGCAGGGCAGCCCGTGAGCCCGGGCTGGGCAGAGATGGACAGTGTCCAGGAGCCTTGAGGGACTGTCACACCTGGAGAATCACTTCCTCACAGCCTTTCACACCTGTGTTGTTTTGGCCTCGTTCTCTTCCTCCTGCCAGTCTGCCTGCTCAAGTCTATCACAGCAGCTGAGCATCTCCACCTTCCTGTCCTCAACTTCGGCTGCTCTTGTGTCTTTCCACCATTTGAGCGGTAAGGCCACCTTGCCCATTTCACCAAGATGTGAAATTCAGATGGGTTTTGGCTAAACTTGTCTGGGGCTCACCTGAGAGTTGATAGTTAAATACAGATTTCCTGGATTCCACTAAGATCCTAATACTCTGTCGTATAGCTCTGAAGCTTCCCAGTGGAATACCCTGGGAAACCAGTTCTGAGGGCCCAGGAGTATGCTGTGTGCGCTGTACAGAAACCTTCCTTAAAATCACGCACCGTACTTAAGGGGCCGTAACGCCCGCCCGAGCTGTGGTGACTGTTTGCCAATCCAGGATGATTTTTTTTTTTTAATTTGGCTACCTCTATGGAAAATATTTTCCTGACATTCCTATTAAAACAGTTGATCTGAAACCTGGGAGTGGTATACAGAAACAGGCTGATTTCTTTACGTTTACGTGAACTTCAGAAATGCATGGGGGGGGGGGGGGAAGGGCTTTTTAGCGGTGTTGCAGCTGTGTGGTTGCGTATTTATAAACACGTCTGTGCTGGGATCGAATGCTGTGAGAAGTAACTCAAATCACTTCAGTGCCCAGGTATGTGAAACTGGGATGTGTCTAAATTTCCTGAACTTTAATATCTCGTAAAGGAATAAAAGTGACATTCCATGAGGCCACCAAAGCTTTGGAAGAGAGGAGGATTTTCATTTGGTCCAATAATGTCTGAATAACTACCTCCTGAGTATAGAATAGGTGGATCCTACAAGTAGTAGCTGAGAGATCCTCACGCTGCCATTTCTGATGACCGGAGAAGCTGCTGTCACCTCTCTTGCCACTATGCAATAAACAGATCCAAAAGGCGGGTTCAAGAGGTTTAAAAAAGAAACAAAAATCCTTCTCAAAAAGATGGAATCAGTGATGTAAAAGACTCTAAATTACAAGTTTGTGAGCCAAAACTGTTGTTAGGGTAGAACATGCATCTTTCCTCCAAATCCTTGTTTTCAGACGTGCAGCTCGGTAAAGCAGCTGTTTGGATGGCTGTTGTTTCCCGCTCAAACCGGCGGTGCCCTTTGCGGGAGATGCCCACGGTGTTCCGTGCACTGACGGATGCTCACTCAGTCGAGGCTTTGACACCCCAGGGAAGCATGAAATGACTAAAAAAAAGGGGCGGAGGGGGAAAGAAAATCGGGAATGATTTTTTTTTTTACTCACTGCTTGTGCTTTCCCTGCTGCTATCAAAGCGTCTTTATTTTGTTCAGTTGTTTTTACTCAAAGCGGTGGCGAAGCTGCCTTAATGTGCTTAACAGTTTATCCGTGAAGCGTTTCAAGGGAATTGCGTTCACAAGGGAAAAAGGTTGTTCCTCCTCGCGCCTCTGCTGTTAATGCCGCTCTACTTCAGCGTTCAGAGCGGATTCTGGGTGTTTAACTCTCTGCCTGTCCCTGGAAGAAAACTCCTAATCCCGCACCGTGCCCCCGGAAAGTCACCCCTGAGGAGCAGGTACTGCGGTGCCTACAGCTCGCTCTTGGCCCGGTCTCCCTAGGCAGAAGGGGGGCGGCTGGGGGCAGGTTCCGTAGCGCTCGGGAAGTGTGCAGGCACCCGAGTCAGCCTAGCCCGGGGAATGGGCAGTTCCTTAGCCAGGAATCGCTGCAGACACCGAATTCTTTCATGCGGCTGTCGGTGACGGATCCCGCAAACCCAGGGCTGAAGCAGATCTCTGTCAGCCTTCACTGGCTCGAGTCAGTCAGACACGAAGTTTCATTACCCAGCGGCAGCTGGCGGTTATCAGTAGCTTCTCATTAAACAGCTGGCTTTGGCTTTCCAGCGTCCGCTTTGGATACACGGTTGGTTGCGATCGCTTCCCCGCGCTCGTGCGCGTTTTCATAGCGCTTCCAGTACTCTTCCTCCGCCGTTGTATCTACCGCAGGTGTAGTTCGCTCTGCGTCCTTCAGCGCAGCTTCAGCTTGCTTGGAAAGAACGGGAAGGGTTTCTGTCAGGCACTTCGGTCTTGCATCTGGCTGTTTCTAACACTGGAGTAGTCCGCTGGTGCTTCGAATCCTTGCCGCGGAGCTGAGTATCTCGCTAGGAAGTTCTGTGATGGGAGAGTAAGCTACCGTAGATGTAGGTAATCGTGACGGAAACCGAGCGCTGCTTCCGATTACGTTTCTGTACCGTAAATACAAGGTGTTGGAAACTTAGGTTCTTCCTCCAGGCGCCTTGTTTTAGCGCCCTGACGTTTGGGCACTTCCCAGCATAGCGAGACTCTCTCATTCTGGTTTTTTGCCGGCTCCCAGGTACGAAGCAGAACTGAACCCCGTAGACCATCAGAAGGCCAACGTCCTGAAGTACCAGATGGAAAAAAGACCCTTTTTTGAACTGCCGTCCCATCTGGCTGACGTAGACTTGGATGAATACGACTACGAAGAGGACTTTGAGTAGTGGTTACTGTGGGTGCAGAAGAGAAGGGACAGTCTGCAGCAGGTCTGCTACACGCCTATACGTTTCAGTGGGGTTTGTTTCCAGGAAGTCAGCTGAGTTTTGTGCTAAAAGCGTTTAATCACTACACTACCTTTTAGAGAAAAGAAAGTGCATTTGTATGGAATGGTGAAACTTTTTGTATTTATTCAATAGTCTATAGTTTGTAAAATAGATTAAAATATTTATTTACAGATGTTGCATAATTCCTTTTTGGAAGAATAACAATATTTGACTTTAGAGCAAAGTAATCTACTGTTTTTAAGAGAACCGTGTCGTTCTCCGAGGTGACGCGTGGTGCGCTGACCGTCTCCACCCCGTACGTGAGCAGGTGTGCCTGTCCCGCTGTGGGAGACGGGGAGACAATTTATACGCGGCCCGGGAGGCTCAGATGCTCAGAGAGCGTCCTAGGGCTTGTACGCCTCGGCGAGGAAGAGAAGTGACCGAGCGCGTGACGCCGCTCTGGCAAACGGGTTCGCTTGACAAGCCGAGCGTATTGGCGCACGAGGAAAGCGAACGCCTGGGACAAGTTCCTTCTCTGTGTTGTCCTTGTTCGCCCCAACTCTAACTTTGCTGGCCCCTTTAAACTTCAGTCCTCTCATGGGTGTTCATTACGGAGAGATTATTTAACGATGGAGTCTGTTTTAGCATTCATGCTCGATCCGAAATGAGTGTGTTGATTCACGTAGAAGGAACCAATTTTTTTTTCTTTTTAAATCCTTTGTATAAATGTTATTTGATCAGTGATGTGCACTAATCTGTTGTGGGCATTCAGCGCTTTTGTTTGTGTCCCCCCCCCCCCCGCCCCGCTTCAGCTGTTTGCTATTGACACATTCCATGGGTTTTCATCAGTGTCACAGCAGCTTGGAATTGTTGCCTCACTCTTACAGTTAAAACTGATTTTTGTTAGGGGGGGAAAAAAGAAAATGTACAAAAAGATGTAAGTTATTTTTTGGTTGCAGTGTAGATCCGTTAAAATGTTTAAAAATCATGTTTGTATTTTCAAATAAAGATTTTCATATGCGTAACGGCTCTGGCCGCTCTGTGCCCTGTGCTCAGGATCCCTGGGGGTAGGTGGCGGGTTATGGGCCTGCAGCCTGGCCGGGTGGTCACCCTGAGCCGCGTGCTCCAAGCGCTGGCCCTTTGGCAGGTGTTTAGGAGAGCTGGGAGCGGCGCGGACAAACCTCTTCCACCCCGTCTCCTGCGGAGGCTGACGGACCTGCGCAGCGTAAGCAGTGAAACCCGTTGCTCGCGTGCGCTGGCCAACCTTGCCGAGGGAGACGCGGGTCCGTTGAGCGCCATGCCAGGGATTCCTGAAAATCAGATCAGGGTTGACCATTCCTGTTTTCCCAGGAACCCAGTGTCAGGTTTCTCAGTGTTGGTCAGGCACCTTTCGCTACTGCCCACAGTCTGGGGTTTTCCAGTGGTAGGACAGAGCCATCGGTGCCAGGCTGTCCCCTGGGGCTCTGCGGGAAGGGCTGACCAACTGCTTTTCCCAGATGCTCCTGAACTCGCAGTCCCAGATCTGGTGGCTGGCTGCTTGTCCCTGAGCGAAACCCTTCAGCTGGACCCCCCCTTCCTAAAAGGGGGCGTGTGAAGGGGCAGGTACAGCCCAGGGCTGTCTCCTTGCCCAGGGCGCGCTGGGGGAGGGCAGATGGGCTTCTGCAGGGCCCGTGGCTGCTGTTGCCCTTTGTGTTTAATGAAGTGCCTGTTAAATCCTGTGCTCTCTTCCAGCTGGGAATAACCGAGTCCCTTTATTCCTAAAGGATCGGCACACCTCTAGTAGAGCAAATTATGGTGTTACTGTGGAAGTGACATTTTTTGCAACGCGTGAACTAGAAAGGCTACCTTCCGCAGCAGCCTAAATTCCCAGTCCTTCCAGTCAAAGCGCCTGCACCAATCCAGACGGATGAGGGCAACATCAAGCCCAGGTACGTGGGGGGGAGCTGCCGGGAGCCCAGAACAAGTTGGGTCGGGGTGGGGAACTGGGGTTGGCTTGTGGAGCGCTGCCTCTCCCTGTGCGTGAGCCTGCTGCCTGCTTAACAATGAAACCTAGCGGGTTTGCCGTTCCGACAGCAGGATAGCTGGGAGACGGCCACGGCGCTCACTGCCCCGGCCATGGGAGCTTGCTCCTCTTCCTTTCTCCAGACCTGGCACAGGAATATCACGTCCACTTTCAGCACTACTGGAAAGCCGTGGTTATGTAGTTTATTTTACACGGTTACAATGATATAATTTATATAAAATAAAGCTGATGGGATCAATTCCATGGAGCAGTGACGAAGGGCAGCGAAAGCAGCTGGCACACCCCAGCCTACTACCTCTGAAGCACGTGAGTGAAGAACATTCCCAGATTCTTAATGGAAAAACTCCCTTTGGAAGGGCCATATTTACAGTCTATTTACAGTGTCTTGTCAGCCTTTACATTTTCCAAGTAAATACCACGTGATCACCCTGTACGAAGGATTCCTTCCAGAGGAAAATACTCAGTCACCTGGTCTGCTGTTTCTTTCTGTCACCTAGAAGCCTTGATGCAAGTCTCCTGGAAACAGCTCCTGATCCCCGCAGGCCACTCTCCACATCTCTGTGAGCACTGGCGTTCAGAAATCCTTTCAGACGATTTGATCCAGGTTTTCCATCTCAGGGGCAGGAAAAAGCACTGCCAAGTCACCAGGAAGCACTGGCAGCTGGGCCAAGCTCCTTCCTTAAGCGTACATCCAGCAGAACCGTGCCGACGTGAGCCAGCTGGTCACAGCCAGTCCCGAGTCTCTGAGTCAGTATTTGTCAATACCCTGATTCCAATCCTTAGAGGCTGGGAACTGAGGACAGTGTGAAGGACCAGGATGCAGCCGAGTAACGACGTTCGTAACATCATTAGAAGCGCAAATCGGTACCACCACCAAAAGCAGCGCGGAGACGTGGGCTCAGTGTAGTTACCGGTTCTGGGTGGGTGCCTACAGGCAGAGATTTGACACAATAGGTGTCTCCTGCTGCCTTGGCTGGTGCCATCACAACCCTGTTTTCCGTTAAACAAGTTGCAAAAAAAATGGTAGGGTGTTCTTCACTTCCATTTATCCTCCCAGCTTCTTAACTGTCCTGTGTCAGAAGGAAAAAAGATTAAGTCAGTCTCATACTATCGAGGAAACATGTAAGAGCACGTAAGGAATCGGAGTAAATCTGACCATCTAGCAGCTCGGCCATAGCTCCTGGAAAGAACCATACTTGGCTTCCACAAAAGGCAAGAAGCATTTCTGTACCACAAGGAGCCCAGGAAAAGCACTGCAGGGACAGGCCCTATACCAGAGAAGTAGTGCATTTTCTGTACAGCTTCAGTCTCCATCCACAGACTTAAATTCTTGTATTCTCCGTCTTCAATGGGAGCTGCTCCAAGCACATGGTCCAAACAAAGAGTCTGCATTTTAAAAGGTGTATGCATGGCTGGAATAAAAGGTCAAGTCCTTTTTTCCTTTTAGACCAAAGGCAAAACCAAACAACCCACACCACTGAAATGTGAGGCGCTGGAAGGGGTTGCCCAGAGAAGCTGTGGATGCCCCATCCCTGGCAGTGTTCCAGGCCAGGCTGGATGAGGCTCTGAGCAACCTGGTCTAGTGGAGGGTGTCTCTGCCCATGGCAGAGGGGTTGGAACTAGATGGTCTTTATGGTCCCTTCCAACCCAAACCAGTCTGTGATTCTGTGAAAAGAAATCGTTTGTTCAACTTTACAGCAAAAAGTCATTTAAAAAGTCAAAACTCAGACAAGGTCTTCAAATGTGGCTCTTCGATCCCAGATAACCAGAGCCGACGGAAATTAATGGATTGCCTGAATCACTGCAAAACACCTGTCGGCCCAGCGTTGGGTTTACGTGCTGTTAGAAGTTCAGGGAGCAGGGGAAGTGCAGGAGGAACACCTGAAGGTGTTCGGGCCCTCGCAGCAGCTGACACAGCAAACCCTTCAAGGGCAGAAGGGAAGTGACAGGCCTCGGCACAGGAAAGCTCACGGCCTCTCCTTGCTCTTTCCCCCTGCCAGTGCCGTGACCGCTGCCAGAGCCCAGTGCAGGACAGCAAATCCCCAGTTGGTTTGGGGACAATTAGACCTCCCCAACAGCCTTGACTGGAAAGGGGCAAGAAAGAAGGGATGCTCCAGCAAGAGCCCTGGGCTGAGCAGTGGTCAGACACACCCCGGGTCCTCCGACCTAAAAAGCACCACGCAGGCACCGTTTCTGCAGCAGGCCTTGCCATGCAGCAGTGCCGGCTGCCGTGTGTCAGTAACGCGGAGCAACTGCCCCAAGTGGCTCTTAATCGAGAGACTTCACCGTATGGGAGCAAAGGAAAGTGGATCCTCCCCCCCTTAACGCATCCTAGCTGGTGGTTGGTGTACCTAAGGATGGCTAGGGGCTACAACTGGAACGGCTTTAAAAATGCCGATCAAGCTGAAGGAGACTACCGCTGCAGCTGGAAAGGCAAGAGGGGAAAGACCCTTTTCTCAGCCCGAAAGGGGCCACAAAAGAGCAGCCCCTTTGCTGCCAGATGGGTACTCAGGAGATTCTGAATTCCTATTCACCCACCTCACCTCCAGCTGTTCTCAGTGCTGGAAAACCCTGGCCGGAATTACCTGGTCTGCACCGACCACATCAACATCAACGTCTTCGACTGAGTCTTCTGCTTGACTCTCCTCTGAGACACCTTCTGTCTTAACCGCACCTTTGCTGGGGGGGGTTGAAACAAAAAGCGAAGTCTTGAGAAACTGTAACGGAGGTTTGCACATTGCACCAGTGTGCCTAGCGCAGAGCGGTTCGCACGTTAGGGTCTGCTGCCACGATATTCTGGCAGACATTCTGCCGAGATACTGGCCCAGTATTTCCCAGGTATGAAGGAGGTTCTAAAGCAGTTCAAAACCAAAACATTCCTTGAAACAGGGGCTACCTTCATCTTTAATACATTTTTGTTGGCTGATTTGCTGGAGCAGCTGGGGGTTCTCCTGGCCCAGCTGCTGGAGCAGCATGGGCACCAGCGCCAGGTTCTGCTGGATCACCTGCTGCATGTTCTGGAATTGCAGCTGTTCCCGCAGGAACTTATTGCACCTTCCAGTACCTAAAGGGGCCTACAGGGAAGCTGAGGGGGTACTTTTTACAAGGGCCTGTAGTGACAGGACAAGGGGTAACAGGTTTAAATTGAAAGCAGGGAGATTTAGATTAGATATCAGGAAGAAATTCTTCCTGGAGAGGGTGGTGAGGCACTGGCACAGGTTGCCCAGAGAAGCTGTGGGTGCTCCATCCCTGGAAGTGTTCCAGGCCAGGCTGGATGAGGCTTTGAGCAACCTGGTCTAGTGGAGGGTGTCCCTGCCCATGGCAGGGGGGTTGGAACTGGATGGGCTTTAAGGTCCCTTCCAACCCAAACCAGTCTGTGATTCTATGATTTGTTCTATTTTACTCGTAGTCACCAGGTTCATTCAACAAGCATCCCAAAACCCAGAAAAGCATGCATCTTTCTGGGATCTGCGTCCCATCCTTTAACCTACCAATATGGGAAATGGCACCTACCACCCCAACAAATGAACCGTATTAAAGGAAAATAACCCAACTGAGCACTATTTGGGCAAAAGTAGACTCCAGACTCCCCATTTCTGTGATCACTCCTTTGTATGCGAGTTCTGTGGGGGTTCAACTCGGAGGCGCACACGTGCTGCATGCAGACACGCCCCTCTCTACGTCAGCAGTGACACAGTAGTTAACGGCAGATCTGCAGAGACAAGAACCCTCTCCCACTTCCAGAGTGGAGAAAACACTCATCGTGCAGCTGCAGCAAACAGCCCGGGTGTAACCAACCTGTCAATACCAGGACAAGTGAAGGAGCTCATAGGACATAAAACTCTCACCAGTCCCTTCTCCGCAGCTCTCCCGGACAAAGGAACGGCAAACGTTCTTGCAAGCGCATCTCCTGAGACTTCAGCCTCTTTCTGCTCTTCCCGGTTGCCGAGGCCAGCTGGGAAGCACGCTGCAGGTCTGGAGCGCTGCTTGCTGCTGCAGCTTGGCTGGTTACAGGCAAAGACCCTGGAACAGACAGGGAACAGACTCGTTCTTCAGCTCCACCTTTAGAGGTCTTGAGATGGACATTTCCAGCGCGTTTCCCGCAGCAGTGAAGCAGCGGGGCCCAGCTCAGAGAGAGATGTGGAACAAAGCGTTCATTTACTGAAGGAACCAGCCAACAGCCACATAAAAAGAAAAAATCAATTTAATTTGGCAGTGGTCATTTTTGCAATCTAGATTTATGATCTTGGCCCCGGTCCGTAAGTGCCATCCGTACTGGTGGAGTCTATGTAGCCCTCAAGAAAGGAAGGCCGTTGGGACACAAAGGAACGAGCTTTCTGAAGTCAGGTCACTGCAAAAAACATTTCTGAGAAAGGATGAGAGAGAAACTAACGGACCCTCTGGAAAAATGCCCTTTCCTCCACATACAACTGCACATGTTGATAGCACTCAGCATTTTTACCGGCAATTGTTTCATCATAGCTTTACTGCACGTGAGTCCCACCATACCCACGCAGTGAATTCCTTGTCACAGACTGGAAGTCGGTGAGAGCTGCTAAGGCCTGGATGCAGCCCACCTAACTATAACTCTCTAAGTTAATAACCTTACAGGCTCCCTAGAAATTGAACAGAGAGAAAGACCCCATGTGCTGGTTTTAGTCAGGACAGAGTTAATTTTAGTATGATTTGCCCTGAATCATCTGGGCTGAAGATCTGAATCAGCTTCTAGAAATACCTCTCCCGTCTCAATTATCTATGCGGCTGACAGCAACAACGCCCTTAGCTTGACCACTGAAAGCAACGAACCAAGACTCAATGGCACAGACCAATGCCAGAGCAGAAGCCAAGATCACCTGAACTCAGCTCACTCCGAGTCTCCAGACCAACCGTACTGCTACTGAGTGGAGAAGAGACCGTTAACAACGACTCAGCTGAAGGCAAAAACCACAGTTCAAACGGCAAAGCCCACAACATCCAAGGCACTGTGGAACTGCTAATGCGAAGCGTGAAGTGCACTTCGGCAGGGCCGAAGCAAATACAGCTGATCCGGAACAGGGAAGGTTTCGTACCGTTAGACAATTTTCTTTTAAAAGAAGACGTCTTCGATGTGCCCACGGGGGACCACTCTCCCAAACTGCCGAGGACAGAGGTCTCCTCATCTTCATTTTCCAGTAAAGAGTTTCTGTACCAGACCAACGGCTGCCATTCGTCTCCTCTGCAAGGCAGTGGTTCTGCTACGTACCTCTGTAAGTAAGCGTACCTGGAGAAAACCAAACGCAAGCGTCAGAAAACTCAGTCTCTTTCCCCTCAATATCAAGGTACTGCTAGAAAGGCATTTTCCTCTCCAAAGGTGCAGACAGAACGGTTAAAGAAAACAGAAGGGCATCCCTTTTTCAGAAAAGTCTGACATCTCTGAAATAATCTGGATAATTAAAATGCAAATGCCTTCAAAGCTGAAGAGTGCTTGAATTTTAGCATTAGAAAGAACCCTAAATCCACAGGAATCACAGCATTACATCAGTCTCTAGAAAGAACTTCCCATGTCATTGCCCATAGCTGCTGGCAGGAGCAGAAGAACCCTGCGAGGATGCCCCCCCTTCCTTCTCCTGCCTGGTGGCCCGTCCTGCGGGGCCGGCAATGTAAAGGGGATCCCAGGCAAGAGGTGCTCCTTGTGATTCAATAGCACAGCCGGTCAGGAAACGGGGTATTTATGCCACGAGCGCCCGTTGTGTCACAATTTTAAAAAAGAACAACCAATAAACACACTTTTCTTTAATATCACCTCAAACTCCATCCAATTCTCTCAGGCTCCCAGTAAAATGTCAAGTGCCCGCAAGAGGCAGTTAACAGCTCTGCAGTTAGGACAACACACGGGATGTGGGATACGTTGGCTCCGATCCCCGTTCTGCCTGGTTCAATCCAGAGGCTTGACAAGGGGCCTCCTTGAATCCCCGGTGAAGCTATCACCTTTTCTGGAGCGGAGAGGTCTCCTTCCAACGTTCTTTGTGAGAATCAGGACACCTCTGCCAAGGTCTTACTGACCCACTCCTGCTTCACAACAATCAGAAAAGCAAACCCAAGCCTGACTCAGGGTTAGACGCTGGATATTCCCTGCACTTCCGCTACAGCTCCTCGCTTTAAAGTCAGCCCAGTGCTGTTAAAACAGACCCCACCTCAGCAAATACCAGAAGTGACAGTTTTAACACCAGCCCGTGGGGTGTATTATTCTTTCTCTGATTCCGAGTGTGGCCTGGAAAATATCAGACATTTCGTTCGCTCTGCAAAACAAGAAAATGCACGCTGGGAGGAGGTGAGGGTAAGCACCAGCTCTGAAACAATTAGAGTCATGGAGCCCGGGGCCCCAGGGATCAAGAAACCCTGGTAATGGAATTTGTTGGTTTCGAACAAGCACTTATTGTAACTACTGTTTTAGGGTCTAATCCAACTGCTATCAATGTCAATGGAAAGACTCCTGCTGATTCGGGAATCGGGCCCTTCATGCTGCTTGTTATTCAATAATTCATCTCTCGAGTGCGTTCTGCGGCCCAGAGCAATTGACAAGTCAGATATTTTACTGCTACGACCTGGGCAATTACAGGGGAGGAGGTTAAAATCCACATACTTGGGTGGTGTTGAAATACTCTCCCTCCTAACAAATGCCCACATTCTGTATCTCATCTGTTACAGGTACATTCACATATGTTAGCATACAGACCTGGACATCAATCCTATGATTAATAATAAAAATGAAAATAACCAGATGTTTATTTCTAAAAGTTCATGTTGACCTAAAACATTCCATCCAGTAATTTATGATGGAGCTAAATCTAAATATTTCTAAGAGGAAATATAATCTCCAGCCCCTGCAAGGCATTTTAGGCCTCCCAGAATAGAAACTGTTACTCTAGAAACACAGTCTGAAGGTAGTTGTGGATAAAATTGCAATTTCCCCCCTTGTGCATTTTATTGTTTCTCATTTGTTTCCAGCAGCAGTGGGAGGGTCCAAAGCAGTAAGAACTGAAGTCAAAGAGCATTCCCTGCTAGGTTCTGTATTTCCCACAAAAATTTTCGATGAACAAACCTCCCTGCATGTATCTAATACATTCAGGAATATGCTTCTGGGATATATCCACTGGTCAAGTAGTTAAATATAGCCCTAGGAAAAAAAGCATCAGGATTTAGCTTTAAATCTGCCCACGTTAATGATGAAATGTTCTCCTCTTGTTTAATTAAAAAACGCTTCTTGGAGGTAAATGAAACGACAAGGTTTTTCAAGGATGGATTAACAGAAACCATAACAGCTCTTTAAAATCCAGACAACATGGACAGGGTTGTACAGAAACTGCACAAAACCAATTCTAGTCATACTCAAAGATTCTCTCTGACAAAAAATGCAAGAACAGAACGGGAAGTTATCACTACCCCTAACTTATCCACTTTAGGTTTACCAGGGGTTGTAATCACTGTATGTCAAATATTTTCCTTCCGTACTTTGCATTTTGGGTTTGAATCCCTAAATATATTGTCTGGGTAGCTGGCAATCGTTAATAAATTGTATTTGCCATGTACAGTAACGTGAAAGCAGGCGTTTTAACACTCCTGACCCTTGTTATATAAAAGCTGGTTGATGATCCCCATGGAAGTTAACCTCTAATTTAAGACCAAGCGTCACAGGAAACAAGTTACACAAAGCTCGGCAAGGTGCAGCTGTTGGTTCTTTGGGGGTTTTTATTCATTTCTGCTGACTTCTTCTCCAATATGTAACTTTTCCTTTCAGGTACTGGAGTGATTTGCTCAGAAATTCCAAAAGGCAGACGTATCAATGTTTCATCTTACATTCCCATGTCTCCATCTATGCTCTCAGGAAAAATGAAAATAGCTGTTACATATTTTGCAAGTTTTTACAGTATCTGCAAATAGACTGAAGTGCAGAGATCCAGACCCAAAATAAGCAGCAAGTAGAAGGAAGGTCAGGTAGAAAGTAGAACATTACTTTCTTCCCAAAAATGACTGGAGTCGAGGCCGGTGAAGGCGGCAGTAAGAGACATAACCATGCGTCTCTCAGTTCAGATGCGTAATGCCCCATGGTGCCAAAACAAGGCTATCATTCTTCTATTGTTAAATGTAAATATTTAAACCACAGCAAAACCCAGGGGCCCAACTGGATCAGGGCATATTCCCCTGCAAATAGTAAATTGTTGAATTTAAATATTGCCATTATGAATAATATCATGTATGCTTTTATTCCAAATATATTCCATGAAACTCATGTAATTCAGTCCTGAAGCTGTGGAATTAAACCACTACAAAATAATGCTGCAGGCATTACCTGTTCCTCAGTCTTTTCTGCCTTACTTTTCTGTTCCAAAAAGCATTCCTGGCAGTCCTCTAGCCAGTCAAGTTCCAAATCTCTTCCACCAAGTTAACACTGTCTTTCCCTTAGAACAGTTTCCACGTGTGGCCACAACTATGCCTAAAACAAGACCTAGAATGCGTACTGCACATACAGTCTGAAATAACTACTACCAGGAAATCCAACAAGTGTCTCTCAATCTAACAGCCCCAGGGAGAGTTCAAAAGTTCTCTGAAAGGCCCTTGAGCAGCTTCTGCAATGCTGAAGGTCAAGAGTTGCATGCGCAGGGACACACAAAACACGAGCTGTGTATGACTGTACAAGAACTTAACTTACACTAGTCTTTTGTCAGGCTTTAGCAGCTTGCTGGAAAATTCACTGATGATTATCAGAAAGCTCAAGTTCGGAGGCAAGCATTTTCCATCTACTCCCATAGCTCCTTGAAAAGCAAATTCAATCCCTTCCCTGTTGGAAATAAAAACAGAGAGCAGAGTAAAGAAACAGACAACAGACAAATGCAATGACCGTGGACAAAGCAATGTTACGTGGCACGTACTTGTGTATCATAGCTACAGATTCTCTAGATTTCACCTGGTCCCAGCCAAACGTTAGTGAAAAGCGACGAGCAAGTTCTTTCATATTTGTGAAGGAAGTGCAGGAGAAGTCCACACCGCTACTGCCCTCTTGGCTTTCTGCGTGTGTCTGAAACAGCTGCAAAAGAAGTTCCAGATAAGCAACCATACGTAATCCTACAGGTGAGCAGAGCACCAGGAGGACAGAGACATGCTCAGCAAGCAACAGGTAGCTTGCACAGGCAGAGGCCTTGCGAAAGAGCAGGTAAGTTATGTACCTCAGAAGCTCACAACTGGAACAACGGCAAGGAACCGACACAAAGGACACTGCTGTGCTCAACACACAGGCACAAAATAAAAATCATAGAATCACAGAACGGTTTGGGTTGGGAGGGACATTAAAGACCATCCAGTTCCAACCCCCCTGCCATGGGCTGGGACACCCTCCACTAGACCAGGTTGCTCAGAGCCTCATCCAGCCTGGCCTGGAACACTGCCAGGGATGGGGCACCCACAGCTTCTCTGGGCAACCTGTGCCAGTGCCTCACCACCCTCTCCGGGAAGAATTTCTTCATTATTTCTAATCTAAATCTACCTGATTTCAGTTTAAAGCCCTTGTCCTTGTGCTACAGACCCTTGTAAAAAGCCAGAGAGAAAGAGAGCAAGAGATAGAGAAAGAACAAGCATGATATCCCTACACAGAGAACCGATTCCCAGAGATGATGCCCCCACTGACCCCATCTCCTGTTGGGAACTCTGAGTCAAGCTCAAGAGGCCTAATTTGCCTGAGAGGATTTCAGAGTATCAGAATCCAGATACAAAGCAGCATGTTTAGCAACAGCACAGTCCCATTTCTGAGAGTGAGACTGGGTCAAAAGCAAGACTCAAAGCAAATTAAGTGTTTTGGGTTTTTTCCCTAACAGAATATGGAGGTAGGTTGCTCCCTTCAACCTGTTTGCTCTCAAGGTCAAGCAAAGGCCAAAAAGGGCCTGTTGTCTATGTGATACCTAAACACAAAGTCCTGACTATGTCAGCAGAATAGATGTAGCCAAATGCTGCTTAGCCCCTTCTAAGCTCAGATTTCAGAGGCTAGTTCACAGATCTAAGCCCCTGGCAATGTCTGTGAAATAAGCGAAGCTCATGTATCAGTACCCCCCGGGGAGAAGCCCGCTCTGTGGCTTACAGCACGACTCCAAGGCAGAAGCAGCTCTGGTCATTGGCAGAGCCGGCAAAAGCAGCTGCTAAAATAGCTAACTGGCCTCATCAGCCAGCAGCTGCAAGCCCCAGCAACTGGGGCCCTTCAGCAGAGCTGCACCCCACCTTCTTACAGAAAAAGATAGTGGAAATACTGGAGATTGGAGCTGGCCAGCCACAGACACACCTGCGGTTCCTCAAATTCAACAGAAATTGGGGCAGCCCATACAACACTGAATAATATATCCTTAACCTTTGTTAAGGTTAAGAGACACCTACCATGTCCCAAGAAATACTCCGTAATCTCACATCAGTCCTAACACACTATGGAAGATTAAAAACAAGACAAAAAATCATGCCCAAAATTACATTTTAAAACAGATTGAATTATTTGGAAGGAGTTTTAATTCTGACATGCAAAACCAACATAGAAAGCACAGGCAAGGAAACGATTTCTTCCACTAGGATTTTAATGAACTGGAATAGTTATGGCCACGTAGGTAAAAACTCCAGTATGAATACAGCTGTGATAAGAGCCTCTTGCTTTAATCATAACTTACCTGCTGCAGACAGAGAATCAGTGTCTTGGCACTCTGAATTTTGTTATTGTGCCTCGTCCTGCTTAACGTTTCTTTAATTATGTCTCCAAAGTCATTGTAGGTCTGTTAAGAGCAACAAAACCAATGAGAATTATCACTCCCCTTCTTTAGCACTGGGAGTACACAAAACACATGAGCATGGTCATAAAAGTTCATAAAGAACTCCCAAGTTCATAAAACACTCCCGATATCAGAACGCCCAAGCTACAAGATGAAAACTGGACTTTTTATATTAATTCCTACGTAAAGCAATGGTAGGCTCCTGTAAAAGGATTGAAGTTACACTGAAATCATTACATATTTACTGTAACAAAAGAACAAAACCTCTTCAGGAGAGAAACAGAGAGTTGTCTGTATTTAACCAATGCTGGCCTCGGGCCCGGTAAAGTAAAGACTAAGATCTGTATTCAGGTAATTCCAAAATCCTGTTAGTTGACTCAAGGCAACTCATGCTCTGTGCTGTTCTTGGCCCTCCTGAAACCCACTTCGGAGGGGCTGCAGCCGTACCAGTTGTCTAAGCACAGGGACCCGTGTGAAATCTAGGCCATCAGCATATGGCCTGTGTGAGCTGTGTGAAGGAAGCTGACCGCTTTGATGGGAGAACCTCTATAGTTAAAACGCTCTCCCAGCCACAGACTGCTTCTCTGCAATGGCCTTTCTGGAGAAGCTGAGGAGCAGATGTTCAGACAGGCATACCCTCTACACAATTTTCAGTTACTTTGTCTGCAAAGAGGAGAGATTTGTCCAGCTCAAGCCTGATTTTATAGCACTTTTGTGATGGTTGATAGAAAAATTCTGAGCCACAAGACTATTAACCCCGCATCTTCCACAGGCGCCAGAGTCACTTTCAAGAACTAAAATGCACTGATAGGGAAAGGAACCTTATCTAAAACATTACCTTCACATAATACTTGTAGATCTCAGCCGCCGCAGTCATCTCTACCACGTTATACACTATTAACTTGCAATACGCTGCAAGAAGACTCCGCTTTTTGTGCAAGTCGTCAAGTTTGCAACTTTCATCCTCTCTCTCCTCCTCTTCTGTCAGTTCTAGGAAAACAAAAGCGTCAAAGCTTTGTTCTACTACTTTATTCAAGATATCTCAGTTTTAACGACCAACTTTCATCCAAATAGCACAGACTCAGCTGTTCAGGCGACACGCTAAGCAACAGATGCTAGCGCTCATTCCCGGGTCTATCAGAAGACACAGGTTTATTTCCATTTCAAAGCTTGCAGCTGATGACAGTGAAAACCAGTTATTTGCACAGTCTTCTACTCTGATCTTCATAGGACTTTCGCATTTCTACTAGTCGGAATCTTCTTGTACAACGGTGCTCACAACTACAGAACAGAACCAAACAGGGTGCAGAACAAAAGGCACAAACGCACCAAAAGGAAAAGACCAGACAAACTGCAACTACGTTGTTTTTTTCCCAGAGTAACACAGATGCTAGAAAACCAGCACACAGCTCATCAGAAACCCTACAAAATTTTCCATACACAGTCAACAAGAGAAGAGTTCAGGTGAAACTCTCCAAGTGGTTATCAACAAGAGTGAAAGAAGAAAGTCCTATCATTTCATGTCATTAAGAACGTGCTAAGTCTCTGGAACATGAGTTAATTACTAGCTAGTTAATGTGGAAAAGGAGCCTTGCAACACAGCTATGGAGGTGCTTGGGGAGAGCTTCTTGCAGCAGGAGAGCTGAGATAGACTCCTTTCTGCTGTGAATGTAATCTACAAACTGTCAAAAGGCTTCAGGCTTTGACCTGTAATTTTCACGTGGACTGTTTCTACTTTAGAGTGACTGTGGGCCTGGAAACAACCATAAGGCAAATGACTGATCAGAAGTATCCACAAATGAGAGTTAAAACTAAAATGGGAGCAGCTGCCAGCGGTGCACAGGGAGACACCCACCCACAGCGTGACAGAATCACTCGTTCAGGAAGGAATCTGCAGTGGGATGACAGGGATCCTCTGTGGGGAGGACTGAGAAATTGAAAGCATCATACAAAAGGGGTTTGAAACAGATCTCGGGCCACCTAACCCAAAACATGATCAACTTCATCAGTTTCAAATATGTAAGATATGAAACCTGAAACATAACCTGCTTTACAAACTCCCACAACTAGGGATACTACAACCTACTTGAGCAATCTTTTCCACTGTGTATCTCCACCTTCACCATCAAGGATTCTGCTCTACTTGCTCCCTTGTTGCAACTTCAGCCCACCTCTCTTGCATATACACTGTGACCTGCCTAAGTGTGCTGCCCAAAACTGAACACAGAGCTCCACCTGAACAGGTGAAGGTCAAGAGCTTGACACAATAATCTAGAACACTGCTAGGTTTTTCAAGGCACAACACTTGAACTCAGCCTCAAAACCACCATGAACTAACAACCTATTTTCAAAACACTCCCAAAAGAAACCAGCCTTCACAAGAACAGCCTCAATCTGTTATCTGAATGTGTTTGAAAAAGGCAACAGAGAAAGAAGTACATAGCTATTTCCCCCAAAATCTGCCCCATACTCCCCAAAGCAAAACACACTAGTTTCTCCAGCGATGAAGAAGTCTGACCTTTGCTTTCCTCTTCTTCCTCTATGAAAACATGTTCCTGGATAAACAAAAGCAATTTTTCCTGAAGTGATGCGTTAGGAAGATAACCTAGAAGTCCGACTGCTTCTTCATTATTACTGGAATCTTGATGACTCAAAATCAGCAACCAGTCACAGAGTATCATGAAGACCTGTGTCAAACAAACAAAGCCAAAGAAAGATTTAGAGACCACGTGACTTTTCATGACAACTCCACTTTGCGTCCTCGCCAAAACCCGCAAGTCACAATCGAGCTGCTATCCCACTGCTTCCTCGCAAACTAAAGATTTCCGTTTGCCCCAACCTGTGGTAAAAGGCCACAGCTAAGCTTCCAGAACTTTCACCTTAGGATACAGTACATGTAAGTATCATGCATGAACACCACCTAAAGATTTTCAAACTTCCATGGGAAGGAAGAAGAGCTCTATTATGGTACAATATTTCTCTTTTAACGTGTGAATCACTGGACAATTTCTCCATTTTTTAACTTTTCAAGTAATACTCATAGTGAGACATTAATAAAGCAATGATAGTGACCAGCACACCAATCAGCTGAATCAGAAAACACAACGATTATCAACTGGCCAATAGAACAAATCAGATTCAGGCCCTGATTCTGCAGACGGATCCATGCAGACACATATATATGCTTGATTAAAGCACTAACTTCTGTAGCATTTTAACTAACATAACTTTAATTTTCCTTTGAAATAAATAGTGGAAGAATTTTTTTAAAGGAGCTATTTCTCTGCTAAGAGACAAAAAATAGCAAAATTCAGTAGAAGGAAATACCACTATGAAAAGAAAGGCAGGCATTTAAAAGGAAGACTGAGAATGAACACCAGTTAAGTGACAAAGAAACCCAAACCTTTTCTCTGACATCTTTTTCCTTATGGTGGAGGAAGCACAAGCAAATCTGATTGAAACGCCTCAGCTCTCTTCTTAGTGCCAGGAGAGTCTCCTAGAAACATATTTAGGAAAAGTGACAGGACAAAGATGTTAGGGACTATGATTCAGCAGAGAATTACAGAACAAACAACCATTGCATCTCTCTTCTGCTGATATTAGTCATTTAAGATGGCACAGCTGATGACATTGTAAAGGAAGCTGACATCTCACCGTGGCAACAGCTAACTAGCTATGAACAACTTTTAAACCATGTTTCTTGTTTTGAGATGCAGTATCTGGGACAGAAAGGTCAATCCATAGAAATATGTTTTTTCCACACAGCCTCTGGTGCAGAAATGTGACTAATACTAGTAGGACATGTGCATCTGTCACACTTGCTAGGCTAGTGGTGTTCAGCAAGTCACAAACTCTTTGTTTCTCCATCTGTAGAGTGGGCAGCTCTAATAGCACGCAGCCCTTTACACAGCCCTCTAAGCAACTACAAGATCTACAAAATGCACTTCAGCTTATCCTTATAAAGCAGAGATAATGATTTCCACTTTAGAGGTGGAAATAGAGTCAGAAACACTCATCCATCCCACCTAATTTTCAGTGTGATTTGCCTTCTGGTGCTGCTCTTCTCTCTCCCTCTATCAACGAAGAAGGGAATGCAGTTTAACTACGCTGCTAACTTTGGCACTCAGAAATTTAAGACGCCTCTATTCGTTAAGATGAATCCAGCAAGAGAGACTATCTGAGTTGCCCACAGCCATGGAAAAGACTTTCTGATCCTTCACTAGGTCCCAGCCTAGAGCAGTGAACAGAAGAGGAATGCCCTTCCAGGAGGGCTGGATTTCATGCTGTGCAACCGTATCTTTATAAGACAGGAGACCCATCCCAGGGCACACTGAGAAGAAGCACAGGTGGAGGCAAAACATTGCCCTAACGCTACCGGGGCAGAGGGTTGGGGGGAAGAAACGGTTCTGAGAGCTGCTGTCCAGGAAACGTTCTTTTTTGCTCTTGGTCTCTCTCTGCCAACATCCAGATTTGGCCCGGCAGAGTGGGCCGTAACATTGTGCTTCCAATCGGCATCTGTTCCCTTATGAAAAGCCAAATTAAAAAATGTGCTGCCCCACTATCAGTCAAGCTAACCGTGTCTGGACTGAAAGGCAGAACATACTAGAGCAGTGAGAGATGCGGACATCCACAGAGGAATGGAACGGGACGGGAATAGATAGTGAATCAGTCACCAAACGGGTAACCTCCCAGCTAACATTTCTCACACAAAGCAAATGCCCGTGTCAGCGTCCTGCTCTGTACCCGCCGGAGCACCGGGGGAAGGGGACAGATGACAGAAGCAGCAGCACTCAGTGTAGTTAGAACCCACCACAAAGAGGAGCCGCACAGGTACACAGCCGCACGTGAACCACAGCATAACCGTTTTCCTCTCTGCTGTCTTACACTAGGCTGCCTTCTGAAATACCTGCCAGAGCTTGACACTACATAAAACCAGTTCAGAAAGCAAGTAGTCAGCTGATGAGAAAATTACCACTTTCCTCAAACTTTCTGCCAGAAATATGTAAGGCAAACAAGAAAATAAAACCAAAACAAAGCAACAGGACTTTCTGGAGTTTTCATCGAACGTTCTTTGTTGCTTAAAACAAGAAAAAAACAAACTCTTGGGCAGTGGAACATGCTCCCTATCTCCATCAAGCCCCAGGAATTCGGTGCACGTGGTTTGCAGTAAAAATAGAGGTGAACCATTGTTCACTCATTCTCTTGCAGACTGAAAAAGCGTAAACACTTTCTTTAAAAAAATGGGTAAGACAGAGGGAAAATGCCTCAACTCAATTTGGTTTCCTCAAGAAAACACACAAATTATCTTCTTAGAAAGCTTGCTTTCTTCTGGCAACCTGAGAACAGAAAAACAACTTAAACTCCTAGAAGCACATCTCTGGGTTTCAAAATTACGTAGAGTGGCCAACCTTGGGGGAATTTTCCGAAACTGCAGCTAGTTGCCACAGGAGAGAAAAATACATGCACTGGAGAGCTGGCAGGATCATCTGCAAATAGAAACACATGTCCTTTATTTACATGAAAGGCTCAACAACAAAAAGCTTAGGACTAAACAAAGCATCCAAGCCTGACATTCTGCATGCTGCTTGCACAATCATTTCTACACTGTAAAGTATTCAGACCCTCAAAATAAACTTAACAGATTTGCATACAAGCCAACGTTGCCTCCTCAGAAACTTCATTACTAAGGTGCTGCTTCTGCAGGACTCAACATCTTGACGAGCTCAGTGGAAAGCAACCATGTACGAAAAAGGGTGTCCGCAGAGGCTAACTTTAGGTCAGCTTCTCAGGGTTTCTCTGCAGTCTTTGGTGAAAGGCAGACTCCTCCAGAGGGTAATTCAGAGCAGAAGCCAAACCTCAGTGCTCTGATGCTCCATCTAAAGGAGTCCACCTCTACCCGCTGGCTGCAGGCTCTCTCTACCCAGCTAAATTCCACCCCTTTCCAAAAAGCTTCAAGCTCTCTCCTGAAAACGAGGGCTGATTAACATTCATGACTGCTAAAGCACTTCTCCTTGTAATCCCAGGAAACACCTCCATCTTGGCACAGTCAGTGTTTGAGCTGAAGCAACCAGACAACCAAAAGGCTGCAGTTGAGACAACTGGTAATTACAAACCATCTTCACCAAGAGTCGATCTGCGAGCAACGGCTCCAAAGTACTCCAATTTCTGGTTACACGCAATCTATCACAGGTTCCTCACAATCCCAAGAATTTCTTAGGTACTGAGAGCAAGACTGTGCAATCAATGGGGAGTACCGAGCATGACAAAGGATCAAATCCAGATGTCAGATGATTACTGTACCATAGTACTGGATAATCTCAGAAATAAACAGATCCATGGCATGAATTTCCCACTTCCAGTAACGTTATTCTAAAGACAGCCTCAGTTTCCCAGACTGAGAAATGGAAACAGCATCTTCCTGACTCATGGGCCCTCTTTCAACATTAAATAGTAACAACTCACCAGAACAGGCAAACTCCCATGTTCCATTTCAAACACCATCAACCTTAAAGTCTTGTCATACAAATTCCACTTGGTGAGATCATGGGCGCTGCAAGTGAAAAATAAACAATGATACACCAAGCAAGAAATCAAATCTCACCTGACCAAACAGGTTCAATGTATCCTATTTTTGCCTTCATCTGATGTACAGCAGCAACTTCAAACAACTAATTATTAATTATAAACAGAGGGCAATGAAATTAAGTTTTTCACTATCTGACGCTGCAAACTTTAGTCTATAGCTTTACCATCTCCACTCCTACCACAAAACTGCAGTGTCATGAGGAGAGGAAAAAGAAGCTTGAGCTGTATACCTATACTCGTCACATTCTCTAAGTGCCCAAAGAGATCTAAAGAACAACTTCCCCATCCCACTTTAAAAGAGTGTTTCTAATACTCCTGAGTGTTCACAACTCAATGTTAGACTTCTCTTTGCAAAACCAGAGCAACCCCAGCACACAGATAAAAGACCTGCTGAGAAGGCGGCCCAATTCCCCCACCCTCTACTATCTCGCATGATGATTTACTTGGTGAGCAATCCCTGGAGGACCAACCTTTTGAGAAATAAATCTTTTAAGAAAAGAAGATCACATAATATAAAGCAAACAAATCAGATTATGTCTGCTGGGAAAAAAGACTGCATTCACTACACTCCCTCTTCAGAATTAGCAACAGTGTTGACAGCAAGGCAGTGCAACAGCATCCAGCTGGGAGGGAGGCACCACAGAGATGACCTCTGTGTCGGCTCTGACATCCCAACTCTGTGGCACACACTTCTTAGCCAGATTAGGACTGATGTTCCAACCTCAGTAAGGAGTCCAAAAAGAATTCCATACCCAAAAATACCGTTCTGTTCAGAAGAAACTAAACGTTGCAGCACCTCTCATAGGGATCTTTTTCGTTCTCTTGTGAAAAATCTTATTAAACCCAACAAACGAGAATTCTCACTTTGCATCTGCTGACACTTAACTATATGGGAAAACAAATTGTGTAAACAAACATCTCACTTATAAAAAGCTGTTACTCTTCTCAAAGCAAAGTGCAGCCGGGAAATTTCTTCTGCATCCGTACAAAATCCTTCTTCCTGAATTACGCGAGTTTGGGAAACAGAAATTAATTAGTCAGTGTGGGGCACTATGTTCTCTTCCCAACCAACCCACAGGCTTGAATTACTCTCCTCCAGCCCTCCCCAGTCCCTTCACCTTCAGTCACGCTACTCACGTCTTCCTCTACAGTAAAAAGAAAACAACACATTGACTGCACGAAAGTTTTGTCTAAGGAAACGTCCCTGTCATTAACAAACCCGCAGCAGCCTCCCTAGAGTGCAGCATTGCTAAATCAGAGTAAAAGCTAGCAAGGGGGCTGACACAGAAGTGCTGACCCTCCGACTCACGGGCCACTCATGGTCCCTCACACAGTTGTTAGGGATTTCTGGAAAGCTAACTGTTCACATGGTGCTGACTCTCCTACCTTCCAGCTGCCAGATCACATTCAAAGATAGCTAAAAATATATTAAATACTTTCCCATAGATGCAATTGCTGTAGTTTCCACAAGTATACTACGTGATTATGGGAGATGGTATATACAACCAGGAATTAGAAGGGAGGGGTTCCAGGAGAAAATCTCTTTATTTAGACAGGGATCACACTATGAAGGAGTTGAAGAATCCCTGGTCTAGCACTTATCTTGTTTCTCCTAAGTACACATTCTCCCACATTGACACAGATATCTATTTAAGACCAACAAAATAAATCCAATCTGAGGTTAGGGGATTTTTTGGCTTGACACGTTTTACAATATCCCAGTGTCCAATAAAAACCTGCCAGCGTTAACTCTCATACCATGGCATGACACCTGTTCATGACGGCATGGTTGATCAGATCAGCTGCAGGCTTCTGTTGTTCAGTTCAGCCAGCAAGCTATTCATATCCCCACCAGCTGTTTCTGCTTTTTAGAACTAATGAAAAACTTTGAGGGAGACTCTGCAGTCCTCCTTCAAGGGGAAAGTCATCCTTTCGAAGACCTCAAAGCTATGCAATCTGCATTACAGACTGCTGGTTTGGGGCTTTTTCCCCTAGTACTATCTACAGCCAAAGTGGCAGTACAAAGGGCATCTTGTGTACAGTCAAATACGTAGAAGTACAGAACTGTACCTTTTTGGGAACAGTCTCATCACGTATAGACCCACGGCACTTTTTAGCTGATCTTGCACACACTATCTTTGGCACAGTAATGGAGCAACTATGGAGAACCTGTGAAGCTTAGGTCCAGAATATTCAGAAGATGTAAAATGCCCTGGTGCTGGTGTGGACTACTTTGTTTATTATTTTCCCCACTCTATTCCTGCCAAAATGCATCTGCTTCATTAATATGTAAAACAGTTTTCTGAGGCACAAACCCGTCTTTGAAAGCTCTGCACCTCTCAAGCAGAGAAACAGCAAGCAAAGAATAGTTCCATATCCCTTTTAATTTTTTTGTCTTCTTTTTTCATAGGGAAACAGCCTGTTCATCTCCACAGTGAGCCACACTCACCTTTTGCCAGAAGCCATCTAGTAGCTGATTAAGCTGTCCCATCAACTCATCTATCAGTTGAGTTCGGGCACGATCCACCTGGTTGTAGATGGCAAATTCTTCACTGCAGAGGATACGGTAAGTCCTGGAGGAAGCCTCAAGGACAGATACGTCAGTGTGTTTGGTCACAATGTCTTTTACCTCTCTCAGCAAAGCGTCCAAATGCTGCAAGGGAGAAAAGGGTTATTATAGGTAAACTGTACAAAAAACCACTTACACTTTAGATATATTTCACTAGGTCCATATATCTCTATAGGTCATATAACCAACATGAAAGAAATGCCAGCCTAAGGAGCAGAGGGGAAGGATTACAGGATACAACTTTTTCTCTGGGTTTATAGCTCTTTTTCATTATTATTGTCTCTGCATCTTCCTAAAGAAAGAAGCAACTCCTTGAGGTTCTACTTGAGCAATACACATTTGGCATTACATAAAAAATAAAGTCAAAGGTAGGGAATAAAAAATGCCTTTCCAAAGGACAGGTGTGTTGTCAAACGACTGAAGTTGTCTCCCTCAGCAGCAGAAGATGGAGAATGTTTCAGATCATGTCAGCAAGTGGGGTCTTCACTCCTAGTGAGAGGAGGTAACTTCTGCCATTCTGCTGACTCCCTCTCTTCCAGTCAACCTTTAGTGCTGAAATTAAACTAGGAGTGTTCGCCTAACGTTACCTCCCTGCAAACACCCCTGCTGAAGAATACATTAAGCTATTTCAAGGATTTCATGTATCTGTTTCTGACCATCCCTCTCCCCCCAGCAGATATACTATCTCCATTCTTGTCTTTCAGTGACTGTCATTCCCCAGCAGCTGGGACTCAGTCTTGAAGGAAAATGAAACCTATTCTGTAGTAAAGTCCTGGGAGACACTAGCTCAGACACACTCCAGCATAACCCACCCAGGGACAGGCCTACCACGTGAAACCACCACTCATCACCTGCCAGGGCCTGTTGCAGCATATCAGAACTGACAAGCACTAAGGCTTTTCTTTGGCAGCCTCAAATCAAAAAATAAAGCCTGAATAAGACCACTTTCCTCAAGGTATGAGACCATTTCTTTATGTTCCAACTGTGTCCTACCTGTTCCAAGTCATACTTAACTCTGTACACTGTCACATAAATCTAGTACATTCCACACGAACCGTCTACCCCAATTCCTATTCACCTTCTCGAGATGTCCCGTACTGTAAGCATCTAAATCATAATACTGAGGAATCTGCAGAAGATTTGCCACTTTTTGTGCATCTGTTGAATACTGCAGAGAAAAAACCAGGATATCAGTACACTGCAGGAATTTTAATGAAATATTTAACATGCATTCACAGAGCAGCTGTTAAGTTACCTTTGCCAAGAGCTGAGGAAGCACCATAATAAAGTGCTCAGTAATTTTGGTACAATCTTCCAATTGTATTTTCTTCTCTTTTACTGACAGAATCTGCAGATAAAGCATTTTGTTTCAATTATAAAATCCCTTAGATTTGAATGGAATTTTACATGTAACCTTGGGTTAACTCACATGCCTTTGTCTAAAGTGTATCATGCTGAGATAAAGACACTTTTCCATGGAGACAAGCAGATGCTTTTTTAATATTTTTTCGTTAACCTTAAATTAGATGCAAATCGCTCAACAGCTCTATCTCATGGATAAAATGCTCACCATTTGTCAATAACATGCTTCAACTGGCTCTCCCCTAATGCTCGTCTCCTTCAACATCCACTACTAATAAGCTCTAGAGGTCAAAAGACACCGTGTCGTTTCATAAAAATAAGCCATTTTATTTCCAAAGACACACCTACCACCAGGAACATGCTGTCTGGCAAAGCACGTAAGGCAAAGAGAATGTGATTACAGGACAATAAATAAGACTAAGATGCACTGACTTTTTTGGCTGCACCTCTGCCCACTGGAGGATGACCTTCAGCTGCTTCTCTAACCGTTGCGAGGATAATTTCAATGAGAGCATTTTCATGGGCATCACTCAGTGCTGTAAGTAAATCAGTCTCCTTTCAGCATCACACAAAAGAAAAATGAAGATGCAGCAACAGCTAATGTAAAGCCTACTCATTTATCTGAGCAACTGTGGAAGGATACTACAAAAGAAAGACGCAGTGTTGCTAAATAAACACCTAGAGAGTATTTGATTTAATTTGAAAAAAATTATTTTCTACATTTACTGAACAAAAAACCCAATTATTCCTCTCATGGCTAAATTTCTTAGGGCAGTTGGGCTCCCAAAACCACAGGTAGTTTTAACGAGGCCTGCTCCTACTGACTACCATCTCATTTAAGACAAACCTACTTCTTTGAGTATCAAAATGCTTTAACTCACTGGGTCTGCAAACTCTGATTTCAATCACACAACCACCTCCAGTTCTACTGCAATAACTATTCATAGTCAAAGAATGGTTTGTGTTGGAAATGACCGTAAAGATTTATTTAAGTTCACTTGAAAGTAATTCTACAAAAAACTAAACCTCTGGAGTGTTAAATGTCAACGACCTCAACACACCCAGGCATGAACAGTAGCCTGACAATACTGCACTTCAGTCAATTCATACTTTTAGATTCTTAGGTTTTGGACAAAAAACCAAACAAAGTGAATGCTACATGAGGTTTATGGCTTAGTTATCCAAGTATTCTTGCAAAGTTTCTAAACTGATATTACGTAAATACAGAATGCAGACAAAAACAAGTATGTTGCTACAAATATCACATCGGCAGTGCGTTGAGTTCCGTCTGCTTTGTGGCCCTTGGGGACCACAATCTGGGATCAAAGGGTGCTGCAGTATGGAATGATCCTAAACTAGCAGAAGGCAAAGTTCAAAAAACAATATCAAGAGATTCATTCAGACAAAACTGAGCTCTTTGCTTACCCACCTTCTCCGCCTGCTTCAGCACTTTTTAATAGAAGAGTGGTCATGCACTCCCAGTCCTTCAGCAATTTGCCAGCCCAGTCCCACAAGCTGTCTATGAGGTATGCAACATGATTGTGTAGCTAGGGATTAAAAATACCACGTTTTAGAAGCCAAGACATCATTAAAAGAAATACAGCTTCATATGTTCCTCTCCCTTTTTCCAATCACAAAGCTTTGTCATTCACACATATATCAGACACAGTATTCCAACATACTCAGTTTGAGGCTAATCAACATTTAAATACCATGTCCTCAATGTGATACGAAGCAGGAAAGTGGGGGACAAAAGAAGGAACAGCAGGAAAAAAGCTTTTCTCTTTTTAGAATACCTTTTCTTTGTAATTTAAATAATCTCTTTAAAACTAGCTTCTGTATTGTTTTTATACTTCTGATCATAACAACTAAGAATCCAACCCTGGGACTAGAAACAAGTCAACCTTTTAAGCAATGTCTGTGAAATTCTTTGCAGAAAGATTCAAAACTGCTGTGCCTGAGATGCTGTGGCCAGACGTAGGTCTGCGCCACTGCTAAAGCCAAACAGTGAGTACAGCACTGAAGCTGATAAAACTCTCTGCAAAACCACACGGTTCTTTAGCTTAGAGCCATGGTACAGCGACCCGTATCTGCCCGCAGAAAGGCACGGACACGTACCAAAAAACCCTCGCTTGGTGGCATTAGTCTTGCAGGTTGTTTTCAGAAGCTGCTTCAGCACCGATTCTCTCTATTAGCATAGTTGCAAATTAGTTTTAATACAACAGAACAGAAATGTCTTCGTTAAAATCTCATCCTAGACAGCGAAAACATCCCAAACACCAAAGATTTCACAGCTCACCACCAGAAATAGCTTTCAAAGGAAGGCCAACACTTGTTTTAATATGCAACACTGGATTTAAAAGGCTTACTGCAGGGGCTGTTCTCCTCACCTTACTCTCCAGGAAAAAACGTATTAATCTTTTCAACTGGTCAGCACTCGCCCCAAACTTCCCTCCTCCTTTGGGCTGAACTTCTTCATCTCCCTCATGACTAAGCAGCCTGCCAACAGAAAAGGAAGTCAGTCCAGTTCTGCCACACTCTCCTCATGCTCATTTGCCAACGTAACACTAATTCTGTCAAGACCCCAAGAACTGTATTTCTTCTAAATAAAAAGTCTACTCATTTACTCCAAATCACATTAGACTTTTTTATCAGATGAAAGGAAGAGAGATATTAGATTGTTTCCATTAGGAGAGATCTGCCTTTCCTGTGGATGCAGAGACTATTTCTGACGGTTTCACAGGTACCCTGCCAGCTTTCTGGAGAACAGATGCAGATTCCACAGCGCTGAACATATAACGAGGTAGGCAGTTGCTCGTGCTTGAAAAGGGGCTTGCTCTAGGCTGAATTTAAACTTTAACAACAGAGTAGAGGTATTACTACCCAACCATTATTCACATCATGGTACATTTTGGAACTGAAGCTCCTTAAAGAAAGCAGAGTGCCTTGTATTTCTAAGAGGCAATTTACCCAACTTCACAAACAGAGTGGAAAAACTGTTCTCCCTCTTCTGCCTGAAGTATGAAGTACAATGTGACATATCCATTTTCCTCTCTATCCAAAACGAGTGTGACTGTACTGCTCATGAAAAGTCCTAATCCCAACATAAATACAGGACGGCCATCCCCACAGGTTCATGGAAAGCCCAAATGGCTTGGATTTAAGAGCAGAACCACCCTACTCAATGTCAGCACTTTCAGAAAGTGCTTCTGCTGGTATAATTTATGCCAGCTAGTAAGTAAGCTAAGTTAAAAATGCAGACACTGAGGAGATTTCATGCAAACCAAGAAGGGGGAAAAAAAAGCATAAGCATTTATACTACAAGTTTTAGCAGTATGACCAGGAAAAGGAAGGTATCACTAACATCTCTATCACACTAGAGGAATATTTCTATACTAACAAAAGCGTCAGAGAGAAGAACTGGGAAAACAAAACAAGGATGAGGTTTACAGGGTCAAAGTGTCTATACTGAGGCGGGAAGCTGGGTAAAAAAAGTAAAGCTACCAGGGCAACCACTTCAGTGGCAAAAAGGCTCAGTGTTCTGAGAGGAAATACACTTGATTTATGACAGAGTATTAGGCCCAACACAAAAGACTAAGCTAGACTAGCAGATGTGACAGAAGACTCATCAAAACAGAAATTTATCTTCATTTGTCTTTCTGCTGGACTTGGCTGCACAAACCCCAGAACGTCAGCAGCTCAGCTAGATAGGAAGAAACAGCTAGGAGGAGATTCTGCACGTGTGAGAAACACAAATCATTATTATTTCTGAATTTTTCTCCACAAATGTCTTGCCAAAATATTTTTATTGTCATTCCTTTTTGTAAGGCAAAATTATTTCTCTCAGCTGTAGAGACAGAATATTTATTTCTTCTCTTTTTAGCACGCCAACTCCGCTCACTTCAGGCAACCATTGTTATAAGAAGCCTATTTATAAGTGTTACTCCTGGGGAAGATAAACCCTGTACTTCATTAATCTGACAGAAAATTGGGAGGGCTTTTTAATCTGCTGCATCTCTCATTATTCAAAGGCTTTACAATGTATAAGGCAACTTCCAAAGGGAGAAGAGGAGGCCATTTTTGTGATTAATCACCAAAGCTATGGAAATCCAGCAGATGCCAGGTGATGAATTAGGTTGTAAGAAGCAAAGCAACAGGAAAAGAAAGTAGAAAGAAAGGAGGTATGCTCTCAACATAGCATGGCATCTGTGGATCAGTCAGTTGTTTCATATTCTCTATGTCAGTCCTGCAACTTTTCTCATGTCTGTTGTGCCAGAGCTGTGGAGGGGAACAAATGATTACCCCCAGACAGCATTTCTCTTCTGATTCAGCAGAAGAAAGCACACCCACTATCCTCGTGACACACACTTCCAGCAGAAAAATGAATGCTTAATGTCCCTCTTAAATAAATCCACCTTCATTCTGAAACAAATGAGAATATGCAAGAAGCAGGCAGAGATACCTTTTATAAAGGAATTCCCCAGCTGCTACTGCAAGCGGACGGTGTGTGGTATAAACAAACTGGTATAACGTTTCACAGTCTTCAGCTGATAACACATCCTCGCAGTTCCTAGGCAAAAATAACAACGGAAGTTACAGTTCAGGTTTATCTGCAAAGAATATTATGAATGCTATGTCCAGCCTTTACTAGACCTGATTCTCCATAGCTGTGCAACTTGTTCATACAGCTAAACTTTTGTCGGACATGTCTAAAAATGCGATTAAACAAAATTGGCAGCATTCTTTTACTTTGTAGAGAAACAGAGGTGTGTGCAAGCCATGACGAATCAGGCCTACTGCATAGACATGAACATTAATTTAAAGTATAATTAAGGTTGGTTAGTGGTCATGGTAAAAAGATTAATAGTAATAAAATAGGAAAATCATGTCTCTGCTTCATGCTTCAATGTTCACCATGTAAGATAACAAACAAGGAACCTTCGTTTTGCAGTACAATTTCTTTTTATATTATTTATTACAGTATTTTAAAACCTATATTCTATTCGACTAGGCTTACAGTCACATGTAAAAAGAATTCAAAACACATTCTTGATAGCTTGCTTATGACTGACTTTTCTGCCCAAACACACTCCACGTCACAATTTTTTTCATTCAGCCACACATCCTGAGAATACCACGTGCCAACCAGTAAACCTAGAATGCTCTTTGAGAAGTAGAAAGAGTATTAAGAATCAACCTCCGACAAAAAGGAAACGGAAGCATCAAGGCTGAATAACCAACCGAAGACATACTGCAGGAATAAAGCCCAAAGCAAGCCCTGCAGTTGCACAACGCCTTCTTCTCACTGCCACAGCAACGCCACCGCGCTAAGCTACTTCTGAGAACAAAAGAGCAACGTATGAGATCCTTCCACTTACTACAGCCAGCTGAGGGGAGAGGGAGTTTATTTACTACTGCGCTCAATACTCAGGTAGTAACAGTTTAAAACCAACTACTGCTGAGGTCCAGTACTTTCACTAAAACCGAGGATTCATGTTCTTCATCTGCTAGGAGTGAGGTCTTAGATAAATTAGCAGCCACACTTGCCCATTTGTCTCCAATCCCATCACATCCTTTAGCATCCTCACAAGTCACAAAGTCCCGAAACATCCTCCACACTGACTGGGGAAAAGTGAGCTCACATTACGCGACAGCATCACTGAGGTGTCCATTGCAAATGTCTTTTAGCACTGGCTGGGATTTAAAATTGGGGGAGTGGGGTAGAGAGAGACAGCAGTCATTGAGCTCTCAAAGCCAGCAGCTGCTCGTTCATAGTTCGTACCCCATGAATTTTATCTTTACAATGTATTTACTCATACCAGCCACAAGTGGTGTTCCCCAGGGATCAGTACTGGGGCCAGTTCTCTTTAATATCTTTATCAGTGACCTGGACGAGGGGATCAAGTGCACCCTCACTAAGTTGGCAGATGACACAAAGATGGGTGGGAGTGTTGATCTGCCTGAGGGTGGGAAGGGTCTGCAGAGGGATCTGGACAGGCTGAGCCCAAGGACATGGCCTCCATGGGCCAAGGACAACTGTAGGAGGTTCAACAAGGCCAACAGCTGGGTCCTGCACTTGGGTCACAACAACCCCACACAACGCTACCCACCTGGGGAGGAGTGGCTGGAAAGCTGCCCAAGGGAAAAGGACCCGGGGGTGTTGGTCAACAGCCGGATGAACATGAGCCAGCCGTGTGCCCAGGTGGCCAATGGCATCCTGGCCTGCATCAGGAACAGTGTGGCCAGCAGGCTGACAAGTCTTGTGTCCAATCAGATTTTTTAGAGCCACAAAGTTGCCTCTCTGGCAACCTGTTGAGTATCTGACCACCCCCACAGTAAAGAGCTTTTTTTCTTTTGCTTGAACGGAATTTCCTGTATGAATGTGACACTCAAGTGTACACACTTTTTAATATATTCGAACTTTTTATTCTTTACATTTCAGGTTTTCTTTTCCTAGCACAGTTATGGAAATAGAGACACGTAGGTGCTGCATTCACTATTTTAAAAAAATTCTTTGCCTATATCGTTCTGATAGCTTGAAGTGCACAGTAGCATACCTGCCATCTCTTTGGATAGATATTAAGGACTCTGCCTTTCCAGCACAAATGAAATCACCTTTCCTTAGAAATTTCCTTTCTTTAGAAAAGGACCTGCCAGCCCTGATGGACATCAAGTTGAACACAATCCACCAACGTGCCCTTGATGCAAAGGTGAATGGTGTCCTGGGCTGTGTTAGAAGTGCTGCCACCCGGTCAAGGGAAGTGATCCTTCCCCTCTGTTCAGCACTGGTGAGGCCACACCTGGAGTGCTGGGTCCAGTGCTGGGCTTCCCAGTATGAGACACATGGACTTACTGGAGAGAGTCCAGCAAAGGGACACAAGGCTGATCAAGGGACTAGAGCATCTCTCATGTGAGGCAAGGCTGGAAGAGCTGGAACCGTTCAACCTGGAGAAGAAAAGGCTCAGGGGGATGTTATCAATGTATGTGAATAGCTGAAAGGAAGATATTAAGAGGACAGAGCAAGGCTCTTTTCAGTGGTGCCCAGTGACAGGATCAGAGGCAATGAAACCCAGGAGGTTCCTTCCAAACATCAGGAAAGATTTTTACACTGTGAGGATGACTGAGCACTGGCACAGGTTGCCCAGGGAGGCTGTGAAGTCTCCATTCTTTGAGATATTCAGAAGCCAGCTGAACACAGTCCTGGACAACTGGCTCTAGGTGGCCCTGCTTGTGCCAGGGGGGAGAGGGTTGGACTAGATGGCCTCCAGAGGTTCCTTTCAAACTCAGTCGTTCTGTGATTCTCAAATCCCCACCTCTTTATTTTAACTTTGCCTTCAAAGAGGCTAGGAATATGCCACAGTTACTCTACAGCAGTGTTATTCCCTCCCTCCTCAAGACTAGAGTAGGTGAGATGCAATAGCTCTGGCCACGTATGAAGCATATTAGAATAGCACAGAAGGGGAAAACAACGCATTTCTTTGCAAGACAACCTGACAGACAACCATGACACCACTTGAGCACCTGATCTTTTTTTCTTTCCTGAATGAGTACCTGTATACACTATTACTTTTTTCAAATATTGCTCAACTACTACCCTCTGTGATACAATGAGGTTTATACTCAAAACTCCCACTCAAATGAGCACTTAGGGGTTGTACTTGCCTCTGGAAGTAGCAATACTTGACTAAACCCACTACCACTAATACTACCACAGTAAATGCATGCCTTTCTTTTCCACATGCATAAGCCAATCATCAAACATTCAAAGAATACTTCAAACACAGCAATAATACTTCTGCAAATTTACAGCGCTCAGAATGCCAAGCAACAGACAAAGGTTAAGCCAGAAGTGCCTGTCACTGTTTAGGTGCCTAAAAATAAACAGGCATGGCTTTCCACATACCAATGTCATGATAAACCATTCTCTCCGCACTTCAGTGTGAACATGTCATGAAGAAGTTGGGATATTCTAGGGGGAGATCACAGACCACTTTGTTCTGCACATGGCACCTGATCAACTTGAATTTTTGCCACTTTATGCTTTTTTGGTTTAATTTTGTGCAGAGAATAATCTGGCACATGTTATGGGGACATATTGGTAATTCGAGGTAGAGAACCTCAAAAAAACTTCCGTTAACTTTGTATTTTAACTTAATTACTCAAATCCGCAAATACATTATAAAAACACTATTCATGCACTGAGCACTATCAAATCAGCTAATCTGTTCTGTTATCTCCCTCCTTCTACCCTGCTGTCATTGCAGGTATTTCTACATGACACTCGGATGATCAAAAAGAAAGACAACATTGTTGTCAATACAATATAACGAGTCTTTTCCCACCCACTTTAATTCAAGGTTCGCATGTTGCAATACACTGTGACTCTATGATTGTGCTGTGACAAAAAGCAAGAAGATGCACATTAGGCAGATGTTGTATGGCATGCTGTTTTGGTTAAGAAACATAACCCTAGGAGACATGCAATTCTTATTTTTATTCGGTAACCCTTCAGACAGGAAAGCTAAGATTTCAGAATAGATCTCGAGGCTCTTGACTAGAGGTGCACGATGGCAGAAAAATGCTGAAGGTAACATCCAAGAAAGCATAAACCTGAGAGGATGGAAAAGAAGAGAACCCAGAGGCACATGCCTCTGTTCAATTTTGGTCTTTCACTTTTGCTTTGTTTGGAATAGGCTTGTCAAAGCACTACCATAACTCCACCTGAACAGGAGCGTGGTGGACCTGAAGGAATCACAGAGGAGCTGTGAGGAGCTCCACGTTATTCCTTTTTGATAGCACCTAATCTGCTACAACCAAGTTACTCATGCAAGAAACCACAACTGGGCTGTACAATTTGTTTCAGTGTTTCATATGATAACATTTCTTCATTTTTCCTAAAAGCCACTAAATAAGACAGGGGTGGATAATTTCCTTATCTGCATGCAAAGCATGTCTCTCTCCCCAGCTTATTTTTGTTTTTACTATCACATGAAAACACTTTTTATAACAGCATTTAAGCCTTCAATACCACTTAACTCTGCCTCTGCACTATTCAGCTTGTCTGAATAACCTCGCTAGATATAACACATCTTCCTACCAAAAGTCCCTTTCTCCTCCAAAGTCCATGGCTTAAGCTAAATTAACACTACAGAATCACTCCCCACTGACGCTGAACTATTGTCATGGGACATCTACAACTACCACTAGAAGCAGTAACGTGTATTATTTGCCACAGCGTACTTTGCCAAATCCAGTTTTCAGATTGCTCCTACAGTGCAGCCTCTCCATCCCCAAATTAAAGCATCTTCCCCAGTCTAGTTGACAATCAGAAGGGAGGCTCAGATTTTTAAGCACAACAGTGATGTACCCCTACCTGACTTGGGCCTCCTGTGCTAAGCAGGACACTGGGAACTTACAAGCCTTGGTTTCTTGAGTTTTAAGTTGGATTAACGCTACTGACTGCTGTCAAAGTGCTGTGGTGAGAATTAGTGTGTTCAGGAGGTCTGTTAAATAGCTTTCAAACTATTTATGTGAAATCCTCAATGACTGCAATATACTCAGTCCTCACTAAAGCAGCCCTTCCAGTTTTCAAACTTGAGAGTTTTGTGTTTAAAAAGCAACTTAATTTCTAGTTACACTTGACCAATGCAATACAAAATTAATACTGCTATTTACATATGCAAGCCATTGGAAGATTTGTGCCCCTACCTGTACCCCTTGTAACCTTTCCTCATTCATCTACTACAATTACCTAATTACTTTTGCTGCTCTTTTCAAAATCCCTCTATTCTTTGAGGCACAAAAAAAAAAAAAAAACTCGAAAAGAATTGTCTGGCAGTAGGCACACTAAAATAATTTGCTTCCTAAAGGGCAATTTTTTCAGTGAGATTCCTAGGTCTCTCATTGTCACTCATGTATTCTCCCTCTTTATTTCCTTCCTAGTTCTATCTCCCCTCAGATCCTTTGCAACATTAATGCTAACAATTATGCATAATTCAGTAGCATTAATAATTTCTATTATGCTAAATCTCATAGGCTCATTCCAGTTTGAGGATTGCTTCATGCTGTGCAAAAATAGAAATCCACTAGCCCAAAGACCTTGGCATTCAATTGAGACAACATGCAACAAACAAGAAAAAAGTCTCAGCTCACAAGGATAGACAAGATGAAAATACAAATATGGGTATGAAAAAACAGGTATATGCATAGCAAGAGGGTTTTGAGTCAGCATTGGATTTTATTTTTTTTAATAATGTAACCCATCCAAGTGAATTGAAAAGATGAGTGTTTTCACTGCCTCTCCAGCTAGCAAGAGAGAGAATGTAAAGGCCAGCATAGCAGTTTTATGGGCCAGTAGTATGCAGTGTAGCCAATGTATGTTCCACTGGACTGGAATTCAGTGACGGTTAATAGATGGTCAAAGCTATTACTAACATACATGGAGCACGGCACCACTGCAACCATAAAACATCACAAAAATAATGAATTGGCAACGAGGTCTTGCTGCTCTACTCACCCAAAAGACAATTATGGAAGCCAGTAAAAGAGAGTTACTGATAGAGTATATTCTCCCCAAGAAAGTCACAGAGCACCCAACGGACTAACCGGAGGAAGAGAGTTAATCCTGGTTTTGTTTCTTGCCAACACACATGATGAAACAACAAAAGATTTATTCCAAGATTAGAGACATGTTCTAGATGTCAGTACCTAACCAGTTAAGATTATTATTTGTCAAAAATAATCCATGATTCCAAATCAAATACAGGGGGTTCATGAGAGAGGTTCTTGCCAGTAGCTTTAAAAATAAAAGCTTGACATGAAAGGTCTTTCATGCCTCACTAAAAATGCAAGTTGGGCAACTAGAAATCAGTTGCCAAATTTGTAGATGACAAAAATTAAGAGGAAATTACAAGAGGAAATGGTCTCGAGTTGTGTCAGGGAAGGTTTAGATTGGCTGTTAGGAAAAACTTCTTCACTGAGTGTTCAGACATTGGAACAGGCTGCCAAGGGAAGTGGTGGAGTCGCCATCCCTGGAGGTGTCCAAGGAACGTGTAGACATGGTGCCTGAGGACATGGTCTAGTGGGTATGGTAGTGTTGGGTTGATGGTTGGACTGGATCACCTTATAAGTCTTTTCCAACCTTAGTGATTCTGTGAAAAATGAGCTATCCACAGAGAAGCCAATTCAGCATGACAAAAGCGGCAAACAATTTGATTGCATCAGTGCATACAAGTGCCAGTTGTACAAGCTGTCATTTACTACTCTTTAAAGGCAGGGGAGTTGCTATCCCTAACCCCATTTCATGCTTTACTGTATGTATCAAGCAGCATTACTGTTCCATACCCAGAAACTGGCTGAACTATGAAACGCACCTATGTAAGACACACTAGGCCTGGAATTTCTTTGCTCACCCCTGGAATTTCTTTGCTTATACAATGCCACCAGCAAGTTCTTTCTTACACTATTGTAGGTACTGAGGCATAAGCTTTTCCCCTGCTGGAAAAGCATCTTGATGCAGGCTTTTACTAAGAAGTCTGTACATGTGACTGTCTATATTGTCTGCATTCTCTTCACACAGGTTTTATGGACTGGTCAGCAGTAGTCTTATCAAAGAGAAGAGCTGTCATGGAATTTGCTTATTGAGTCCTCAGTTCCCATCATCATCATTCCAATAATTAAGACAAATCAGCAGGACTTGGAGCAACTGGGTCAGGGTGGGGGTAGTGAAAGGAGGATGGCTATGCAACAGATGAGCAAAAACAAAAGAGAAGCATGTATTTGCTAGGCCTCCACACAACATAATTAAAAACAATTTCAAAATTTATTCATTTTACTCATGAAAAGTACATTTTAAGATTAAAAAAAATGTCATTCAGAAAACTTTAGAAGGCACTTATTCACACTGGAAACTGTATTTAAGAAAAATTAGGAAAAAAATTGCTTCAGGGAAAAAGAAACATTGATCAAACTTTTATAGCTGCAGCTTGCATTAATGAGAACATGATCCCTTATAATAAAGCCAGAGATGATAAACAGCTGCCGTGCCAACGTAGCACTTGTTAGTTCGGATACAGAACAAGGGCAGCCGTAACTGGTGTACAGCATCTTTGTACTCCAACAATGGGGTGCTGCTCCTCCTAGCACAGGGGCGAGTTACACACAGACACAGCATTGTGCTTTGTTCCAACAGCCACGCACCACGGAGGACCAAAGGGTGCAGAAACGGACATTGTAAACACAGAAACAGCATAACCCTGGCCACTACGAGCGAAGCCCAGACAATGGTACTGCCTTTGGGAAAGCGTGCTGTGCTTACAGCACCTTACACTGTTCTGCTGTGTATGCTGAAATAGGCCTAGAGAAATGCCACTCAAATCAACGGATGTGAAGTGAGACAGGAGTGAGTCTAGACTATAAAGCAGCACTTCAATACACAAACGTACTTGAAATTTAACGTAAATACCTACACCACCATATTATTTGGTCCATTAAGGTCAGATTCTCATCTAGCAATGACCAAATACTTCTGGCTTAAACAGAAAAGCAAATCCCACAGGGCTATTGAATAATGCACCACACTGTACACAGAAGTAAGCATCTGCATCACCAGGATTCAACTTACACCCTGAGACAGAAGAGACACTGAGTCCTAACATCTTGACTGATTTAATGAAATGCAGTGAGTTTTTTTACTCTTATTTGGCATCGAAAAAGACTGACAGAGAATTTATTCTTCACATATCTTGCAAATAAAGCTATTCTAAAATAAACATGCTGCTCAAGGATGTGTCAGATTATGTTTCATATACTTGTGTAACATTAGTCTAGTTTTTTCCCCACACTTCCAGCTTGCCATTATCCCACCAAATCTGTGGTTGGCAGCTAACTTCCCAACAATACAACTCTTGGGTTAGTTTTGCACTTCAGCAAAACCAAGATATCACACACTTGCTCGTTTCCTGTCAGTCAGTCTGCTGTGGGCCCAACAGCTCCCAGGCTCTCTGCCACGGCACCAAAAATCTAGAAGTCCACATTCCAGCAACAACCTCAAAGCTCAAGGCTTCCTGCAACAGGTGGGGAGATGGGGAAGATGGCAGAATTCCCTGGGCTTCTGGTCAAGGCCTGGCAACCCTAGGACAGAAGATTCTTCAGTGGGACTTCCCCCAAGGCAGGCAGATGCTCCATTTGAGAAAAACCAAAATAAAAATGCTGTGATATTTCCTTTCAGAGGGAAGTATAAGATTATAAAAATGTAGTTTTCATACTGAATCTCAGCACAAGGGTTTTCTTAACGTTGCTGTTTCCCACAGAAAGAAAATGCCATATCTTGAGCAACTTTGACTGTAACTCGTATCCTGCTAGGAACAATTACTTCCTAGAAGGTAACCGATTACAGGAAGATACATCAGGATTGTATCTGGATCTTGTTGCCATTAAAACAATACAGTAAATTAAAAAAGAAATTATTTACTGTGACATAAGCATCAAGAGTTTCATGGCTTGAACTGCTACTTCATGGTCCTTGTCCAGAGGCATGGACACAATTCGATCCTAATGGATGTAAAATGACAACAAAAAGATGTAACATGGTTTGTTCTCAATAAACATATTATTTTTGCTACAGCTAGATCATCTACACTAGTAGAGCAGAGATTTATTTTTATTTCGGCAGCTATTTCCTTAGAGGCATGAGGCAACTTGATTACTACCAAGTAGTTCCCCAGCCCCTGAAAATTAACAGCATGTTAATTTTTTAACTGAATTAATCATGCAGTAATAGGGTACTTTTTATAGACGTAATGTATGCGTTCACAAGAAATCAACTACAGTCTACAAATTAAAAGTGACTGACAACTTGTTTCTAAGATGTTACTACTGGCACTTCAGTGTGTTAAATGAAGGTAAGCCCCAAATTACAAGCATTATATAATCATTTTCTCCCATCAACAATAAAGTGTGTGTACCTACACATTACAGCAGCCCCTGCCTTGCTGGAAAGGCAATTAGGACTGGAGTCAAAAAGGCACTTCATGGAATAGCAGCAGTATTCCTGACCTCCAGGATTCAAACTACTGTAACCTGGTACACACGCAAACACCTCAGAAAACAGTGGAAGTCTTCCTGTCCCATGTACCCAACAACTCACGCTCCTCAGGGCAGCCTACATCTTAAAGGTACATTAAACCATCCGACTTGTCCGTTTTGGGACTACCAGCTTTCTCACTTAACGTATCATTTCTAAATCTCTAGATTCATCTCACTTTGCACCTTCCTTTTTCTCACGACCCTGCTGCAAGGTGAAGTCCACGAATCTGGAGTTTGACACCCAATGGTAACAGAGGGAAGCTTGTGAGAAATGGATTGACAGTTATATAATTACATTTCCCATCACTGAGAAACCACAATTTAAACTTTGGAAGACTCCAGATCAAAATATATTTTGTGTTAAGCTGTTTGAGTTTCTCTGGTTTAGGAAGGAAGGTGGTGTCGTGTTTGGGCGGTGTTTTTCTGACTGGGGGGATGGAGTTTGCAATAATCCACTTATACAGCATCCTCCACGCAGAGGGAGATCACAGTACAGACAGACAGGAGCTAATTCTTCAGTCTGTGAATACCAATCCTGCAGTTGGTTACGCAGCTTACAGCAACCTTCCTTTAACCAGACAGATAAAGAACTACCACAAAACTGTTAAAACAGGGGTCCATCTTAGACAGCCAATTTTCAGTCCGAATAATTTATTCTGAAGATACCAATATTAATGTATTTCTTGTTCTTTGAGGATGTGCTACAGATATTTTATACTATTAGCAACTGCTGTGACATACAGGAAAGCCCTGCATCTGTCGCAAGAAGAACATGAATTACTACCTCATGCAGGCATTGATCATGTACTGATTCAGAGGGACTGAGATATCAATCACAGCACTTTGAGTTTTCTTACTGAAATACCGAAGAAGCCCAGCCTCATTGGGATAAAAGTAGCTGATGAAATCACTACCAAGGGCAGGATTAAAATGTAGAGGGCTTACTTCTTAAATGAGTCAGGATGTTGGAATACGATAAAAGCAGTGTACAGGGTCAGTGCGATCACAGAACAAGCTCTCAAAACTACAGCATATCCTCTGACTTGTTCAGAGAGGAGATAAGGGATCCTTCTTCAAGATTCATACTGCCATGGTGGATCAACAGAGAGCCATTCCCACATCAGTGGGATACACAGTCAGCCAACCCAGTATCTACAAGGTCAACCCATTATCAGGAGCAGCAAAAAAAGGCAACTTCAGAGTATGAAATTCTTTGTCATGTGCCAAAGATCCTGTAAAAAAGATCTGGGCCATTCTGGATGAATGGTGGACAACTGACCACAGTGCATGCTAACATCATTTTGTGCATGAACTGAAGTGAAACAGAACATTCCACAGAAACAGAGGGAAACACCTCTGCAAAACTCCTTCATCCACTCAATCAAGCAGGCTGTTTCTGCAGTACTCTAAGCTGCTGTCAGTCAAGAGCATGGGGAGATCAGCTCTGATCAAAACCATGAGAACCTGTGTATACACCCAACCCAGACCTTAAAAATACCATGCAGTAATCTATTTACCTTGAATCTGCTAGTAAAGAGATCCATCCTGGAAACAAGTTCTTTCCTGCTATAAATTCCCTGCAGTCCCAGAAGACACTTCAACCGCACTTCGGCTTGCTACAAGACAAAGAGAAATCAGCTAACAGTAAAACACACGTATCTCTGATGTTATTCGCTATTGGCATTTACAGTAAGTAAGTAAGAGTTCTTTGTGGGTGCCCACAGCAGATTGCCCAAATACTGCCTCATCTTCTTTATTAATGACATCAGTACCATTTTTTTTGTGTGCACACACGTGCATCTCTCTCACACACACAGAGGAAGCCTGCTGAGTCAAACTTCGAGGTGACAAGCTTCAAGTTTGCGCTAGGCTGGCTAAGAGACACAGAAACTCTCACTGACTTTACAGTAAATAAAAGCAACACAATGCAAAAGATGCAGGAATTGTGCTGTTCAGCAGCCAAAGATATACAAAGGCAAGAGTATGGATGACCTACTTAATACAACCAGCAATCTTCCATATGTCAGACTTCGTTTGCTTCCTTTCAACATTTGACTTGGACAATCGTTAAACATGGACACGGACTCCAAGAAATTCTGGTCCAGCAAAAATTCCCAGAGGCAGACGTACAACTTAGAAACACACCAGCTTACTACCCTCATGGGTTCTCACAGATATAGAGTCAAACGTTACGCCTTCTCCCTGTTTCTGTTTTACACTAAAACACTGTATTTTAAGTATTCTAAGAAGAAAAGGGTTGCTTTGAATTTGGCCTAAACAGTTAATATAGACAAAACACCTGCAAGGTGTTATTTCATACTATTATTAATGCTGCTTCATAGATGCCTCAAAAAGAGGATTTTCCATTATGCAGCTTTTAAATTCTCTCACGCACGTTGCTAAACCTTTCAAATTATAAAGCTTTAAATGTCATTAGCAAAGTCGTTTTGAGGATCTAACATAGAAAAAAAATCACTGTGTTCTATAAAGATACAATGCTAAGGATTTCAGCACTGGCACTTAAATGAACTGCAGGTTTTGAATCAGTCTCTTTGTATTTCTTCCTTAATTCCTCTTGCTAACAATAGCAGTAAGAATAATCAAGGAAACCCAAGAAAGGAGACCACCTACACACAGGCTATCCATTACTACGAGTTCCTGTTCAGCTGCTTAGATGGAAAGCAAAGGATGATATCCAGTAGCAGGCTTTGACCAGCAGTTTTGCATAAGGCAGCTTTTTTGCTAGAAATATAAAGTGAAAGATCAACAGGTGACAAAGAGCACTGCTCTCTAATCTGCCCGTGACACACCAGCAGCACATGTTCTATGCTGTACTTGAAAATTAAAGGTGTTGTCTGAGAAAGAGCCTGTTGCCCCCCACCTGCTGCTTCCTACAGCCAGAAAGGCTCCACAGCACAGCACTCACTCACGAACAGTCCCAGCATTGGTGCCCATCACTGCACAGTGGGCACAACCTCAGTGCAGGACATAGTGCCATTCTGGCTGCAGCTGCCCTCAGCATTTTATCACAAGGCTTTTCTTGTGAATAGGGACTGCATTTGTGCTTGGGGAAAAGGAGAAAAAAAAAAAAAAGGGGGGGGAGGGAAGTTTGTGACAGTTTGTTGGATGGTCATATAGCCCTTGGCATGCAGCTAGTATTGCATCTGTCAGCCAGGTGGCATTCAAGCGTAGGTCTGCAGTTATAAAGTTTAATACATTAAACTATGCCACCTGCCTTCTAAGGTATCCTGTTCCTGTCCGAAAGCTCTCAGCCATAACCCTATATGCATATGTTTCTTTTAAGCGTTAACAATATTAACCATAGCAACTACGAACAAATATCTACTTCTACTATGACTAGTTCTGCTGTTTTCCTATGTTTTCAGTTGCATTTTCTCCTTCTATCACCACTCCTTTTTTAGTTCCATCACTCCTCATAGCTTCTCGATCATTCGAAATTACTTCAAATCCTTCTAAAACCCTCTCACTCTTTACACTCGGCTCCTTTTGGCAGTAATGTAGGCACATGCAAATACCCAGCCATCTACTCCCCTCGCCAGAACTACTGTTTTAATCTCAACGGAATACCTGCCTGTTTAGTCTTTCAAAGCTGTGACAGAGCGAAGGGGAGTTATGTAAGCATGTTGTCAGGATACTCTGCATACACGCTGTCCCTCAGCTGCATCATAGCCTATTTCAACCCTGACATGCAACAGACTGGCAGAAAACATCAGTAAGAGAGTGGGCAGCTCTAGTGACCTCAAAGAGCTCTGCGTGCGCTCCAGCACTGCTCATACGCAGTCAGTTATGAGATTTCAGCCTCCCCACTATCACAGAGATAGGGCCATCTCATAAGCCTTACAAATACAGGCTGGGGGACCTGAATGATTTCATGGGGTTATTTGGTCAGTTTTTTTCCTCCTCAACACTCCCCAAATAATAAATTGTGAAAATTAGGTCTACGTCTGAATTACTCCTAAACAGAGAAGACAATCCAGCTTACCTGTCCTGTTCACGTAAAACAATTTTTAAAAATGCCCTCCCCACACCCCAAAAAACCCAAAAATCAAACAGTAGAGAGATGACCTGTGGAGCAGAAAACCACTATGTTAACGTGACAATTGAAAGAAAGAAGTATTTCAGAAGTAGCCATAACCATGGGATCAGTTTCTACAGCCATGTTGAATGGAAGGCAAAACAAAAGCCCTTTCAATTTCCTGAAATTTGCCGGGAGCATCACATGGTCAGGACACGGAAGTTCATTTCAACAGCAACGTCCTATTTCCACAGAATGCCTTTGGGTGTTTTCCATAGTCTTATGAGAAAACCTCAACAGCTTGCCCTGAAGATCCAGGCAAAGCTCGTCTAACATGGTAGAAGGTCCCAAGTGTGCATCTCCATTGCCTTTACCTTCCTGTCTGCTCGTCCTGCCTTCCACTTTCCCCATCCTTATTCTTCATTGTCTTGACTTTTCTGGTCTTTAACTCAAGTTTTTACACAGCACTTCCCTTCAACACCTGCTGCTCAGATCAGCCCTGGTTTGATTGGATCTGGATGCCAATTTACTAGCTATATACTCCCTTGGAAGAACAGTAGCGCCTCTGAGCGCGTTAGGCACCTGGGTTTCAAAAATGCACTCACAGGTAACTGGGCTTACGTATAACATTGTTCAACTGCACACAGCTGTCAGATTTAGTATCAACTGTTACTTGGTCTTCAAAAATAAAAAGTCAAATTATTTCTAGCAGATCAACATGAACTACCCAAAAAACGTATCTTTATAGCACTGTTCCACCACTCTTACTGGGCCAAAGAGAGACCCTCATATGCCATTTTGAGCATATTATCACTGAATTTCCTAAGTGCAAGAAGTATCTTCTTGCACCTAGGAAATAACATTCACATACAAATACGTTTCATATCACAGTATAATGGCAAAATGGTATCTCATGGGGAAGAATGAACGATTATATTCAAATAAAAGACTTTGAAGACAAAATGTTATTTTTATACTCACTTCTCCCTCCCCTCTCCACTTTCAAGCCTCCCAAATGACTGAACTTCATCTCTGTTTACAGCACTGTAGATGATCCTGGCCAGGTTTTCCCCCACCATTCGAATACTTTTGTGGTTGTTCCACTCTGGGGCCTAAATTATTTGGCAAACTTCTCTATGTTATACTCTAAAAGCAAATTGGCTCTGGGAGACACCAGTTTCTTGCCGCCTACCCCCAACAAGATGCGATGAAAATGCATACTAGGGAGGAGTAGTGGGAAATAACATTCAGATGTATGTAAAAGCACTGCTGCCCCTGTTGCTGCCAAAAATGCCCTACTCTCATTTTGGAATCGGGCAATTTAACAGTGGCTGCAAATCACAGAGCACAGCCGGGACTGCAACCACGAGCAGTGGCATACTACCAGTTCTCAGTCAAATGTGGAATATGGGACACACTATCTCACTCTGCTTGGATCTGCATTGCTTTCAGAAAATAAGCTTTAGAAAAACAACTATTTCCAGTTCCCAATAAATGACACTGGATGGACTACGTGCATTAATCAGAGACACCAGCTGTTAATTTTCCCCATACAGCACTGGGAATGGAGACATATCATCTTCAGAAATGACTTTTTCTTTTGAGAATTCTCCCAACTGAACATACACTAAAAAGATATTCTGATCAGATAAAATTTATGCAGGAAAAGATGAGAGTTCTTGGCAAGATTTGTTGTTCTAAAAATCTAAATACTACCTTCACAGTAATGGCAGAACACAGGGAAATAAGAGGCTTTGTGCTCCCCCTCCTGGCTTTGTGGGTAATCTACAATTTTATTCACAGAACACAAAAATTACCTAAAGCTGACACAAACCCGAGGACATTTCAGAATTGAAGGCAGCCTGCAAAGTACAGTGTGACAATTTCGGTAATTAGCCATTCACAATAAATATTCCTATCACTTAAAATCTCATGGATTTTAGAAGCACAAAAAAAAAAAGTGTATTTTTGACTTACTGTTCTCTTTTGGCTGCTTTTGTGGGGGATTTGGGTTTGTTCTTTTGGTTTTGCTCAAAGGGTATAGGCCATTTTGCAATCTAGTACTAGTTCCCCATTCAGTAGCACACAACTGCACACCCAGGGACACACACTGCCACAAAATGGGGAAAAAATGTTCTCTGTTATTTTGTGCTACATCGGGTTAAAAAAATAAAGCCTGAAATGGGGGAGATTTTTTATTTTTTTTTAATACCACCATAGTCTAACGTTTCTACTCTCAGGAATTTAAACATTAGGATTCTTTAGAAAAATAAAATAAAATTAGAATCCCACCTACTGTCCCCAGTAAAATAAATAAATAAATAAAATAATAAATAAATAAATAAATCTTTACCTTATCATACAGCATCCACCCAACGTATTTTAAGTAGCTATCATTTAAAAAAGCATCTGGGTATGTTTTGATCCAGCTGCCAATTTCTTCAACGCAAGTTGCTCGGATCTCAGGGATCACATCACTGTGAAATTATAAAATTTTAGAATTAATACATTTTAAATGCCTAATATATATTATTTCATTTGCAATATTTTTTCTGTAATTCCAGAAGCATGAACAAACCAAAATATTAACATCATTTTCATATCAATGCTCTAAGTTAGGC